>JADLZK010008748.1:0-502500 GCA_015847255.1 Hyparrhenia diplandra
TAATATGCTTATTTGTTTGTCATATATATTATGCTATTTTTATAAATTGATTCAAACAAGCATTGAAAACAAGTTATTTATTTTTATTCAAGTAAACGAAGAAACTATCTTGTACGTATATATTTGGTCAAAAATTCACACTGACTCATCAGGGTGAAACGAGATGCGCAGAGTAGTAGCTATAGTTGGTAACAGCAGAAACATGCGGAAAGCCCTGCGAGGAACCACATGCGAGGAGGCAGACGCGGGCTTTGGAGTTTTTGGCAGAGGGGATGATGGGAATCGGCACGGCGAGGATAGGTGTACGGTACACGTGGCAAAGCAGTACCATGGATCTCCATTTTCGAGCGACGTATCAGCACAGCGAAAAGCGGGACGACACGACGATGCTGCACGGCTGCGGTTAGCTATGTGAAACGGCCCACGTGACATCCTCCAACTTTTTGCCTCTCGCTCCTACGCACTTCGCTGCACAAAAGTGCTGCTTGTGCAATCGCCCAACACCCAAAGGCTGGTAGCTTTGCTTGCACGCCTGGTCATACTTAACAAGTCAATCACTTGACCGTCGAAAGGACCACGTTTACTGCAGTATTGGGAGTACTCCTACGCACGTGCGTGTGTGAAGCGATGACGCGCTCATACGCCGCTGGTACGCCGTCGTGTACAGTAGTCTGCTGCGCGCGCGTCTCCCCACGCGCGCTGAAAATTTACGGCGAGTACTACTCTCATCCAGGTGCTGCGCAGCGGATAGTACGCTACATTTGAAAATATTTAAACAAATTATTCCTTTTACTGTGCGGAATATAGAAAGTTAAAAGCTGCTGCCAGAGAGTAGTAAAGAATTCCACCTTAGCTTTCTATATTTCGAGCAAAATTATGTAGAATTGATAGAGGTGACACTTAACTGGCAAACGTCACTTATTTTGAAGTGTATGCAGTGGAGGCGCACTTGACAAGTGTTTTGAGTTACGGCTTCAACTATGAATTGTGCTTTTCATCAACATGCTTACAGTGGCTTCATGCATATATACGCACATAACTACGTGAGATTTATTCATGTATACACTGAGCTTCTTCAATATATATATAGTAATAATACTAGCAAAACGCAGCAGTTATAGCATCATTATAGAAAGTATTTTGAGTTTTTAATAGAAAAGCTTAGATAATAGAGAGATTAAGGGTTTTACTTTGGGTCATTTCTCGGAGAATATGTGGAGGTAGGCGATTTAGATGCTCCTTTTATACATTTTTATATTTAGGATATTTGGTAAACTTTTATGAAAGTATTGATTACAAGTTAATTATGCAAATAAATATAGGTTACCACTCTGCATAATGGCGGTGGTACGCGAAAGTTTAGATTAAAGATTTTCGAGTGGTGCGCTTTCAACTGTTGTATACTGCTGGAAGTGGATCATAAGTTTTCGCATCAAATAAAAATGTTTTTGTGTTTTGCTCTGCATAACAGTGACCGTCATACTGGGGGCTTTTACTGATTAGCAACAACAATATGGTCAGATGCGGCCGCCATATCTGCTCTCATATATGACGCTTCTGAAAGAAAGCTCAAAATCCTCGTATTTTCAGGCGGGTAGAGCCGCGCACAGTAGTAGTAAGTTCATGTTATCCAAGCCCAGCCGGGCGAGCTCACGCCCGTCAAAAGAAGAATCCGAATCTATCGAACACAGCTGGAGTTGGGATCCTTTACGGCGCGCGATGGTGAGCAAACACTGCGTATTGCGCGTACGTTTTGGAAAGGGCTTTGATTGAACATTGGGAAACGTCAAATGATTACTAACTCGTGCGCGTTTTGAAATGGCGAAATCGCGTATCATAGATCTGTCTTGAAACATACTGCGCTTAAAGTACGTACATCTCATAATGCTCGTCGCTACGGTAGACCCAGAGAAGCGAAGTTAGCGCTTTAGGGAACCCGTGTCGATGTCTACAGCGACTTCGTCAGTATGGAGGTAGCTACATTTGAGCGAATCACGGCATCGACGCGCATAACAGTAACTTTGGCGCAGATGAGGAATCATCTATAGTAACATGTTGATTGGCTATCCAGGAGAGTAGCCAAATAGCCAGCGGTACCAAACTAGTAGCGGCCCAGCATCATATCAGCCAGCTCTCACTAGAAACAGCCTCTCTCACGTCACTGCTCAACTATAGTGCTTATCTGGCAGATCTTACGCCATCCCATGGCTAGCGATATTGTAAAAGTGAGCATTGACTTAGCCGATACGCACCAGTGTTCAGCAGCAATGGCACCTACGCACCCTGTATGCACGGCGAGATGCTGCCCTACGGCTGCTACGGCTACTTCCACATGCATGGATCATTTACTCCAGTACATTTTATAATAAACCATACAACATGCAAAACCTCTCCGCTTGAGCTTTTGATTTTCCCCAATTGCTACCTAACCTCACTTTTTAGAAATATCATTTTTGAATAATTTATCTTAAGGATAACCTATAAAGTACTACATATAGCAGTTGAATTTTAGTTTCTATTACAAACAAAAAATAAGAAATGATTATTGCTAAACAAGTCACTGACCAAACATGCCCCTTAATCATTATTTCCTGAGGAACAGTACTAGGGAGATTTAGCACAGAATCATATATTGGCAAATTAAACCCGTTTGGATCTGAATCAAATGGAGGTACACCATTCATATTTTTTTCTTTGCAAATTAGAAGCTGGTCAAACGGAGGGGCATGTACAGAGAGCCTACTTGTTGAGATTCTACCTCCCCACGAGCTGTCGTAGCTACTCGTACCTGACTGGACTGAACTCTACATGACTACGCTCCATCAACTCGCGAATGCTGCATCCAGATCACGAGGTCCATTCGCCGGGGAGCAGGCTGGCAAGCTGGTCCGGTCACCACTCACCAGCGCGCAGCTTACTGGCTGTCATTTTCTCAGGAGCTAATGAGAAAAAAAAAAAAAGATGTTTTAAAAAGCGCTCCGTCCGATCAAAGGCATTTGCGGGACTGCGTGCCTTGATCGATCAATTCCTCCATTCCATTCCATGCAGGAATTGAGGTTGGGACCCATCTGGACGAGCGGCCATACGGACCGATACGTATAATCCTGAAAAGACGTGGCGCTAATAATGGCCGCGGTACGTGTCAGAAGCTGGGTTTTTGTGCTGTCTACTACTCGAAGTGTACTCAGTACAAATTAGATCGTTCAATAATATTTATTTTAGCTTATGGACAAAAATATATTATTTTAGCTGAGGTTGGTTACTAGTTGAGGTACATCGCTAAATGTAGATAAGTAAATAATATTGATTGTTTTAAGGGCGTCTTCAATGGTTTTGCATAGAGCTAGCTCATGAATTTTTAGTGATTAAATAGTGCAAAAGATAAGAGAGTAATTTTTCGCACACTTTACGTGATTTTCTAAACACGATATTTAAAACTGTTTCTCTACCATATGTTTTAGCGTGGACTGTTAGCACATACTCTCGCACTTTTTTTTACGATAGTTTTTCTCCTCATGGCGATATTTAAAATGCGTGCTGTTTTATCTCTGCACCATATATTAAAGCTAGGCGTAAAGATAACTGATGATACTAATTACTTAGCATAAATATTTATATATTTTAATATATAATTGCGGCAGTTTGAAAGCGTTGACTTCTCGGGAAGGGAGCTATTGACATCTATTGGAGACGGAGAGTACTCCCTACCCGTTAGAGGCGGCTCTAATTCATCAAGCGTGCTCAAAGAGTCAAAAGGTACCGTATTAAATACCATCATCATGACTAAAGGGTTTTTTATGCCCCAGCCACTAACGCGAAGCGTTTCGGGTCATGGGTTTGAAAAATATTTGTTTGTGAAGAGGAACAATTGTAGCATGCCACCTAGACAAGGGAGGAGGGAAGCCGAAGTTGAACTAGAAAATTTTTTATGATTCAAACAACGATTTTAATAGCCAAGGCGAAATCAAGCTTAAGCCTACCCTAACTAGCTTGGGACAAAAAAGACTATGTTGTTGTTGTAGATGAAATCAAGCTTAAAAAGAGTACGTAAAGTTTGAGGATTGAAATGGTTACTTTGGTAATTCTATAGCGAAGTTGAATCTAAAAAGTAAAGTTTAAGTACTATATACAACCTTTACATATGATTTGAGCCTTGGATGATAGTTGATGATAGCTGATGATAGCTGAGTAAAAACTGAAGAATATTCCGCAAAGGTAGTATCATTGGGTCTGGGCCACTTGTGAAGCTAGCTGTGTTGTACTAATAATGTAATTTTATTGATCAAGATTAATAATAAAATAAAATAAGTAAAAACAGAAGGTACACATTCAAGAGTGCCATTCACCTGTTATATTCTTGATCAGCCAATCACCTATTGAAAATGGAGGAGTAATTAAGACTAGGGACTCGTTGTCAACATTTTCAACAAGAAAGAGGCGATCGATGGGACTGAACTTTGCCTGCTATGTAGACACGCTGGAAAAAAAATCAAGGTCACAGTTCGCTAGAAGGTGCATGCACGCCAGAATATTCCTTTGCCGCTACTCCCCTCTGTCCCGTGGAGTTTGTCGTTTTTTTGAACTTTGACTTGTGTTTGACCATCCATCTTATTTAAAATATTTATGTAAATAATAAAATAAATTAATTAATATTTAAGTATCTTTATTAATAAAATAAGTCATAATAAAATAAATTATATTTGTGTAAAAATTTTTTGAATAACGAACCATCAAACAGATGGCACGGAAGCAGGGAGTGACAAACTCAATGGGCCGGAGGAGTATAGTTTTGGTTTTGTGTGTTGTTTTTTAAAGGTCTTCTTTATTATTCAGTTTTCTATATCTACTTTGGTTGATTATGTACACGACACGTCATATGGAAGCCGTAATGACTTTCCTTACGTGTGTTTAATGACATCAAACATCTAACGTGCGTCGCCCTGCTCTAGATGGCGACGTATGCCAATTAAAGCCCGGCAGCACGGGCCTACCAAGCTCAATCACGGATCACTGCAATGACAAAAATGGTTCTAAAAAACAAGTCATATTCCTCAGTTCATTCTCTTTCTGCTTGGAAAGCCTTCTTGACACTAGAATCGTAAATATATATTTACTTTATAGATAGAAATTTGACCAAATAAAGAGTTGAAATTCGACAATGCACAGATGTGGCATATATGATTAGTGCCTTTCAGCGAAGATCAGGCAGGAAGAGTTGCCGAAAATATTAGAAAGAAGAAATCCAGACCAGACAATATATATAACAGAGCACCAACAACAACCTACTAATAAACAAAAGATTCAGTGCTACAAAAATAAAAAACAAAGTAAATTCGCGTAACATCTATCATAAAAAATTAGCCTATAAAAAGGTACATAATCTCAAGTTTGGAACATTTGGACGGAACATGGAAAAGTTAGCCAACACATATATCCTTATAAAAGCTAGAATTATGCCTGTATTTACATTGGTGGCACTAGGGCCCCATCATCTATTACTCCACATTAATAACACAGCAATGTACATGTCTATTTTCGAAGAAATTGTTTACACTTATAGTTACAACAGTTCAAATTAAAGTCATAAGCACCAGACACTTTATTTATGACCTATCCAAGTAGAACGCAAGTTTGTTAGACAAAAGAAAACAATAAATTAGACGGATCTTAACTATCATGGTTTTGTTTAACCAACTCGTTATTCTATAAGCGTCGGTACAAATGATTATTGTCTTGTCCACATCTATGTATTGTTTTTTTTCTTCTGCTTATATTTTGGACTAGGGAGTATCATTATACATGTGGCATTTTAAAATCCTATGATCAGTTTCAAAGAGATGGCTACAGTTTCTATAAATGATGGTTCTACTGTTCTACTTTGGGAAGACTCTTGGTGTGGCATTCCCCCTCAGAATACAAGGCCTCATCTGCTTATTTGCAAGAGATGGTAACATAATTGTACAACTTTATGTCTCCTCCAACGATAAAGTCATCTTTCTTCCACACCCCCCATGTCACTTGGAAGCCCATGCGGCGGTTCCTATCTCGAATACGACCTTGATAATTTAGTTCTTACCCGAATAAGGATGATATTTGGAATTTTAATTGAGGACATTTTTCAGTTCTAGCGAGCCTATTCCTTTCTTATAAGGGAACAATTAATGTGCCACCACCTTTAAAATGGCTTTTGGAAATCAAGTTGTCGGCAAAAAAGAAAATTCTTCTTACGGTTAGTCTTACATGACAAATTGAGCACGGGAAGAAGTTCTCGAGAAGAAAGAAGAAATATGGAGCTTCAAGCTATAATTGTGTTTATGCTTCACAAAATTTTAGAAGAATCTTTGAGTCATATGTTCCTACATTGTCCTTTAATTAGCTATGTCTTCTTTGGAATCTCACGGGTTTAGCTCACGATTCAACATGATATCGGATTCAATTCACGGTTTCCAGAGTGCAAATTAATAAGCCTTTTTTTCTAGAAATTATTATTTCTATTGTTGCCATGTGCGGGCCATACGGACATCTAGAAATGATGCTATTTTTCAGAAACGGCTGGCATTCCCTTGTGCCAAGTTCACCTCAAGCAACAATTGGCGGAGTTAAGCTCGGGCCAAAAGGAAGATCTTAAACATCGGTTGCAGATTTATGGCTAGACAGTTTTGTTTAATCTTGCTTATTTTTCTTTGTTTCTTTTCATGTATCGTGATTCTTATGCAGACTTTGTAGCGCTTTGTTTATAAATAAAATCGGTTAGGGGAAACCCCCTCTGTTTGCCTAAAAAACTATGTGTTGGGTAATTATTAGAAACCCACTCAATGCCCACGTTTACGTCAAAAAAAAAAGCCTACGTTGAAAAAATTAGCTAGCGAAAAACATGCATGAGAGAGGAGTAATATGTGAACTATGGGTATATGGTAAAATGTCAAAAGACAAAATTTTTAGACTACAATTTTTTTCAAGTGAAACCATGTCATAGTGACTTGTGATAATTAAGGTATATCATGAGATTTATTAGGTGTGTGCGTACAAAATAGATAAAGCACATCTCTAGTGGGGGGAATATTTGGGACGGAACTTCGGATGAGCTAGACAACACATTAGTTTCTATGAATGCTAGGATTACGTCCATGCTTATATTGGTACCATTAGGTCCCACCTGACTATTCATGTGCACTTTGTTTTATAAGACTATTCATATGTGCACTAATATGCTTACGACAATGGTACACCGTCAACTTTGGAATTTGAAGAAATTGTTTTACACTTTTGTATTTGCCGTCAAAAGTCAACAAGCATTGTCGACCTATTCAAATATAATTACGGCAACCTTGGAAGACAAAAAACCAATAGATTAGACATGGCGCTAACTATCATGGTCTTATTTGAGTTTAGTCAACCAACTTTCGTAAGACCACATATCATAAAACCATGCGAGGAAAACTTGTGACATGAGGTTTAAAGGGTTGTAGTACATATATAGAAAGGTGTAGCCATAGGCAATAGTGAAACACCTTAATTAACTCCAAAAGATAAAATCAAGTAACAATATTAAAGCACAAGTGTTGAACATTTGTAGGATCACTCTTATTAAAACCATGCCAAGGAATATTAGGGGACGAGGTTTTAAGGAGTTGTGGTACATGAAAAATATGTAGCCCATTAGGCAGCAGTAGCACCACAACACCTTAATTCCAAAAACTAAAAATAAACACAACATACTCCCTAGTTCCATTTTTCATTTTGCAGCTATGGGAGGCGTGTCGTCAAACTGACTCAACTTTGACTACGTTTATAGAAAAATCGTGCAACATTTTATCAAAAATAAATTTGTTAAAAACTGGGCACCCAAAAGATCTTTCAATGATACTATTACTTAGTATAAAATTTTTATATATTTTTAATAAATAATTGCGCCCGGTTTAAGAAAATCTTTTTTTTTTCGAGGCGAAATTGCAAGTTTTAAGGCGCAGGAGGAGTACTTAGTAAAGTGTTAGTAGACATTTGTAGATCATTCATTCATCATAAACCCATGCCGAGGAATCTTCTGACATGAGGTTTAAACGGCTGTAGTACATACTCTATTAGAACAAAATAGCAGAGTGTAAAAGCACCCTAAACTCTGGATCCATAAAGTAAAATCATATTATATATTAGAACAAAAAGCGAACAATGAAGAATCCTGGGATGATGAACGGGAAAAGAAAAAAGGAGGAGGGCAAAAAGGTAAAAAAGTTAAAAGGGCACTGATATAGCAGAGCCTTAATTCTGGCAATAATTCAACAGGCGGCGCGGTGGCCACTGGTGCAGCAGCATGAGCAGCTGTGGCATGCAGTGCAGTGCAGCCGTGCAGGCAGCAGAAATACTACCCCGCGAATCGCGCAGGCCTTCTGACAGACCCTGCAGTCTCCTGTCGTGTCGCTGCCGGAAGAGGCGTCCGACCCCACCTGTCTGCGTCCCGGCGCGTGCATCGGGTTCGTGTCAGGCAACCCCACCGGCCCCACCCATCTCGTCGTCTTCTGAGCTCGTCTCCTCCTCCGACGATCCGTTTCCTTCGTCCGTCGATGGCCCATGGCCCTCTGTTTTCCATGTGCACCATTCCCATTGTTCGACTTACTACTAAAATTCGATACGAAGAATTGTATTTTAAGAGCGAGGGTACTCCATACTCTCAACAGTTCAAAATAAGCATATATCCCATTTATAATTTTTACATTTGACTAAATATATCCCATTTCTCCTTATGTGCATCCTGGCCGTGTCCTCCGTGTGGTTCCTAGCGGCAGCCTCACTCCATCACACTCCGCGCCAACTTCGAAAACATTGATGTGCCATTTGCTAGGGTTTGGTTTTAGTGTAGTGGAGATCTTGAACCAAAAAATTAAGCGATCCATGTACAATTGCGAGTTGGGAGGCGGGGCGCGAGGTTGGTGCGAGTTGATAGCTAGGCCAGGTCCATGGACCATGGTGGCAAGGTGGTTTTTACCTGCCTTTGCACGGGCGTCACGGTGAACAAGGGAGATTAAAGTAGATCTCTAGCTATTCGTTTTTCGCGCGCCCGTTATTGATTTGTTTAGAGATGGAAACGAAGCGTGCCCGATGACGAGGTAAGTAGATACGAGAACTGAAGCCGAACCCGAAAAAAAAAAAAACCTACACTTCCGGTTCGGTGGTCAATTTTGGGGTTAAATATGTCTAGTCGTAGATACAAAGCAAGCCACCGCTAACCACGCAACCATGGGAGCTAGACAATCGATAAAAGTACTAACTAGTCCTTTCGTCCTCCTCGCCTATGGGTTTCATGTTGAAAATTTGCGCACTAAACAAGCACCATATGTGTCTGATCGAGGTACGTACAACGTACTAACTACAGTACAATAGAGTACCAATTCGTAGGAACGAACGTCAATACACAGTGGCATCACCTGGCATTGAATTGATAATGTGACCAGCTGAACAGTGATTTTGCACAATTAGCCTGTGTTGCATGCATGGTATCAATATCAAATCGAAATGACCACCAACTAACGTGTGTGTTGTGCGTGCGCGTGCAGGCCAGGATGGATGGATGGGTGGAACTCAGCTCATCCAGCTCGTAGCCTTTCGAGGATCGAGCTTAGTTCGGTCGGTACGTTCGGGGGGCGGGGGCGACCGCTCGCAGGTTCGATTCCCAGCTGGGACAATTTGCGTGCCTCACCGCACGGGCGATTAATAAAATCTCGTTGCCTCTCACGTGTGATGCCATAATGGTCGAGGAAGCACGGCGTGCCGTTGTCTCTGAAGCTCGAGTAGTTTGGTAGAGATCGTCTCTAGAAGGACGGCGCTTTTCAAGGCTGTGTGTAGTTGTAGGTATGTAGGTGTTGTTCTACAGTGGTGTGTGTGTGTGTCGCGTGGGGGTGAGTGTGTTTGCGAGCGATTATTAATGCGGCGTGCGCCCGTGGAACGTCTACGAGAGTGAGTGTTTGTTTTACTTTCAAAAGGCTACGTGATACTACTTGTAGGTATGTAAGGTGTTCCACGGTGGTGTGTGTGGGTGTCTACAGCTGGGGTGAGTAGTTTCGTCGGAATACTCTCTGAAAGGCGTGCCGTCGTTCACAGCTTCGAGTAGCGGAGTTGTGTGTAGTCTAGAAGGACAACGCTTTCAAAGTTGTGTGTGGTGTTCTAGTGTGTAGGTGTTCTCTGATTGGTGTGTGTGGGGTGTGCGTGCGTGGGGGAGTGAGTGTGTTTCTTGAGCAGATACTACAGCTATACTCGATGGGAGAGACAAAAAAAAAAAGCTAAGCTAGTCTTTCTTTTTGTCCACGTGGGGAATATCTCCCTCTCCTATCCTTTGTCATCTCGTGTGAATGTGATACGGTCACAGAATACTCCCTCCTGCATCTATTTCTTTTCTTCCCCAAAGGAATAACTTATTTTAAGCTTTCGAGAAACAATTTTAACTAAATATATATTAAAAGATATTAATATTTATGATACATAATTAATATCATTAGATAGATATTTAAACCTATTTTTAATAAAATCTATTTGGAGATACAAATGCTGCACATATTTTTATATAAATGAGGTCAAACTTTAAACACGACGAAACCAACGGTGATTATCAATAAGGGGACGAGAGAATACTTGGACTACTGGTATGTGTATTTGGCTTGGAGTTATATATAAAAAAGAAAATGATGAACAACTAACACTATTCTAGGTTAACATGACAAGCCAGGTACATGTAGTAGATGATGAAAAAGCAAGGTGAAGTTTGGTTTCAATGCTTGTGATCGATCGTCGTCGAGATGCGACGTGACGGCATGATCTGATCGATCTGCACGACGACGAATGGGGACGACGATGACGATACACGTTATGGCACTAACCGCAACGGCCGCTATAGAGACGCAATTGTGCAATGCCTGCTGACTTGATCCCTATCGTAATAGGGTAGGATAGGGTATGCTATCGCTACGACGGCCACATACCACTCGAGATATGCTGAGGTCAGGTCGTAGCCAAAAAGCTGTGCTCTGGCCGGCCACTAGTACCTCGAGTAGCTGTCATTGGTGGTACTCCCTCCGTCCCAAAATAAGCGGCGTTTTGGTTTCGTGCCACAAGTTTGACTCGATTTATAGAAAATACGTGAGCGATTTAAATCTTTAAATAAATTTGTTAAAAACTAAGATCAAAAGATCTTTCCAATAATCTCTCTTAATTATGTAATATAAATATTAATCCTGTTTTTAATATATAATTGCCGGGGTATATGTTTTACCGAAAAAGCGTCATTTATTTTGGGACGGGGCGAGTACACGCAAGCGGTTTTAAGCACTTGTACGGACCTCGGTGCTGGCTGCATCCATCCAATGGCAACTTACTGGTGGTGAGAGGAGGACACCGTGAAGATGGGCGACGGACAACGGATGAGCCCACCATTCGGGGGTGGGGCCTGAGATGCATGCAGCCAGTCGCTCGAGGCCCCGCTTGGTGTCAGCTCGAACGTCCCTTCTGTCCCCCTCTTAACTCGGTCAGTCCGTCCGTCCAACTGCAACTTGTGTTTAGTTTTTTGAATGTACTGCAACTTGTTTAGTACTTTTTAGTTTCCTCAAGTTACCATCGCATCGTCGAATTTTTTCCACCCGCATCGAATTTTTAAAAAACCCATACATCAATTATGAAATATAAGGTAAATAAATAAAATTAATTAGGCAGGTTTGGATGTCTTTTCTGAGATGAATCTTTTAAGCCCTGGTTTAAACCGTGGTAGGACGATATTTCTACCAGCGAAACGAAGCGAAAAGTCTTCTGATGTATCAAATTCAGTGCTACATTGAAAATTTCATGCAACTAAACACAGAGTAGGAGCAGCGACCTTTACCCCTTTTCCCACCCCTCTCTCATCTGGTTTTGGCTTTTCTTGTCCCTTTATTTCGTCTCTTTTTGTTTCTTTTTTTTTTTATATCTCCTGTCCGTAATAATTTGTGGTGTTTTTTACGAGAAGTATAAATATAAACAAAGATGAGTGGGGTGGAAATTCAGAGGGCAGTGTTCTCCCTTTCTTTCTGGATCGGATTCGAGGCCAGGATACGATATGGTTTGATCTTCCGGCTGCATGCAACTTGGGGGCCATGAGAGATATCGAATCCCTCCTGAGACTGGAATACACCATCCACCATCACTATCACCGGGTGAAAAGCCAGGTTCTTTGATTTGTTCACGAGAAAAATCTTGTATCATGCGTGGCTATGATAACCACAAGCAAACAGGTAAGGACCACCTACATGTGGCTATTCGGCAGTGATTGCACACTACTACTCCAGTACTAGCTGAGTGCCTGATTGTGGCAGCGGCTACTATACAAGAAAAAAAAAAACAGGAGGAGAAAAAAGAGCTAGAAGCCCTTGCAAGAACAAGCACAAAGTACTACTGGCCAAATATTTTTTTTGGGAGGGGGGATTACCTAGTCTCTGCAACTGAAAGTCTCCCATGCACATTTTATATCCAAAAAGGAGGAAAAATTGTGTGCACATGCATGCACTTGAAACGTGCGAGCGCATATCAGGACATACAAAACCAAGGCCCAATGGGCGAGACAGACCCATCCACGGGCCTCTGTATGCTATACGTATGCACATATAACCAAAGGCTCAATTGTGACATTGTTTATGGACCAATAAGTTCTAGGTTAAGCCCAGTTGCAGGCCGAAAAATATTTTTAGGCCAAGCCAGTTCGGTTTATGTCGATACATTTTCACTTCTGCTAAAAAAATTTGTAGATACATTTTCCTTTTTCATTTCTACACCCATTACATTTCAATCATTTTGAAACCCAATTCATTTCATTTTAGCGGCTCAGGTAGCGGCCCATTGTCGGGTGGCCGAAATGGCATGGCCGCGCCCGCTGGCTGTACAAAACTCTCAACCTGCGATCATCCCACCTCGCAAATCTTTTGGCCAACACCCGTCGTCCGGCCTCCCTAAGCTCCACGCCCCAGGAGCCCGACTTCTGACGGCGGCGGCCAGAGCGCCAGGTCTTCGCTTCCCGGCAAGCAGGCACGAGCGCTCCCCTTGATGGCGGGCGGCGCGGAGGCGACTGGCCCGCCCTGCGCCGCATTAAAGCGGGAGCCCACGCGCCAGCTCGCCTCAGGCCGAGGCCACGCCCTCGCTGGTGCGCTACGTCCATGCCGCCGCAGCCGCGGTGATCTGCCCGGCCAAATTTGCCACGGTCAGTCCCGACTCACCTCCTCGTCTTCTCGTCCGAATTGTGGAAGAAGAAGGGTGTCAAACGTCAATTTTGTTTCACTATCAAGGTTTTGATGGAAAAGCGCGAGATAGTCTCGCTTTCTAAATATAGGCTTAGTTGATTTAGAAAAGAACCCAGGAGTTCTCTCAGTGCATGTTCGCCATATGCATGGCTGTCCTAGAGGGCAAGGCTGTTGGAAAAGAGGTTAACTTATGGGCTGCTTGATCTTTTTAGCATGCGTATTAACTCATAACCGGAATGGGTGTTGTATTTAGAGTCTTCCTGTTGGAGATGGTCTAAGGCCGGTCCTTCTGGCCATACCCATACACCCCTGCATCGTAGCAGCCGTGTAGGCAATCGATGATTGACGGTGCTCAAAAAAAAAAAAAAAAAAAAAAAACTGATGATTGACCAGGGTCTATTGAGCTAGGGCCGTAGGAGCTAAATCTGGTCATCACTACACTAGTGACCTGACATATATGGTATGCACTAAGATCTCAGAAAATCAGGACTTCCTTTTAGCCATGTTTAGTTCCCATGCACCAATCAAAAGTGCTACGGTTGGTTCAAAAAACTATACTAGTGTAGTATATAGGTTCCATAAACAAACACATTCATTACCAATGTCAAATCACAAATGCAACAACTTAGCAAGATATGGTACGGTTCTCAGAAAGTGTTTCATGCACCCAAAAAGTACCTAAACTTTTCTCTCGATATAAATATTACAATCATATAAATCATATAAAACACAGCTAGCATATATATAACATGAAAAAAAATCTTCACAATATATACTTGGTACTAATATATATTATTATGAGCGAAAACAAAAGCATCAGGCCTACCGACGTAAGAATAGTTGTTTGTGAGGTACGGAGACCACGTCCTCTTTATTATCGATAGTGGATTCCATTCGATTTGTTCGGCTTATTCTCTCATAGAGCGTAATTAAAATAGACAAAATCAGTCGGCATTATCACTAATAATATATTAAAAAAAACTTGTTAAGTAATACACCCTCCGTCCCATAAATAAAGAAATTAGGAATATGGCCCTTAAAAAAAAGTTCGCTACAGTGTTGGCTTTTTCGAATTTAAGAAATCCGACTTCAGCGGGGTAGCTGCAATTTGGCCTTCCGTCGGGTTTGGCCTAGCGGTGTTAACTTCGGGGTAAAAAGACGTTTTACCCCTAAAGTAAAAAAAAAACATAGTTTTGTTCATTTGTTGTATATTTTGAGTATATAATCACATTCAACAGGTAAAGTAGGAAATGAATAAAATATACAACAAATGAACAAAACTATATTTTTTTTATTTTTTTTTTTTTTACTCGGGGTAAAATAATGCTTTTTACCCCAGAGTTAACAGGCCTCAAAAACCCGGGACGAGCCATATTCCTAAAATTTTATTTGAGGCAGGATTCCCAAATTCGAAAAAAAGGGCCACATTCTAAGGCAACTTTTTTGAGGACCCATGTCCCTAATTGCCCCATAAAACAATTAGCGTTTTTGACTTACGCACATCTTGTTTATACATTCGTCTTATTTAAAAAATTTTAATAAATATTATTTGTTTTATTATGACATTCAATCACTAGAATATTTTTCATCATGATGTATTTCTTCTATTATGTGTATTTAAAGTGGTGATTGAAATCTGAAGGGACAAAAGAATGTAAGCCTCGCATTTTTGCTTTCATCGTCATATATAAAAAAAAGAAGCTCGCAAGGCCATCGTTTTGCCTCTACACTCTACATTAAAATATTGGCTGGCATGTTCATCAAACTTGTCATTTCGAGCATCCGTTATATGAGTGGACGCTGTAAAGTTAAACTGACACGATGGATATGGCATTTTTTAAACATGTACTCCCTCAGTCCCAAAATAAATGGCGTTTTGGGTTTTAAATTGCCACAAGTTTGACTCCATTTTGTATAAAATATACGTAGAAGATTTAAATCTCCAAATAAATTTGTTAAAAACTAGATCAAAGATGCTTTCTTTCCAATGATACCAATTATAGCAAATATAAATATTGATACTATTTTTAATATATATAATTGCGGTAGATGTTTCTCGAGGGAAGCGAAAACGCTTGTCGTTTATTTTGGAGACAATTAATTTAATGTGTACTAATATATGAAGAGACGAAGGTTTCACCATTATTGTATTATTGGGTGCCGACCGTACTTTTTTTCCAGTCATAGAAGCTATATATGTCGGCATGTAGATATTAATTCTACTGTTCTACCAGCTGTTTTTTAAACAGGTCAACTTTATTTACAATATGGTGGGTTAAATAATATGTCATTCCACTACTTGGAGGGAATCAAAACATATTAAGTGTGACAAAATTTATATACAATAAATTAATAACATTTACTTGGTATAGAAATAAGAGTTATATTAGAATTTTTATTAGTATATTTTGATGGTATACCAATTTAATGTCACAGTTTTTTTTTAATGAACTATTTGACAGGAGAGCTTTTACTTACTATATTAAAAAAAGAAATACCGAAGACGAAGCACTTTCAATACAACCACATCAAAATAGACATCCACTAGGAAGCGGGCAGGGTAAAAAATCCACTTATAATTTTTTCTATAGTTTAAGTAAAACTTTATGTTTTAACTCTAAAAAAATATAAATTTTATAATTTTAAATGAGGGAAGTATTAGTGGGGTAACAGAAGGAAGAACCCCACGAACAAGAAATTATACATGGGATCCTCTAGGTTCCTTGGATCCAAATTCCTGGACTATATATATTGATAATGATGAGGGACAGGGGTGGCACAAAGGGGAATATGGATCTCATACATGTCAAAGATCAACCGATGAAAACCACAGTTTTTAGGTTTCAATTATATCAAGATTCTAGGTCTCTAGATGCTGAGTACCATTATATAGTTTGACTCCTTTTATAATCCATCAACAGCTAATACTGTTGTCGAAATAAAGAAATTATTATATGCTACTATATATGATATAATCCTCCTAAAATGCTCTTCAACTCTAGAAGTAGAGTACTCCTAGAGAATCTCATAGTCTCCGTGATATCTCTATATATAGACGGTTTGCAAGCTCCTGTTTTGCTATTACACTTATATTCTCCTGTAAATAAATCGTCCTGACAGCAATTATTAACACATTAGTTAATCTGAAAGTTAACTCTCTAACGACATCGAGAGCTCAAATTCGATATATTTACGATGAACTCTTCAAATCCACGTGCTGACGTGCTTTCTTCAGTCAAATGGGGAAATAATCACCTTGCCGTTTGATTGAGGCCCAAGATCTACTACTCATATACTTGTGGTTTCATCATAATAAACATTAACATACTCTGTTATGTTTTGGTCGGAAGCCATCGACTTTTTCTCGTTCTCATCCACAAACTTGTGGTTGCTGATCATGCACAACCAATTAGTGCATTAATATACTCAGTTATGTTTGGTAATGACCAACAGAGACTTTTGGCAACTCGCTGTCAGTTGTTAACCTATAGCTAAGCACTACGGTAACAACGACGACCATGCACACATGCTGGCCTCTTGACATCACCTGCTGTTTTCATGATGGTAACATGGATGAAGATCAGCAAATTGATTTGTGGAATAATAATATATATATTAGCTCCAGATTTCGAGATGCTACCTATATACCTAGCAAGTAGCAGTACTCTGCCATTAGACATTGATATTGATTGGTTGAGAAAACGCTTTGGGGATCTTAATTCATTTCACACATACTGTAGCTTCTGAAATTGACTAGCTGAGCAATGTTCATGCATGATTCATGTGCTTTTCTCAACCAGGAAAGGAAAAACTTAACAAATTGCCAATTTGAGTGGAAACTTAACAAAGATAATTAAGAAGGGCGCACATATCAAATCCAAATGGACCCAGTACCAGCTAAATCAAACTACCGAAAACTCTCTGGGGGCTCAAAGATAGTGCTTGGGCTCTGAGATCTGAAAATAGGAAAAAAACCGGCGAGAGATGGTAGTCAGCAAAGCAGAGACTTTTTAAAAATATATTTGAAAAGATATCATAGCAATAATAAAATGATGGAAAAAACATATAGACAAGTACCACTACCTATAACATGCATGGAAATAGTACCAGCCTGTTAGCTTGTGCTCATCAGCGTTTATCGGACAACCATTCAGTAATGTTTTCTGTCACGGTTAATCAAACATCAGGCAGGATCAGCTAGAGAGAGGAAAAGCGTGGTAAGCAGCTCGTTGCAAGGACAGGGCCCATGCGTGAGCTGAAACCTTTTTCTTGCTCATTCGGTCATGCCATCCATAGCTTTGTGTCGGATACAGTATATTTGACTAGTCTGTACAGTCTGTACTGAATTACTACGACCTCGCCTCTCTACTCTACGACTAGACCGTGCATGCATGCATGGTGGCGTGGATTCGATGTGGTAAATAATTGTGCACGTCGTCGTCGTCCATGACCATTATCCATCTGGTAGTTCTTATTTGACATACGTACTGTACATGGCATATCGTATGTGCGGCAGGAGTACTGTACACAAGCCTGGGGTATAGCTACAGTGCGGATACACAGTGTGCCGGACAGAACCTCACGTGCAGGCCTTCCGGAATCCACAAGGGCAATAGGGCATATGCATAGCCCTAGCCACCCTGGGACTGGCACTGGCCGGAGAGTCAATGCATGCTCTCGAATCTCCATCTCTCGGTTCAGTTCAGTCACACGTACTACAGGACGAGAGACGGTGATTGAGGAGCGAGCTACTCGTACAATGCAGTGTCTATAGTATGCACATACTAGAAGTACAGTACGCAGGGTATTTTTTATGGGGATTGCGTGCGTGTTTGTTGCAGGTGCTGTCCGATCAGAGGGGAAGCCAGCACTGCACTGGCTCCGTCCGTTCGTGCGCGGTGGCCCTTCCTTTTTGCAGCAGGCACTGTTCATTGGCTGTAGCACTGCATGCAGTACTGCTCTCTCGGCCTCCCGCTTCTCTCTCTGTCTCTCCCGTATCGCCAAGAGAGGCAAGGCAACGACATCTCAAGATCAGAAGATGCATCGATCGTGTCTGAACATCACTGCATGGAGATGCTTGCGCAAAATGTTGCATGCCTCAACCGACATATTAACCTACCCCAACCGATAGAAATCGCTTAATTTTCTTTTCATCCACATAGCCTTTGCTCAAATGTGTCATCTATTAATTTACTGTCATTATTATGTTGATAGCACTAATACTGTCGATGAATATATAAGGTGCATGTATTTGTATGTGTCTGTTTTTGGTATTACTCCTATGCTCTAAATTTTCATGTATCCAAACATGTGGACTAAGAGTGAACTAAATTTTAATCACCTAAAATTTATTATATAGTAAACTAATTTTTTAGATTTTTAACCTTACTAGCAATCGTTTATTGGGTCGACAAATGGGGAACTAATTAATATGGACTAGAAGGTGCTAGGAGTTTTTCCCCAAAAGCTACTTACTTTTTACATTATATTTATAGGGAAAAATATAAATTACTACCCTGTTTTTAAGCTCAAGTCAGATAGCTAATGTATTGTTTAGTTTATTTATCCGTGGTTTTGCAAACCGTGCACTTAACACCTTTGGGCACTAATCCAATCCCATTTTTGGTGACATGGCTGCCGTTTTCCAATTAATCATGCTACATAAGCGCCGACGAAAGTTAAATAGGCCGACAATCTCGGTAAGTTTTGGATCAACTCGCCCTTATATCTTTATAAAATTCAGTCGGGCACTACTTGCAAACTGCACACGCACATGCAGTAATTTGGACTTTAATTCACTTCGCAACCTGCACACAAACTTGCAAAGCACGGATCGCTGACACGCAAACTGCACACGCACCGCGCGCAAACTGCACACGCCAAAGTGCGAAAAGTTTCACACCGTCGTCACCTTCGCGGGAGGCGGGAATGGGGAAAACAGGGGGTCATGTGCGCCTTTAATTTTAAAGCCCATGTCAATCCGCTTATGTGGCAAGATTAATTGCAAAACAGCCGCCCGCGCCACCAAAACCCGGATTGGATTAGTGCCCAAAGGTGTTAAAGTGCAACGGGTTTGCAAAAACCACCGGTAAATAAACTAAACAATACCTTAGGGGGTTATTTGGTCTTACGTGAAACACAGAAGGGTAGTAATTTGGACTTTTCCTATTATATATATACCAAAATAGCACTGGACTAAGCTTTAATTTACAGTAAAATCCACTAGAGCCTCTACTCAAGCTCATGTGTATAAGCCAAAAGAAAAAAATATCTAGGTCCAACAAGGCCTTTTACTTTCGGCTTCAAATTAGGCCTTATGAGCCCTCATTACTTAGGGTCCTCCCCTCCGCTCGCATCCTATGGTTGGATTATGTTTTCTCCCTACCCGGAAAACTCCCCAATTATTTGTCATCTCCCTACGCTCTGGCGAAAGTAGAAGAGCTCTCAAAGTAAAAGTAGGATCTCGATTTGATGGAACCTTGCTAGGAGTTACTCTTAGCCACCTGAACATTAATCAAACTAATTTTCTTGTCAATCTAACTTTAGTTGTAGGATCTAAATGACTACATATATAATCGACCGTTCTAAAAATACATATCAACGACATTTGTATCTCCTAACATGTTTCTTGTAAAAAATATGTTGTAATATTAATCTAATATAAAACTTAATATTCACCACAAATATCAATATACTCCCTTCATAAGTAAACAAATTAAATCAATTCTAGCTAGCGTTGTATTAATAAAACTAATGAAATCATCTATTTTGAGACCTAGATGAGATCACTTAAATACACTAAAGAGACAATTGAAAGGCGATTTCATAGTTTTCGGGCCCCACATGAAAATCGTACTTTAAGGACTAGTCATATGCAATTTACTCAACTTTTGTCTTTTTATGTTTTGATAGGATTTGTAGAAAGAGATCTAAATTTATAACACCAAATTAGTATCATTAGATACACTGTGAAAACTGATTTTCTATAAATTGAGTCAAACATTAAAAAAGTTGAAAAAAAGATATTTTACTCAGAAATGAAGAAGCATGTTATATATTTTAGTCAAAATAGAAAATTCTGACTCATAGGTGAAACGAGATGTGCAGTAGTAGTTGGTAATGGGAAACAAAGGAAATCCATGCGAGGCAGCACACGCACGCAGACGCAGGCTTTGGAGCTTTGGCTGTTGTGGCAGAAGGGGATGGGAATCAGCACGAGGAGGTGTACGGTGCATGTGGCAAGCAATATACCATGCAAGCAATACCATGGGTTCCATTTCCTGCGACGTATCAGCACATCATCAGCAGGACGACACGACGATGCTGCAGATGCATGCTCATGACTCTAGAGTTGCTTGTGATACCCAGAAACTTTGGCCCATCCTTAACTTTGCCTCTCTCGCTCCCTTGCTGCACAAAAGTTGCTTGTGCAATCGCCCAACACCCAAGGCTGGCTGGGCTGCATCAGCCAGCCAGCAAGGGGGAAAGGATAGGGAATCTTGCTTGCATGCCTGGTCATACTCTAACAAGTCAATCCACTCGACCGTCAGAAAGGACCACGTTTGTAACTGCAGTAGGGTATCCTACGTCCGTGTGTGAAGCGTGTCAGTGTCTCCATAGGCCACAACTGGTGCGCAGTGGCCGCATCAGGATGGGGGCTGTTTGGTTACCCGCCTACACTCGCCACGCCACGGATTCGGCTGCCACGCTGCTTGGGCTGCTGTTTGGTTTGCACGTAAACTGAGGCTGCCTTCACACGCCACCGCACAAACGCTGCATTGATTTTTGCCAAACTGTGGCGGCCGTTCCGCTCGCCACACTTCGCCACAACTTCCGGTGGCCGCGCGCCACACCTCGCGTGGCAGGTATTGGCTGCCAACCAAACATCTCATAAAATTTACGCGTGGCGAACCTATCACTACATTTTTATATAAAAAAACATAATCATTTGATTCTGACCTCTTTTGAAAGTATCTCTCCAATGTTCAATCTTGCCTAGAAATCGGACTGAAAAATCTCTTTATGCTTACAACTGAAAACATTAAATGGAACATATATTAAAATGTGCAGGTAGGGTTAAATTAATAGATTGTATGATTTAACGATTCCGTAAATAATCTAACTCTCGCCTTTAACTTCTTTTTTTCCAATCCGGATATCTGAATCGGACGTTGCCGATGGTTGCTGGTGCCTCCATCCCCATCAGCCTCCATCATGGACTCGGCGATTGCTGCAGGGCCAATCTCCCACACTTTTTGCAACCATAGGAGTAGTTCATGTTATCCAAGCAATCGTTTTGCTCTTTTTTTGCATATGACCATCATAGGGGGCCTCGATTAGTAACAACAATATGGTCAGATGCAGCCTTATAATCGTTTCATATATCATATATGATGTTTAGGAAAAAGAAAAACACTGATGGGGACCTCGATTAGTAACAACAATATGCTTACTACTACAAAGCAAAGCGAAGGGTGTGTTTAGATCCTAAAATTTGGTGCAAAATTTTGGAGGAATGTCACATCGGAACTTTTGAAGACGTTTCGTTTGGATTTGTTAGTGGTAAATATTATCCTACCATGACGTAACTAGGCTCAAAAGAATCGATCTCGTAATATACATCTAAACTGTGTAATTAGTTTATTTTTACCTACATTTCGTACTGGATTTTGCATGTGCGGCATTTTGATGTGATGGGGAATCTTTTTTTTTTAGTGGAATTTGAAGAGAAAGGTGGCGAGCTAAGGTCAAAAGAATCGAATCTTATCGAACACAGCTGGATGGGACTTAAAAGCAATGTCACCTACACCTACGCACCTACTATATGCACGGCAGATGCTACCCTACGGCTGCTACACTTCACATGCATGGATCATTTACATTTTTTTTGCGGAAAGATCATTTACACATTTTATAGTAAATATAAACCAAATCCACCATATAACATGCAACATGGTACAGTCCATTTTGTGCTACCTAACCTCACTTTTAAAAAATATAAATTCTGAATAATTTATCTTAAGGAAAAAAATAGCCTATAAGTATGTAGTTAGATTAGTTTTATTACAAAATAAAATGAAATGATTATTAGTAAACAAGGGTCAATGACCAAACATGCCCTTAATCTTTATTTCCTGAAGCATTACTAGAGAGATTTGACTGAAATCATATAGAGTATTTGGCAAATTAAACTTGTTGGATCTGAATTAAATGGAGTACTAACCGTTTATATTTTTGCATTCCTCTTGGTGTACAGTAAACTGTACACAATGCAGTCAGAGATCGTCGCCATCGTCGGTGGATACAAATGACGACCACAGTGGAATTCGTTGCATGTTTTTCTTGGGGCTAGAGCTGGTCAAACGGAGTATGAGACTGTGAGCCTGCATCTGCATGGGACGATATGATCTGTGCTTGTTGAGATTCTCTACTCCTCCCTACGAGCTGTCGTAGCGACTCCTGCCTGACTGAAAGACTGAAACTACATGACCTGCAGTTCCATCAACACATGAATGCTGCATCAGATCACGAGAGCAGGCTGGCAAGGCAAGCTGTGGTCTGGTCACCACTCACCAGCGCAGGAGCTTGCACAGCTGTCATTTCTCAGGAGCTGATGAGAAGAAAAAAATGTTCTTCTTTTATTTTTTTAAAAATATGGCTCCGTCCGATCCAAAAGGCATTTTACGCGACTGCGTGCCCGATCGATCAATTCATCCTTTCCATCAGGAATTGAGGACGGGACCCCATCCATCGAACCAGACCGGACCGATACGTATAGTCCTGAAAAGCACGTGGCAGCTACAAATCAGATGGTTCAATAATACAGTAGTATTTGTACAGCTAGGCCACGTTTAGTTGGCTAGAAATTTGTAAAAAGCACTATTTTTAACTCATGTAGCACTTTCGTTTTGTATTTAGTAAACATTGTTAAATTATGGACTAACTAGGTTTAAAAGATTAGATCTCGTGATGTACAACAGAACTGTGTGATTAGTTTTTTTTTTACCTATATTTTTGCTCGAACATATGTCTTTTTAGTGTATTTAATGTGATGTGATGGAGAGAGTAGAAAAACTTGGAAGTTTTGGCAAATATTTTGCCATCTAAACTAGGTGCTAGTATTTATTTTTTTTCCATGTGAATAACTAAATATTATGTTCTAGCTTATGGACAAAAATATTATTATTTTTAGCTGAGGTTGGTTACTAGTTGTGCACATCGCTAAAAGTAGCTAAGGAAATATAATGTATATTGATTGCTATAAGGGTGTCTCAATGGTTTAGCATAGAGCTAGCTAGCTCATGATGTTTTTGTCATTGAATAGTGCAAAAGATAAGAGACTAGCCAGGACTCAAGAGATAGTCTCCCACACTTTAGGGCCTGTTTGGAGCAGAGGATTACAAAACAAAGGAAAAAGGAAAAAGAATGCAGGGGAATAGGATAGGAGTGTTGTGGGAAAGCGAGGAGGAATGGAAAAATGCGGGAATATACAAATAGAGGTGTTTTGGAACATAGAAATTTATAACACAGGATTTCAGTGTGATTAATAAGATGAATGATTAAACGCTAAATGATGCGTGATTATCACTCTAATGACATGCGATATTTGATTACAACGCCAAATAGTATTACTGACGTGCATGATTATTTTAAAAAAAAAAAGAATCGTAACTAGCTGACACATCCTGTAGGTCACCACGCCTAGCGGCCCAGGCCTTCTACGGCAAACGTGATTTGTTTTATATTCTTAATTAAAGAATCGTAGCTTAATCTCAAAAAATATTAAAGAATCGTAGCTGACACATCGAAGGCTTCGCTTCTCTCTCTCCGCGAGCGAGCGACGACGAGATTTTGCCTCGGGCTTCCGCGAAACCATGAGCTGGAACCGGATGTTTTATTTCCTTCGTTTTGCGTTTAATCAATCCTTTCACCGGGCGGGTAATCTGTTTTCCTCCATTCAAAGACCACCGACGTCAGCAAACTATAGGATTTGATTTCCTTCAAAATTCCTGCACAAAACCTTTTTGTTCCAAACGGGGCCTTATTTTTTTTTTTTTTCTCTCGACACTCACAGCACGATATTTAAAACAATTTCTCTCTTCACCGTATGTACTAGTATTAGTTTAGAGCTAGTGTTAGCACATACTGTTAGAGACTCTAATATACATCAACGTGCTAAAAAGAGTCAAAGGTACCGTATTAAATACCATCACTGCGAGCTAAAGACTAGCCTCTAACGACGACGTTTCGGGTCATGGGTTTGAAAAAAAAATATTTGTTTGTGAAGAGGAACAATGGTGTAGTATTTGACCTAGATGAGGGAGGAGGGAAGCCGAAGTTGAACTAAGAAAGAATATTTTGTGATTCAAACAACGATTTTAATTGCCTAGATGAAATCAAGCTTAAGCTTACCCCAATTAGCTTGGGACAAAAGGCCATGTTGTTGTTGTTATTTTGTAGACGAAAGCAAAAGCTTAAAAAAATAAAGTTTGAAGATTGAAATTGTTACTTTTGGTAATTCTATAATGAAGCTGAATCTAAAAGTAAAAGTTTAAGTACTACACAACCTTTTAGATATGATTTGAGCCTCGGATGATAAAACTGAATATTCCGCAAAAGGTAGTACGTATCATATTGGGTCCGGGCCACTAGTGAGTAGCTGTGTTGTACTTATTGATCAAGATTAATAAAATAAAATAAGTAAAAACAGAAGGTACACATTCTGACATTCAAGAGTTCCATTCTACCGGTTATATTCTTGAACAACCAATCACTTATTGAAATGGATGGACTATTAAGACTAGAGGCACTCGTTGTCAACATTATTTTCAACAAAGAGAAGAAGGCGATCGATGGGACTGAACTGCCTGCTATGTAGACACGCTGAAAAAAAAAAAATTCAAGAGTCACAGTTCGCTAGAAGGTGCATGCACGCCAGAATATTCCTTTGCAGCTATGTGTTGCGTGAAAAAAAAAGGGTCTTGTTTATTCAGTTTTTTTTTTATCTACCCTGTTGATTCTGTAGACGACACGTCGTCATACGGAAACCGTAATGACTTTAATTTCCTTAGGTGTGTTTAATAGCAGCCAAACATCTAACGTACGTCGCCCCTGCTCTAGATCGCGACGTATGCCAATTTAAAAAAGGCCGGCAGCACGGGCCCACCAAGCTTAATCACGGATCACTACTGCAATGACAAAAAAATGGTTCCCCAAAACAAGTCATATTCCTCACAGTTTCATTCTCTTTCTTGTTTGGAAAGCCTTTTTTTGACACTACAATGTAAATATATTTATTACTTTATACTTCCTCCATATCACTTTGTTAGAGAACGTTTTGAAAAAGGTTTGTGTCAAGTATTAGGAACATAAACCATGCAAATCAACATAAATCAAGAATAACTTTCCAAAAATATTTTTATAGAAAAAGAGAAGTCAAAATGTGTTTTGGAGGCGTGTCATTTGTCCATTTATTAGTTTTCTAGTAGTAATACGAGGAGGGAGTAGATTGAGATTGACCAAATAAAAGAGATGAGATTCGACAATGCACGGATGTGGCGTATATGATTAGTGCCTTGTCAGTAATAACTCTCTTCCAAAATATATGATGCATGGTCTAGTCTTTTCCTAAGCAGGATACACTAAGTTTAATCGAATTCACTATCTTTTTAAAAGAATTAGACAGAAGAGTTGTCGATGATATTAAAAAAGGAGGGAATATATCTAGTGCAAACTAATATCTTTGTGCAAACCATGTAAACTTCTAATGCGGGCCATGGGATGTTGATCTAAGAGATAGGGGATTAGGTAATTTTAGACTTAACCAACTATTCTTAACCACACTTTTGCAAAATTGCCCCCTTCCTCCTCCCCGTGTCCCCATCTTTTGTTGATTTGCATGGTTTTAACGGAGATGTTGGTTTGCACTAGATATGTTTCAAAACAAAAGAAATCTAGATAGTATACAAACAGGAGCACCGACAACATACTAATAAATAATCGATTAACTGCGACACAAATAAAAGACCAAAATAAATTCGCATAACATCTATCATAAAAATTAGCCTATGAAAAGGTACATAATCTCTAGTTTGGAACATTTGGACGGAACATGGAAAAAGTGTGGTTAGACAACGCATATATTATCCTTATAAAAGCTAGAATTATGCCTGTATTTACATTGGTGGCACTAGGGCCCCATTGTCTATTACTCCACATTAATAACACAACAATGTACATGACTATTTTTGAAGAAATTATTTTACACTCGTTGTTACAACAGTCAAAGTCAATAGGCATGAGACACTTATTTATGACCTACCGAAGTAGAATGCAAATTTGTTAGACAAAGAAACCAATAAATTAGACGGATCTTAACTATCATGGTTTTGTTAATCAACTCCGTATTCTATATACGACAGGATGATACATATGATTATTATTGTCTTGTCTGGACCTAAATATTTTTTTTCTTTTGGTTATATTTTGGACTAAGGGAGTATCATTGTACTTGTGAAGTACAATTGAATTATTAGAAGCCACTCAATGCCTACGTTTGTAAAACTAAAAAAATGCCTACATTATTGAAAAAAAATAGCTAGCCCTAAAAGCGTGCATGAGAGAGTAATATGCATGTGAGAACTATATGTATATGGTAAAATGTCAAAAGAAAAAAAAAAAATGCTAGACTACAATTACTCAAGTGAAACCATGTCATGACCGACTTGTGATAATTAAGGTATCATGAGATTTATTAGGTGTATTAGCGTACGAAATTAGATAACTGTCTCTAATTGGTAACATTTGGACCGGAACTAGGATGAGTTAGACAAGACACATCAGTTTTCTATGAATGCTAGGATTACGTCCATGCTTATATTGGTACCATTAGGTCCCAACCCACTATTCATGTGCACTAATAGCAACGACAATGGTATACGTCAATTTTGGAGTTTGAAGAAAGTTTTTATACACTTGTTGGATGGGAGACAAAAAAAACCCAACAGATTGTGGTCTTATTTGAGTTTCATTAACCAACTCTATGTTCCGTGAGAGTTGTAAAACCACTTATCATAAAAACCATGCCATGTTAAGCCTGGGATGATGAACAGGGAAGAAAAAAAAAAAGGAAGATGGTAAAGAGACAAAAGGTAAAAAGTTAAAAAAGTGTAGTGGAGTGTGTATACAGAAGAAGCAGCTGTGGCATGCAGATGCAGTGTGCAGTACAGGCAGCAATGGAAAAGGAAAAAGAAATTCCCCGCGAATCGCGCGGGCTTCTGACGGACCCTGCAGGCTCCTGTCCTGTCGCTGCCGGAAGGAGAAAGCACCCCGTTGGACCCCACCTTTCTGTGGTCCGGTGCGTGCATCGGAGTCCGTGTGGTCGTGGTCCGCAACTGTTTCTGTGTGCAGGCGACGAGACGACGATCAGACGATGGACCTCTGTTTTCCATGTGCACTCTCCTCGCCTCGCCTATGGGTTTTTTCATGTGTTTAAATTTTTGTGCACAAAACAAGCACCATACTGTATGTGGCTGATTAATGTACAGTATAATATAGTGTCAATTCGTATGAACGAACGTCAATACACAGTGGGCGGCATCGATCGATCACCTGGCATTGAATTGATAATGGTGTGTTTAGTTGGTGAAATATATTGGATTGCCAGTGTAAGACTTTTCGTTTTATATTTGATAATTATTGTCCCGTTACTGGGATTAGTAGAACAAAAAGATTTGTCTCGTAATTTTTCAGTTAAACCGTACGTAATTAGTTTTTTAGTTTACTTACGTTTAATGCTTCAGTAAATACGTTTAAGATATTTGATGTGGCGTAGCGTAGCACTTTTTTTGGGTTAGGAGGTGTGGGAACTAAAAGCGGGGGCCAATGTGACCAGGTGAAGAGTGATTTTGCACATAATAGCCTGTGTGTTGCATGGTATCTATATCAAATCGAAATGACCACCAACTAACGTGTGTTGTGCGTGCGTGAGCGAATATTAGACTCAGGATAACGGATGGATGAAGTGGAACTCAGACGCAGCTAGCCTTTCTTTTTTGTCCACATGGGAGAGTATATTTCCTCTACTGTCCTTTTTTGTCACTAACAGTAACGGAAGCTAGCTAGGTATATGTAGTCGTAGATGATGAAATTAAAAGCAAGGTACGTGAAGTTGTTTTCTTTTGCTTGAAGATCGATCGTACGTCGTCGATGCGACGTGACGGCATGATCCGATCAATCCATCTGCACCACGAATGAGGACGACGATGATGATACGGTATGGCACTAACCGTAACGGGCGCTATATATAGGAGCATGCATGCAATTGTGCATTGCCTGCTGACTTGATCCCTGTAGTATTAGGGTAGGATAGGAGCATGCTATCGCCACGGCTATACCACTACTAACATTGAGATTGTCGTTTTTAGGCTCTGTGTCATTTTATTTAATTATTCATCTTATTCAAAAATTATAAATAAATATTATTTATTTTTTTATAATTTATTTTATTAGGCGTACTTTAATTATAATTATTTTATGATTTGCTAAAATAATTTAAATAAAATATATAGTCAACTCAAGAGTAAAAATGACCACCTCTGTAGAACCGAGGGAGTATGCATGGATGCTACCTGTATGAAAAACGTGCTCAATGGCACAACACAACGGGTGGTGAGAGGAGGGGACACCGTGAAGATGGGCGACGGACGAACAACGGCGTGTGTGCGTGGGCCCACCATGCATTCGGGGTGTGGGGCCGGTGATGCATGCAGCCAGCCGCGTGGGCCCGGCTTGGTGTCAACTCGAACGTCCCTTCTGTCCCTCTTAATTACAGTAACTCGGTCAGTCCGTCCACTGCAACTGCAACTCTACCTTTACCCCCTTTTCCTACCCCCTCTCATCATCTGGTTTTGGCTTTTTTTTTCTCTCTCCCTCTCCCTGTTTTTGTTTCCTTTTTTTATATCTCCTCGTAATAATATATGTGCGTGGTGTTTTATACAGAGAAATATAAATAAATATATAAAAATACCATTACTGCTGGTACCGCTGTGTCAACCCATATTTTTATTTATTTATTTATATATACATTATTACTGCTAGTTCTCCCTTTGTTTCTGAAGCGGATTGGAGGCCAGGATGGATTTGCATGCAACTTGGGAGGCCATGAGGGGGATATCAGAGACTGGAATATCACTTTTTATATCTACTCTACAATGGCTGATGGGGTAAGTATATCCAAAGGAGAAGAAGAATTGTGTGCATGCATGCAGGACGCACGAAGGCCCTTGAAGCTCTGTACGCGGGACATGAAAAAACGAAGGCCCAATGAATGAGACAAAAGGCCCATATATAGGCCTCTGTACGTATCATAAAATAGAAAACAAGGCCCGTTGGACGGCCTCATGCAGTCAACAAAATTGAATTTCTTATTTTTATAATTTTTAAATAATTTACTATGATTTTTATTGAAATAAAACAAAACAACAACAAAAACTTTTGCTAAAAGCTCACCGTGGTTCGTTTTTCTTTTTATTTATTTTTACATCGAATTTTCAAAAGTGGACAAGAAACATTTTCCAAAAAATTCAACTTTTTGAAAAATTTAGGTCCCTCTCGGCCGGTTTTTGGAAAAGGCCCAACCGTGGTTTTTTGTTGGACTTTCAAAATCATAGTAAATAGAAGAATTCATAAAATTCAAGGACTCCACAATAATAATGAATATATAATATGGTATACTCACTTTATATGAAGGTTTTTGCCTTTTTTCTTTTTATTTATTTCTTAATATTTAAAATCATAATAAATTATAAAAAATGTAAAATTGAAAAAATAATTTTCTTCTAGACTCATGAGCATATTTGCACAATAAAGATATATAGGTGTATATTTAATTTATTTCGGGATCCATCAGGTTTCTCTCTCTCTCTGGTCGGCAAGCCTGGCTAACCCTCCTTTTGTGCTTTGTTATACTCAAGTCAACAAAATTGAATTTCTTATTAATTTTCGTAATTTACTATGATTTTTTTAATTGAAATAAAAAAAAAAGGCAAAACCTTCTAGCAAAAACTTGTACAAAGTTATCCAGTATATATTCCCTCTACTCATGTGAGTGCAAAATTGGATTTTCTTTTTTATTAAAACAAAGGAGGTTTCAAATCCACAAGTTTAAGATACATAAACAGTTTGAGACCTTTTAAGGGAACAAAAAGGCTTTCATAAAATAATCAAGGCCCAATTGTTTGTGGACCAATATGTTTCTACTTAAGGCCCCATCTCGATCTCTCTCTCTTTCTCTCTCTCTCTCTCTCTCTCTCTCTCTCTCTCCTTTTGCATAACTGAGAACATGGTCGACGTTTTTTTATGGTAATAACAGGAAACAGTTTCCTTCCCCTACTGAAATTTTATTTAAAAAAAAAGGAGGTTTCAAATCACTAATATATAAACAAGGAAGGAAGAAAATCATAAAAATTACGAGGACTCTAGCCAGAACACTAATATCAGGGGAGCAAATTCGCTTTGAACTTGCTTTTAGCCCGGTAGCGCTCACTGAGGGTTGAACACCTTCGAAAATTTGATCAACATTGGGAGTACACCAGATGGACCAGCATAAAAAGCATGATTATCTCCCATAAAGAAGGGGACAGCTAACTGATTTGTGAAAGCAATCAGGAAACGAATCAGCATATAAAGGAGCATGTGCAAAACTGATTCTTCCAAGTCTGGCGACAGAAAACATGGGCTTTTGTCTGGCTACATAATCTGTTTCAAGCGCACTGTCAATTCGAGGGGGAGAGTGTGTGTGCGTGTTATGGCGTCTGCGTTATGCTTGTGTAATTCTCAAAAAAATATTATCTAAGGAATATGTAGAACGAAACAGCTATTCGTTTCGTCGGCATAGCGATAGCATCAACAAACGTTAGAGGGCATGATTGTGGGAGGAACAGATAAAGCAAAATGGCGTTTCAGTGACGGTGAAGGCAGCCAGGGAAGCAAGGGATATATTCTAGTCGTGTTCAGATGTAGTCATGTGCATCCTGAGGCAAAAGATCATTGGCCAAAGCAACCACATTCATTTACCTGTATAAAAAGCATGCTGAGGAACGATAACGCAAAAAGAGGCAATGGGAAGGCTATTTGGACAAAAGAACAAGGAAGACACTGCGTGATTGAGCAATATCCGACCATCCAGGTCCATTATTTTTACAGTGCGAGCGGGAAGGCTTCAGGCAGCTGGATTGCACAGCCGTCAGAATCATCTAGATCGACCTCCACCTTACGGTAAATGAATACTATCAAACACATCATCATATGCACTGAAATTTTTAGTAAGTTTATGCACTCCTTTTTTTTAAAAAAAAAAAAACAATTTGGAAGAATACAGTGTGTGTGTCGCAAATATATTTTATATGTTAGAGTACTGTTTGGTTTATAACCTTGATATTTTGGCAACGAGAGCAGGCCATCATGGCTACAGGGAATTCAACTCTAGACGATGCCTTGTCCTTGTTGGAGTTGGACAGAGCATGAAACAGGTTGTGGTTTTGTGGATGCTCTGTGGCTCGGCGGCGCCATTCTTGCTGGAATCATAGTTGGGCTTGGCGTCTTTGGTGGCGTTACCCGTTACCACGGCCTCACCAGTTTCATCTTTCTTGGAGCCACCACCTTATACGTACCCGTCATGTCCACCGTTGTCCCCCCATGATCGCTGGGCGAATTGACTATGTCAGCTCCGACGACTCTGATGGGTTGGCTGCGAAGTGCGACCAGGACTGCAATCTATCTTGGTGGTAATATGGGCCTCACTTGTTCAGATAATTATTGATCAATACCAGTGCAATAGTCGTTGTTGATGACAGAGAAGGTAGAAACATAGGTCCTCCTTTTTGGCTGCTTGTTCAGGGGTCCTGGACCTTTTACCTTGGTATCACCTACCTGTTCAAAGGTTTTGGCATTACTCTCATGTCGACAACAGATTACCAGTAATTGCTGTGATTATAATTGGATGTGAGGTTATACCTTTTACTCTCATATGTGCCAAAATGGTCTTCAAATATTATGCATTTGAAAAGGCACGGCGATCCTTTGCCCTCGGAAAAATCCTCATCTTATTTTGCCTACATGCAGCAACCACCACCAGTACAAGCAGGGACAAGTCACCATAGAGAAGCAGCAGTAGTAACGACGAGGATGCTCCTCCTCCACCTCCACTACTGGTTATGGGAGAGGGGAAAGACACATGGAAGCAGTATCATGGGTATGTATGGAAGGGTAATTCAGCTGGCACGGCTGTGCACGGAAAAAGATGGCCTCGTAATCCATTGATAGTGTTTGGAAGATGACAGCCTGCTTCTTACCATTGACAACCCTGCACCAACTACAAGACTTATCCTTGTCCTTTGCATTCTTCAAGTTGTTACGGTGCCGGTTTGCAAGGTACAATATCAACACTGGCAATGCCTCGAGTGACATGTTCACTTTTTTTCTGGAGCTTGCTGCTCAAGGAGGGAGACCACAACACGGTGTTTCAGCTGATTTCGGAGGAGATTTCTTTTTGTTCATGACTATTATTACACATCCATACCCATCTCCTATTCAACTGCTGGTTGCCCATCGTGGGTATCTTTATCTCACTCTTGACCATAGCTTATTGCATCTTTGCTGCAATGCTCTTGAGCTTAGATTTAGTTTCTGTCAGTTATGACGATTTCTACCAGCTTCACTGCACAACCAATTTCACACGGGAAATAAGACACTATGGAAACATGTTACTTGGTGTCGTGCCACTATGTTTGCTTTTGTTGTTAGTTTTTCATTGCTGAGGTGGGGATATGGCTATCTATTTCTGCTCTAACTGGAGCAAAGTAGCTCTCCTGTGTCGCCTCCTAAGCCATTCCTCCTCCAAGCATTCACTTTGCATCCAGAAATGTGCTGCCGTTTTGCTTCGCTGCAGATGCAAGTTATTGAGGAGGCACTGGGATGAGAAAATCGTCCAGTGCTCAGTATTGGTGCTTCAACCAAGGACAACCCCGCTTGGTCTTCTCGGGCACCTTTTCCCTTTTTACCAGATCAGAACATGAAGGTCAGGGGTGCCTGCAGCGGTGAAGGTTTGCATCATCCAAGCACTAAAAAGAACTAGAGACAATGGAGGACAGCTGAGCAATGGTGCAGCAGGGGGCTGTATTCAAAAAAATTTTGACAAACCAAATCTGCCATATTCAGCCGTTCCAAGGCCAGGTCGGTGCAAACTAGCTGAATCGTCTGGGTATTTTTTCTTTTTCTCTTGCAGCAACAATATATATATATATGAAATTGGCAAAAAAGTGCATCTTATACCATCCTTACATGGCACATCGCCATCTTATACCATCCTTGACATCGGTCAGGTACCCACACCTGCTGCACGATCAGAAACAGGATTCCTTGCCACTTTCCAGCACAGACTACAAGATGGCTGCTACCTACCTATCACGGTACTGTGCGTACCTCGTCACATGGTGCCCTGAGCTGCTTCCTGACGACCATGAATGGAGCAAGAGCCTGTACGAGGATGTCAAGAAGGATGCTGAGCGTGTCCTTGCCAGCTGCACAGCAGGGGACTCATTGACGCCGGAAGCCAAATGCCAACAGCTGGTGGAATTGCTGAGTACAGAAGGGAAGCATGAAGTCATCAAGGATGGTGCGAGGCTGGGAGAGCAATTGGCGAAGCTGGTGCTGGAAGGTGATGATGATACGACGTGGAAGTTGTTGGCTGAATTCTGGTCGGAGATGATCCTGTATGCCGCGCCGTCTGACAACCTCGAAGGCCACAAGGAGGCAATCGCCAGGGGCGGCGAGCTGATAACGCTGCTCTGGGTGCTGCTCTTCCATGTCGGGATCGTCAGCAGGCCATGCCAGGATGATGGTGGTGGTGTTTCTACTTCTGCTGCCAGTGTGGTTTAATGGAGTCCTCTCCTATTACTTACTACTGATGCATGTTTTAATACTTCAGTTTTCTTCTTGATTTGGACATTCTTCAGATCTTGGTGTTTCGGATGAGTTTCTGTATGCTGAGTGCATTTGTTGCCAGTTTTCTGAATGATGTTGCCGACCGCTGCAGATGCGGTCTGTGTATATCGTGGTACTCTTGTCATGTGTATCAGTTGAAACTAGTCTGTTTGGTGTCCTGTCTGTAATAATATTGTAATAAAGACTCTTAAGTTCCACTAATAATTCAGATAATACTTGTTTACTGTCTCCACGTACTGTCTGATTATCCATGTATGTGTTAGCTTTTGGTACATATGACTTCATGACTTGTATTAGCTTTAGCTGAGAAGTGCCATACAATTTTTCATAACTGCATCCATCTGGATATGTTGCTACTGCGCAGCGGGGAACTTCCCACCACCGTCGGCGCTGGTGTCGCCAAGCTGTAGCTTCTGGAGCTGGGTCACCTCGCTAGGCTTTGACGGCCAGGACCAGCAGCGAGCCGAGCATGTATAACGCGAGCAAGTAGGCGGGCGGTTTTCAGGCTTCTGGAGCACTCACGGCGTCGCTGAGGCACACCAGTAGCGCAGTCGCGCCCGGACAGCGGAGGAGAGCGCCACAACGGTCACGTGTGTTGGGGTTAGTCCACATCGGTAATCCATAGGGGGAGCACAATATATAAGGTGGGGCGGTCCTCACCCATCAGGCTAGTCTTTTGGTTTGTGTAGGCCTAAGGTCTTTGTATGTTGTATGCGTTCGTGGGCCTGGGGGAGTGGCACCGGCAGATGGGTCGGGCCACCTCCAAGGAACCCTAGAGGCACCGGCCAGATGGGCCAGGCCGGTTCCAACAACGTGCGCCCACGAAAGCGGCGACCAAGGCTATGTGCAGCAGCCGCAGCGACACCGCAGGTTCCGTTGTTGTTGATGCGGCGCCAGCGCGCTGAATGATCATCACCTAGTCGGGTGCCGAGCACGACCACAACGGCGGCGGTGCATGAGCCCGCATAGCCCGATGCGTCGCAAAGTAATGCGGCGCCCAAACCCTAGCACATATAGCTATTTTGTTGAAAGATTTGTTTAAACCATGATAAACCTAAATTTTGATACTTTTCCTTAAACTGAAAGCTTTTTTTTTTAGACCAAAGGCATTACCGGCTTTATTCAAAGCTTAAGAATACCCCGGTTCGACCACATATAGCTATTATTTACTATGTTGATTATCGTCTACTCAATTGATGTCAAATCATTTTTATATTTTTGTAAGAATTTTAGGATTGTCTTTCATATTTCTACTATTTTTCATGAATAACAATTTTTATGATTAATTTTTTTAGTAGCATATGTATCTAGTTGAAATATAAATAAACTTAAAGGTTATAAACTCGTATTTCTCACCATTATGTGATATCATGAAAATCTACACTTTAACCTTTAACTTTATACTTCTTGCATGTATTAGTTTGAAATTCTAATGCTTTTATATTTTATTTTATTTATAGAATGTTTTAGGTCCTAGGATACCCTCTTAGTTTTGACAATGTCATAAATAGTCCTTTCAACATGCACCATGGCACTCAAGATTTTTATTTTGTGTACCATATTAGTATTGTTTTATTAATCCTTAAAATTAAGTTATTATATGATATAATGTTTTGATCAAAATGTTTAAAATTTTTCAGCACAATGACTTATAAAATTTATGAGCATAAGTGTTAATATAAGTAAACATGGCCTGCTAAGGATATATTTCCACGCTTGAGAAGCCTATGAAAATATTTATATACTAATGTATGTTTTATTGACTTATGCATGTTGAATTGTTGTTTGTAATAGCTTATATTAGATTTTATAGGTGGATTTGAGAGACTTTTATTATTGTTCTATAACAGTTAAGAGGTGGATATAAATTATATATGTGTGTGTGCGTGTATATATATTACTTTATATAATCTTTCATAATGCCATTTGTCGGTAATTAATTTGAATGCAAACGTATGGTTGAAACATTATCTTTCACAATGACATGGATGAATAATTTATAAAAACTATTATTGGATAATTTTTGTTTTATAATTGAGGAGTTTTCTTTTTTAGATAGATTTTATTGATAACTCCATAAATAATGGTTCTTTAAATTTTTAACAATAGTAGCATGTAATTTGAGGTAATTCAATCACATTGTTTTAACTTACGAACGGGGCTCCAGTCTAGCAGTAGCACCCCAATAGGATAGGTTCAAGTTCTAGGAGGATGAATTTCTACACCGGGTTAAAAAAAGGTGGGGCTTCCCTGCATTGTTAAAAAACATAATAAAAGTGTTCTCCTTCCTCCCAGCGCAGGGGTGACGTTGCGGTGCGGGGGCGCTGGGCGCATGGTGGTGGCGCAGGGGCCAAGACGGTGGCAGCGCAACTCCTAGTGGCGATGGTGGCGTAGGGCCACACGGTGGCGGCGCACCTCCCCGGCGGCGTGGTGGCGGCGCACCTCCCGGTGGGCCGGCGTGGCGGATCCGCGGCGTGGAGGCGGATCTGGTCCTGCTGCTCGTCCAGCGGCGGCGCGATACGCTCGCCCGCGAGCATGCATGGCGGTGCGGGTGCTGGGCTCGGTGGCCCAAACCCCAGCGGGCGGGTTGCAGCCGGCCCCCGGCGGATCCCGCCCCCCGTTGGCGGATCCGGGCCCCCTGCTGCAGCGGCGCGAAATCCTAGCGGCGGCGATACAGCGTCTAGATCTAGCCCATTAGGGTTAGGTCTAGGCTTTTTTCTTTATTTTTTATTTATTTTATTTTTTCACCGTGGCAGTTATTGTTAATAAAAACCGCCATGATTAATATTAATCACGACAGTTTTGATGTTTAGGATACCTTCACGTTTATTTGGACGATTAACCATGGCCTTAGCTTGGTGGTGGGTAGGATTACCGCCACTGTTAATCCAAAATGCCGAATCACCGTTAAGAAACATGTAGTAGTGTTTATTAATTATATTTTTATAGTATACCAATTTGATGTCATAAATCTTTGTGATTCTCTTATAACTTTGGTCAAACTTGAGATGCTTTAACTCCTAAGATTTTTGAATGAGTTACAATTTGGAGTGCGGGGAGTACCTTTTAACTTTCAGTGCATAAGCAACACTAGCCGCGATAAATTCAGGAAAAGGCCTACAATTAAGTTTTCACGTTGTTGAGAAAAGTAAACAATTCCATGCGTAATTTTTTTTTGTCTTTTTCGAAATCACGCCTGTGCATGAGTAATTTTAGAATACAAACAATGACGAACTCGGATACTATCATGTATAACTGTTATGAACCAGAATTGGGCCACCGGGAGTGGCTAATTAGAATAAACGCGACTGACCGTCGACCACCCCGGGAGGGCGGGGCGCCTTGTAGGGGCAGGGGGCCGGCCCCCGCCGCCGCCTTCCCTCGTCCGTATGACTCGAGTTTTCTTCATATTCAAGTTAGGATTATCTTAGGTAATTTTTGTTGTGCAAGGGGATATCTCATCCATAAGGGAGACCCTTATTAGGAAAGAATAAATTAGGATATGCTTGTAAAAGGTATTCCGATCGTATAAAGGAAACCTTATAGAGATTGCTTAGATTACAAGTCCCACTAGTCGGGCTATATAAGCAAGAGGCATGTAATCTCTAGGGGATAAGCAAGCAATAAAAAAATATATCTATCGCTCTCGTTTTCAGCCACCACCGCCGCCGCCTCCACGTGCCAGCCATCCTCGCCCGCCTCCAGCCGCCCGCCGCCCGCGCAAGACGGCCACGGCGCCCCCGTCGGCCGCCGCCCCCTCCTCCCGACGGCTCCTCCCCTCTCTCTCGTTGCTCGAGCTGCTGCTCGTCCGCCGCCCCACGAAGTTGCAGCCCGTGCACGCCATCTCGAAGCTTCAGCGGTCGAAGAACACGCGTGTCAATTCCGGCCCAATCTAGCGGAATCGGCCGGTATCCGGAGACCGGGGCGATTCCCACCACCCATGGCTTCCGAGATCAAGGAGTTCAACGTGGCGTGAAGGAGCTCCTCGGCGTCCCGCGCCCCGGATCGACAAAGCGCCGGCGACATGGAGGACCGCCTCCGTCATTATGGAGCACGCCTACACCACCTCGAGGATCCCAAAGACGCGTCGGCGACCACGGCGGAGGGCGGCCCAGCGGCGGCCGCCGCCGCCCACACGGGGCGGCCCCGGCGCCCGCCCCCTCCCGCCTCGAACTTCGGCGTGGGCTCGACCGCTATCCTCCGGCTTGAGGAGGTAGATGGCGCCATACGTGGCGCGCGACCGGCCATCATCGACGTCACCCTCGGCGACATCGCGAGCATCGGGCTGCCCTCTCTCTCCAACACTGCGACCCGCGGGGGGACTCCGCGAGACGGCGTCACCCGCGGCGCCCTCGCCTCGCCTCGGGCCGCCCGCGGCGCCCTCGCTCTGTCCTCATGCAACGCCACCGCGGCGCCCAAAGACGTCTGCTGCCATCGGCATTGCACCCTCCCGCTACGTCACGCGTGCCTACAAGTCCGGGGAGTTCGGACCGGCGACCGAGCGACCCGACCTCTGGATTCGCGCAGGCTGGAGCTCTTCTTCGAGCTCAACTTGATATCGACGGGACTACTGCGTGAGTTCTGCCGCCCTTCCACCTCACCGGTCTTCTTTGCGATGCGGTACATCGACCTATCCAAGAAGAAGTCCCCGCTTCGAGTGGGGCGAGTTCACTGGCGCCTGCGACACCACCCGGTCCGCCCGCCACCTCGACGCGCCATGGCGGCATACAGCGCGCCGCCCTCGAGGGGGGCAAGTTGGGCGACTACATCGGCGCTTAGCCGAGGGTCTATGCATCACGCATGGATTTTTTGAGGGGGCGCCGCAGCGTCGATACCTCTTCGTCGAAGGCTTGCGCGACCTCGCTGCGAGCGACACTCGAATGGTTCGAGCCCGTTCAATGGAGGAGGCCATCGACCTCGCCCGCCCAAGATAACGACGACAAGCGGACGACGACGCGCCCGGGCGCCGGGCGGCGGTAGCAACGCCGACTCCCCGCGGCTTCACCGCAACATCGGCGACAACATCATGGCGCCACGATTGACGCATACCGAGGCCAGCGGCGTCACCGTTGTTGCTATGGGCGACATCGACGGCCCTAACGCCGAACGACATGATCGCTGAGTTGCACCTGGCCACGGCGACCAACAAGGAGCTCGGGATCATCTCCAACGCCATCAAGGCTGCCAGACTCTGGCGCCAGAGTGGAGCCTCCACTATGGCATCGTGAGGTACTTCCAGCGCTACTACATCCCCGCTGCTTTAGAGCTTCTCCAGGACTTCATCTTTGGGGAGAACGTCTCGCCGCATGGCGTAGCGATGGGCTTCCACCTCCCCAACCGCGTCCCACGGAGGATCGGCGTTCCGGCGTACGTCCTCCTCCTTCGGGCACGCCCGACGAGCGGATCAACGGTGCCACCGTCCTCCTCTTCGACAACAACGGCGATGTCTTCTTCGCATTGGGAGCGTCACCGTCGGTGCAGCATGGACCGAGGAGATCCGGTGGGGCCGCCCGTGAGCACGCGCCAGCGACCTCCTCACGGCTGCCTCCTCGACTTCACTTCCTCGCCGCCCGTCGATCCGTCATGTCCATGCAGGCAGACTTCATGCTAAGGTGACGGTGCCGACGACATACACCTCTGGCGTCTCCTCCGCCGACCCGCCCGGATGATCGAGCTCTCGGGACACTTTCGGTGCCTCCATCATGCGGCGTGCATGGGCGGAACGTCCCCTTCGTGCCCCCTGGCGAGCTTCAAGTTCAGCATCTACGCCCGGCGACCTCCACCTCGACTTCGCCGCCGACAAGGACGCCAGTGTCACGCAACGGCGACAACGACAAGTGCGGCCCCCTTGTCTTCTACTTCGGGCCTGGAGTGGTCACCTCCCGATCGGGCTGCCCTTCGCCCCTCGCGCGTGGGTTGGGCGGCACGTGGACGCGCCCGCCTCGTCGAACGGTGGGGAAATGTCATGAACGAAGTGGGCCACCCGGGAGTGGCTAATTGGGCCAAACGCGACGGCCGCCCCCGGGGAGGGAGGGGGGCGCAGCGCAGGGGGGGCCCCTGCCGCCGCCGCCTTCCCTCGTCCGTACGACTCGAGTTTGCTTCATATTCAAGTTAGGATTATCTTAGGTAATTTTTGGTATGCAAGGGGATATCTCATCTATAAGGGAGACCCTTATTAGGAAAGAATAAATTAGGATATGCTTGTAAAAGGTATTCCGATCGTATAAGGGAAACCTTATAGAGATTGCTTAGATTACAAGTCCCACTAGTCGGGCTATATAAGCAAGAGGCATGTAAATCTCTAGGGGATAAGCAAGCAATAAAAAAAATATATCTATCGCTCTCGTTTTCAGCCACCACCGCCGCTGCCTCCACGCGCCCGCGCCGCCGCCCCGCCTCCGCGCCGCCGCGCCGCCCGTCGGCCGCCGCCGCCCCTCCCGACGGCTCCTCCCCTCTCTCGTTGCTCGAGCTGCTGCTCGTCGCCGCCGACGAATTTTGCAGCCCCGCACGCCATCTCGGAAGCTTCAACGGTCGAAGAACACGCCGCGTGTCAATTCCGGCCCAATCTAGGCGAATCGACGCTGGTATCCGGAGACCAGGGCGATTCCCACCACCCATGGCTTCCGAGATCAAGGAGTTCAAGCGGCGCGCTGAAGGAGCTCGACGTCACCGCGCCGGATCAGCAAGCGCCGACGACATGGAGGACCGCCTCCGTCGTATGGAGCACGCCTACACCGCCTCGAGGATCCCCAAAGACGTATGGCGACCACGCCGGAGGACGGCCCCGGCGGCCGCCGCCGTTGGCGCAGGCGGCCGGCCGCCGCCGCCCGCTCCCCCGCCTTGGACCTCGGCGTCGGCTCCGACCCTGCTATCCTCCGGCGAGGAGGCAGATGACGCCATACGTGGCCATGCCGGCCGTCATCGGCGTCACCCTCGGCGACATCGCAGCATCAGCTGCCCTCTCCCCTCCTCCAACACCTGCCACCGCGCGAGGACTCTCCGTCGAGGCGGCGTCACCCGCGGCGCCCCTGCCCCTGCCTCGGCGCCTCCCGCGGCGCCCCGCTCCTGTCTCTGTCACGCCACCCGCGGCGCCCAGCACCCGTCTTGCCGCCATCGGCATTGCACCCTCCCCGCTACGTCACGCAGCGCCTACAAGTCCAGGAGTTCGGCGGCACCGGCGACCCCGACCTCTCGGATTCGCAAGCTGGAGCTCTTCTTCGAGCTCAACTTGGACATCGACCGGACTACTACGTGAGTTACGCTGCCTTCCACCTCACCGGTCTTGCTGAGTCTGGTACATCAACCTGTCCAAGAAGAAGTCCCCGCTCGAGTGGGGACGAGTTCACCAGCGCCTGCGACACCCGCCGGTCTCCCACAAAAAAATCCCCACAAAAAAATCAGCCCATCTGCTCTCGAGTTCACCACAAGGAATCAGCCCAATCTCCAAAAAAAAATCCCCATCCCACCAAACCCTATCCTCACGTTCTCTCCTCTCTGCTCTCGTTCTCACCTCTCTCCTCCCGTCGGCCAGCACGCGAGACACCCGCCCGGCGGCCAGCACGCAGCAGCACTCCAGCACCCACCGGCGGCAGCAGCGCAGCAGCGGCGGCGGCGGCCAGCGGCCAGCACGCAGGCGCTGGGCGGCGCAACGGCGGCCAGCGCGGCGGCGGCGTGGCCAGCGGCGCGGCGGCACAGCGGCCACCAGCGCGCGCGGCGGCACAGCGGCCGCGTCGGCCATCAGGCCGTGCTTGGTGTGCCGCCCGGTGGCAACTATAAGACGAAACGCATGACAACTGACTTTTCCTCACATGTTTACATTTTGTGACATAAATTGGACTACACGCGACAAATGACGTTCGTTCTAGAAGCCCAAATTTTAGTGTTTAATAGTCGTCCATAAAGATCTAACGAAATTGTGTTGGTAGTGATTTAAAATATGGGTGTAAAAGGAGACAAGCAAACACTGGCCGGCGACCATGGCCTCACGCACAGAGACGGCGAGGAATAAATAAATCGACAGGCTGATGTGACACCATACATGGTCGACTGCTAGGCTTGCCAAATCTGTATTTGTTGCATTGTCGTACCAGGCCGGTCATTCCCGGTCTAGCAGACTTTCTTGCAGAAGCACTTTGCATGCTTCATGATGCTTCCCCCTTGCACTCGCCGCCTGTGAACTTCTTGTTCTTGCATATGTTGTTGCAGAGGTGCTCGTCCGACTTGTCCTGGCAGTAGAAGCCGTTCGGAAAGGGGCTTTCCGAGAGGCAGAGTTTCTCATCCACGACGTCCCTTGCCGTCGCCGTCTCTGCACACACACACACACGAAGGACATGCCAGATACATCTTCATTCCATAATGTATACGTACTTGCAAGCTAGGCTTGACACTCCAACAATTGACGACAACGAAGATCACCTGCCACGGCGACGATGACGAGAAGGACGACGAAGAATGGTGCGGCCATGCGGCGAGACAGTGCCATCTCTCTCTCTCTCGCTCTCCTTTTTTTTTTTTATTTATATATCTACCCAAAAACTGAACCACAGGCCGGGGTAATATATATGAGCTCTGAGTTGTGATATGCAACAGCTACACTCGAGGGGTGGAATAATTTATAGAAGCAGACATGAGTCATGAGCATGGGCTAGAGCTAAGATTAGCCATCGTTTAATTTGGGCATGGTTATTTATATATATGTAAACTTAATAACAGCGAGCGGATTAATTAATGGCAGTCGGCACAGCATGCATCCCGATGTTCAAGGCTAGCCATTCAACCACAACTATTGCTGGCGCCTTCATGCCCGCCAGGGCTTTCTCCACCAGCTTCAGAATTAAGCTGTTTGGAGCTATTTTCTGCCAAAATAGAGGTTCAGCAACGAGGAAGCGAGCAACCGAAAGCTTGCATGCATCACACGAACTCTTATTCGTTGTAAAATATTGTATGCGATGCATTCATACAAGATGGGCATTCAGCTGGGGTAAATAATTACCCAAGATCAATTCAAATTTCAAGATCGATAAAATAAAAATTTGCTGCAAAGACGGTTTCATATAAATACAACACAAAGTGATATAGCAACAGATTGAATCAATCATAAACTAATAATTAACTGTCGACCAATGCAAAGAAGAAAACAAATAATTAAGCAAAGCTCAGGCTGTACGTAGGAGCAACAAACTAAGCATATAACAACAGGTTGGTCTATACCCATTACATTCCATTCATATTTAAAGCATAATTCATTTCTTTTTTTAAGCAAACAGGAGGGGGTTTCCACCTACTGACTTTATTTTATATAAGTATAAAGTAATCCCAAACACAATATATTTAAGAAACATAGAAGGAGATGAATAAAATAAGCAAGATTACACAAAGTTGTGTAGCCCATTTAATAGCCCAAAAGCACAAGAAAATTTAAAATTACATCCCAAAAGCACAAGAAAATTTAAAATTACATGGCAATGCATTTAGCATGTACTCCCTCCGTTTCAAATTATAGTTCACTTTTGGCTTTTCTAAATACTTTAATTTAATTATGTATCTAGACATAGTGTATAACTAGGTGCATAGCAAAATTAATGTATTTAGAAAACCCAAGTGAACTACAATTTGGAACGGATAAGTATGTATTTTCAACATAGTGAACGTACATTGGGCTACACTGCACATGATTCAGCCTGTTGGGCTAGCTGCTTACTTTCTGTTTTGTTTGAGAACTTGATCTGTGCGCAACGTTCTCTCTTGGCTTTTCTTGCAAAATAGAATTATTACACTTCCCAGCAGGCGGATTGCATGCATGGCATGGTTATATATATATCGCGCGAGGCGCGGCGGCAATCCATCCCGTTGAGACGTTGTTGCAAGGCCAACAAGGCGATGCGCTAGTCTGCAATGGTGTTGAGTTAGCTAGCTATTTATATGTACACATCAGCATGTATATCTTACATGGAAGAGAGAGAAGGTGCTTCGCTAGTCTGGAACACAGCACGATGCGCTAAATCGCCGGCCTCCTCGCCATCTGCCAGCTACTCCCTCCGTCCCCACTGAGTTTGTCACCCGCGGATTCCGTGCCATCTTATTCGATGCTTTGTCTTATTCAATTTTTTTTAAAAATATAATTTATTTTGTTACGGCTTATTTTATCAACGAAGATACTTGAATATTGATTAATTTATTTTATGATTTGTAGAAATATTTTGAATAAGACGGATGGTCAAACATGAAGTTCAAAGTCAAAACGAGCGAACTCCGTGGCACAGAGGAAGTACTCTTCTAGCGATTTCGCCCGGACTCAGATCCGCTACGCGTGCGGTGCTCTCTCCTCCCCACGTGCGAATCCTTATTCTCCCCGGTCGGCTGCGGCCTGCGTGCAAATCGATCCTCTTCCCTTTCTCACTGCGCGCGAAAATATCCTCTTCCCATGTGGTGATGAGCCGCCGGACCAAGCAAGAGATGGCTCCGCCACCACATCAGACCGGATCTGCTCCTTGTACCGGAGGTCAAGCAGGTAGGAGTAATTAATATTTTTCTTTGTCGCTCTGCAAAGACTAGGAGCTCTTTGTTCTGTCCTGTTCTGCTGTTCATCGTTCTTCCCACTTCGTTTATGTTGCCCTATGAGAAAATTCATTTTTCCTGTACACAGTTTTACGATGTAACTTTGCAAAATTTCCATGAACTAATGGCCGAATGGCATGACTTCTCTGCAGTCAGCAGCCACATCCACACAATGAGCCACAAAGATAATGCATAATGTCTCTATTTTCTCTATGTGTGTATAGAACTATTAAAAATACAAATAGCTAGTAAAATACAAATGCATAATGACGTGGACATCTCCGCAACTATCTAGGGCCCATAGGGGATCGCGCGCGAGCAGAACAACAGTCGGCCAGGACTGGGAGGGATACGAATCGTCTCGTATCCATGCACGCAGAAAAAGACCAAAAAGGCAGAAATGTCTTTTCGGTGCCAAATTATCTTTAGAGATTAGAAAAGAGCACAGAATGAAATTGAAATCAAATGCCACATGATTGGAAACCTATTTTTGCAAAGTCGACGCTATGAATGGCAAAGCTGCGAAGCTCAATGTTTGAAGTCCCAATCCCATATATCCAATTTTCTGGTTCACGAAGGAGCTGGCTGCACTACTGCACGTTCTGACAACATGCAATGACTTCCGAGTCTTTGGTCTAAGTCGTCGCCTCACCACGCAATACTTGTAATTAAAAAGGGCAGGCAGTAACACGTGAATGTACTGCAATCCTGCATGCATGTACGTACTACAATTAATAATAACATCAATGGAGCACCAATAAGCACAGGGCCGCTGTCTCGATCTATACCTTGCCTCTCCGCGTCTCCGCACACGCCGGTCCACTCCGCCACCACACCATTGCCGACCTCGCTGCGCGCGCCGGCCGTCAATGCAAGCACAAGCTTCGCTCGGCAGTTGTATCGTCCCTGTCCCCTGCTCCAACAAGCACCCACCATCCCTCTCCCCTACTGGCTACTGTCGTCGTCTTCTCCCCAAAAGTAGCTGCCGGTAGATCTCTGACCGCTGGCCATCTCCGGCGAAGGTGGATAGCGTCCAAGGTGAGCGCCACCACCTGGTAGGTCCTTTCTCAGTTTTCATGTAACTAGCTGATGGACAGTTTATGTTTATGGATGAAGAAGCAGAGGACCCAGGAAGTCAGGACTACAAGCAGGACCTGCATATATAAGGACGTCATTGAAGGCAAGTTCCACCATTATTGCTCTATAAAATCAGTAATCTAATTAATCGAGTTTTTTTTAAAAGAAAAAACATTCTAGGTGGAGAGGATCCTCACCTGGATTTCATTTTTTGGTAAAAAAGAACAAAGTACAGAGTTCACGGCTAGAGCGTTCCACGGGATTAGGTACCGGTGTCGTTGCGCAAATTGTTTTTACTAACGCGCTAGAAGTAATAAGAAGGGAGTTCCAAGGCTAAGCATACCATATCATATGTTCATTGTGTAGATCTATTAGGTGCTCGTTTTACTTTCTGAACTTGTCATGTTGCTAACTTTCTTAAAACTGTTGTATTTCCGTTGTGATAAATGGAAATGGGAAGCCCCTTGTTCGAAAAAAAAAAAATTGTGTAGATCTACTCATTTGTAGTCCAACACAATTGTATTTTTTATTTTATGATTTTTTTATGATTTACTATGATTTTTTTAAAACTGCTCTAGGGGAATTTAACCGATTATGAAAAGTTCAGGAGGTCATTTAGACCGTTTCATAGGTTCGGAGATTATGTAGTCCACCTCTTATAGGTGGGGTGTGATTTAGACTTTTTCCATTTTGCAAATGTACTCCCTGCGGGATGGTATTAGAAGTCGTTTAGGACAGCGACACGTTCTCGAAAACATAACTTTGACCTCTTATTAGTATAAAAAATATTTATGGAGACGTGATATATGTATACTTTTATCAAAGTATTTTTTAAAACAAATCTACTCTTATAGTTTTTACATTTATAAACTCAACAACTTAAAAGTTATTGTTGATTTATATTCCCGATGTTTGACCCAAACTTTGTCTAAAACGGCTTCTAATACCATACGAGGGAGTACGTTGGTAATAGAAAATTCTACTATCAACCACTAGCTTTTGACATTATAATTTATTCGATTTATACCATCGGATGTGTTCACTACGTGACATGTTTACGTATATATATGATGTACCTCTACGGTGCCACGTCTGGCACGAGCACAAGGCCGGTACACTAGTATAGGAGTATGCCGCTGTTACATGAACTTCCCGTATATGCGTTGTTGCATGCTGTACACGGGTACCCGTTTATGGCAAGAAACAAGCTGATCTTGAATAGCAAATATCTTGTATTCATTTGTTGGTTTGTTGCCTTTTCTATTTTCTGTTTTCTAAACATTTTAATTAATTAATAATTACTTAATTAATGTATGCACTTCAAAATCAAGGGTTAAGATTTGTTTGACATCTTACCTCCTAGCTACTATGAGAGGTACTTAGCAAGGCCCATACATAAAACATATTCTGGTGTTACATTGTAACTTTTTTTTTTGAGCAAAGTGTTACATTGTAACTAATTAAGCTGCATCATCCAATCCTGCATGGGGCTGTCGTAGAGGGCCCAGGCCCCAGGGTTCTCACAATCTGAAAAGCCAAATATAATGGATGCAGAGTTAATTTCCCTCTCCCGGCTAGAACATATATACAAACAAACGGACCAGCTCAGATATAGTATATATAACCATGCATGCATTTATTTGGTCAGTTCAATATGCATCGACCATTGATTTCGGTTAGAGCGACATTAGTTAATTCATTTAATTAACTTTTATTTAGATAAAGGACGAAAAAACATACGGCCACTACGTCCGAAGACGTACACCGCCAATTATTATAAAAATACAAAGAAAAAAAGAGCACAACCAGTCTCTAAGATAAACAAAAGAAACTAAAGCAAGCGATAAATATGCTTCCACCCTCTATTGGAAAGTTTCAAAGCAATCATCTCAATATTTTTTTTGCTCATAACAGAGAGTGTGGTCTTGGCCTGCTCATTATGCTTTGCAGCTATTCCCGTAAACGTAATCAGTATGCTCCCCGAAGATAACCTGTAAAATTAAGTTCACTTTGACTTTGTTAAACATAATATCATTTCAACAACGCCAAATGGCCCAAAGATATAAAGCAACAACCCCAACCCGGATCAAATTCCTAATCTTACTATGCTGATTAGTAAGCCAATTTCCAAACATATGGTTCATCTAGGTGGGGTTAAACTATAGTAGTAAAAAGATAATCCTCCAAACCATACTAGCATAAGGACAGTGAAGGAACAGATGTTGAATAGTCTCTCCCTATTACAGCCACAACATTTGAGGTTGCCTTTCCAATTTTTCCTAGCGAGGTTATCTTTAGTTAGAAGAACTCCCTTTTGAAGAAACCAACGTAAAATTTTAATCTTTAGAGTAGTCTTTAATTTCTGGATCATCTTATGTTGAAAAGGTGATAGTGTGTCAATAAGATGCAAATAGAAGCGTCGAGCGTAATATAACCCGATTTGGTTAAATTCCATTTAAAGGTATCTAAACCCTCCACTATATCAATATGAGCAACCTATGCTACTAGATTAAGCCACTCTACAAGTTTGTTATCTACCAAACCCTTTCTAAAAGAAACATTGAAGGGATTTGTGGCCATTAACTTTGCCACGGTTGCATGAGGATCACGCACAATATTATAAAGAGATGAATATTTAACTTTAGGGGGCAAATCTCTTACCCAAGTGTCATCCCGAACCGAGTTTTGGTCCCTTCTTGGACATCAAAGGAACCATTGGCTAACACCTCATCTTTGGTATGCATGAGACCCCTTCAGAAATAGAACTCGTAAGGTTTGGCTTGTACTTGTGTGAGGGACTTGGATCTTAGATATTTATTTGTCGATAAAGTTGCCACATGCCATTAGTGTTTAATAATTTCACCAACCATTTAGCCAATAAACATTTATTTTGCAAATGTAGATCTAAGATCCCTAGACCTCCTTGGTCCTTGGGGCGATACAAAATGTCTCATTTGGCAAGTCTATACTTGTGTTTCTTATTCGATCTTTGCTAAAAAAAAAAAAATCTTGATCTCGAAATGGTCAAGATTTTTGAGCACCCCTTTAGGGATTTCAAAGAAAGACATCATAAATATGGGTATTTGTTAAGTACCGAATTAAGACGTCCCCATAGGAGAGGTACTTGGCTTTCCAGCAAGAGAGCTTTTCCTCAAAACGTTCTTCAACTTGTCTCCATTCAGAATTTAGGAGTCGTTTGTGGTGCGGTGGGATCCCTAAATATTTAAAAGGGTATTCGTCGCATTACAACCAAAGAGATCGGTATAAAATTCCTCCATCTCTTTAGCCGCACCATAGCAGAAGATTTCACTCTTGTGGAAATTGATCTTTAACCCTGATAATTGCTCAAAAGCACAAAGCAAGAGTTTTAGATTCTTTGCTTGTTCCAGGTAATGATCAAGAAAGATAATGGTGTCATCAGCACATTGCAAAATTGACGAGCCATCATCTAAAAAGGCGAGGGATTGCTCCTCCTATTTGACCATCGGCCTTTTCTCTATTAATAAGGAGAGCAAGCATATCGGCCACAATGTTAAATAAGATTGTCGACATAGGATCACCTTGCTGGAGCCCTCGATTCGTTTGGAAGTATGGACCAGTTTCATCATTCACTTTGATCCCCACACTCCCCTCGGTGATCATTCCTTCAATCAATCTACACCACTTTGGTGAAAAACCTTTCATGCGTAGAGTTTGCTGAAGGAGGGACCATTTCACTTTATTATAGGCCTTTTCAAAATCAATTTTAAAAATGACCCCATTTCGTTTCTTGGTATGTAACTCATGGACGGTTTAGGTGTAGTATAACTACTCCTTCCATGATATTCTTATGCGGCATAAAGGCAGTTTGCGTAGGACTCACAACAGTCTTAGTTGTATTATTCAGCCTATTCGTGGCAACTTTTGTAAAAATTTTAAAGCTAACATTAAGGACACAAATAGATCTGTATTGCTGAATTTTAGTAGCTACTTGGACTTTTGGAATTAGAGAGATAATGCCAAATTCAAACTATAAAGGTTTAAATACTCTCTATGAAAATCTGAGAACAGAGCCATAACATCGTCCATAATAACATTCCAGAAGACTTGATAAAATTTAACTGGGAATCCATCAAGACCTAGAGCCTTATTATGCTCCATTTGAAAAACCGCAGACCTCACTTCAGATTCAGTGAAGTCGCTAATGAGTATATCATTTTTTTCTTACGGGGATACTTGTGGAATATCCAAGAGTTGGTCTTCCATAAGTGTAATCTCCGAGGCATCTGGAGTCCCAAAGAGGTCTTTATAATATTGAGTGATATGACTTTTGAGCTGGTCATCAACAACAACAACACCTCGATCATTCTCAAGTCTATACATATGTTGTTTTCGATTTTTACCATTAGCCACTAGATGAAAAAACCTAGTATTATTGTCTCCCTCCAAGAGAGTTTTGACCTTAGCTCTCTCATACCACTTGATTTCTTCTTCTCTCAAAAGAAGCACCAACCGCTCTTTTAGATAATGTTTAAGATTAATGTCCTGATCGGACAGAGGGTCAATCTCAGCCTACTTATCTAGATTATCTTAATTAACTAGTACATGCATTCGCACTAATGACAATTTGAAATGTGCATTGGTAATCAGGTGAGGCGACAATGTCTGGAAGGGTTCTGACCACAAACTGCTCCGACGCTGCGCTCAAGCAATGCTCCTCTCAGATGAGCTGCCCCGTGAATGCCACCTCATTCTTCTACGGGAGCTCGAGCATCAGAGGGCAGCTATGGCGAGTTGATGCACTGCTGGTCGTTGAAGCAGTCCTGGCAGCAGTCATTGTTGGGATAGGCGCCTATGGTCAGCGGTACCGCCACCACCCAATTACTCGCTTTCTCTTCCTTGGAGCCACCACACTCTTCTTGCCCATCATCTCCTCTGCCGCTACCACCATTAGCCGCCAGCAAGATTTCTTCATTCCCTTGCCCATCATCTCCTCTGATGCACTAGCAGCAGTGGTTGCGAGTTGCGATGCAACGAGTCACATGGGCTTTTTCGTAATTTTGGCTAGCCTTGTTCAGGTAGTCATGATCAATACCAGCACAATAGTCTCTGTCGATGACACAGAAGGCCAATGCAAATACCCTCCACTCGAGCTGGTTGTACAGGGGATCTGGACCTTTTTATCTTGCTTTCGGTATCATTAAGGCTGAAGGTATTTTCGACATTCCTTCCATGTTGTTAGTGTTCACACCTTATGCTCTACTATGCACCAAAATAGCGCTCAAATATTAAGCATTTGAAAGGGCACGGAGATCCATTGGACTCGGACGCAATCCTGGACTTGTTTTTGTTTACATGCAGCAGTTACAAGCAAAAGAAGCAGCGAATCAACATTTTGAACCACTGGTAGGTGAGGTTGCAGGTGCACAACCTCCCCACTCTTGGTCATGAGAGAATCGGAAGAACAAGTTGAGAAGCATCCTAACGGGTATGCATTCAAGGATGACTGCTCTGGAACAATAACGTTGAACAAAAAACGTTGGGTCGTTTGTGACCATTGACAGAGTTTGGCAGTTAGATAGAATGCTTCTGACGACCACGAATCCATGGTTAAAAGATTTATGCTTGTCCTTTGCACTGTTCAAGTTGTTGCGTTGTCGATTTGCAGGGTACAAGCTCACTAACTCTGGCTCTGTTGGGACCCAAAACTTTTTCAGGAGCTTGCTGCTCAAAGCAGGCGAACATGATAGGGTATTTTGGATCGTCATGGAGGAGCTTTCTTTTGTTCATGATTACTATTACTCATCCCTCCCAATCTCCTATTCGAAGCAATTCCTGCCCATATTGTCTATCTTTCTCTCAATTTTCACCATAGGCTATGTCATCCTGCTCGCTGTAGAAATCTTATTTCCTCTTAAAAAAGTGTTTTACCATCAGCTTCTGTGTAGAATATGGTGTGTTAATGAACACTTAGTAAGCTCCTCGACTGTTGTATCTGTAGGAAGATTGTACTTCGATCTGGTGCCGCTACTTTTGGTTCTTGTATTAGTGGCGACAGCTGAGGTTAGGGACATGGTTTCCTACATTTGCTCCAACTGGACAAAAGTAACCATTATTTGCCGCTACATTAACAGCAACTCTTCACAATGTTCACTATGCCTGCAAAACTGGGTTAGTATTTTGTTACGCTGGAGATGTAAGCTGGTGAAACACTGGGATGAAAAATGAGCCAGTGCTCGGTGCTGGTACCTCACCCAAAAAGCCCCCAATAGTTCTTGTATACTGTCTCCTCCGTGTCCCAGATCAGAGGAGGAAAGTCAGGGTACCAGAGGCCGTGAAGGTTAGCATCATCAATGCAGTAAGAAGTCTGATCAATGGACAGTTGAGCAATGGTGCAGAATCTCTACGAAGAAGCCAAGTTGGACAAAGTTTACTCTGGGCTTGCAATGGCAAAGGTACATCTGATATCAAACTCACTTGGCATATTGCCACATCCATCCTTGAAGTGAAACACCCATACCAAGCTGATGATCAAGAACAAGCTTCTCCACCCAATCCTAGTTCTGCTGATTATAAGATTGTTGCCACTCACCTGTCAAAGTACTGTGCATACCTAGTGAGTTGGTGCCCTGAACTACTTCCCGACAAGAACAATGCTTGGAGCAAGAGCTTGTACAAAGATGTCAAGAAGGACACAGCGCATGCCCTCGCCGGTCACGCAGTAGCAAGGTCCTCAAATCCAGAAGATGAGTTTCAAAAGCTGCTTGACTTGCTGGTGAGAACTCGAAGCATAATGTGCTCAAGAATGGTGTGAAGCTGGCAAAGCAGCTGGTGGAGACAATCAGTAGTGAGGAGATGGTGTGGAAGCTACTGGCTGACTTCTGGTCAGAGATGATCCTGTTCGTCACGCCATCAGACAACCTCAAGGGTCACTCAGAGGCCATTGCTAGGGGCGGCGAGCTGATAACGCTCCTCTGGGCGCTGCTCTTCCATGCCGGGATCGTCAGCAGGCCAGGTGAAGAAGACGGCGCTGCAGCAGCATCTTCTGGTGCCGTTTAGTGGTTTTCATCTTTTTCTATTATTTTCTTCATGCCACTGTGTGCTTGATTAGTCCGTATGGTTGGCCTTATTCTGCTGTGCCAACTTTGTTTTGGGCAGCCTACCAATGTCCGCTTTGCTTTGGATTACTTCATTTACAGTTGTGTGTGCTGTGTGCTCATCTTTCCGAGTGGTGTACTTTTTGAGATGCCACCTTTAATTTTTGCAATGGATGTTGTGGGCTCTTCTTAATTTCTGTTCCAATTCTGTTTGATGTCAAAGTCCGGTAAATATTGTCAAGGCTACGAACGATTGTATCTTTATTATGCAAGAACTTTGATACAGCTTGTTACAAACGTACTATGACTGCAGTGTATTTGGTTTTGCGTGTAACAACATACTGGTGACTGCAAAGTGCTGCATTCATCGTCACATTGTAGTTTTATTCACTCTCAGTCCCCTGCTCATAATTTCTTCTGCATTTGCTCTGCGTTTGGTCTGTTCAACACTCATCATAGCACGCAGTGACTACTGTAATGGCCAAGATCAACCAGTGTTCTAAATCGCCTGGTAAAGTGTTTAGCCCCTGCTTTTTCCACCTCTGCTTTTTCCGGCAGACGAGTTGATAGGGTGAGTCGAAGCAACCGCCACTGCCACTGCTTTTTTTTTAAAAAAATCCAGTGCCATTTTGGGCCAACAACTGATGAGAAATGTACGAAGCCCACTTTGATTTCGGCCCACCAGTCTGGCAAATGCTAAGTTGACCCTGTACGTTCAGCGTATTTAGCACGCTATTAGTGGTCATGATTGCTTATACAGCGCTAATAAAATGCAAATCTCCAAGTACCAGCCTTGTCAATCTGCTAAATCTAGTAATAGAGAAAGGTATAGACTGCTATTTAAAACATAAATATTGATAAATATTTAAACAGTAAATATTGATAAATCTAGTAATAGCGAAAGGTATATACGAAGTCGACTTTGATATTTAGATGTTTTTATATATTTAGACTCTTATTGATAAATATTTATACTTATTAAAATATCAATCTACACTTATATCGGATTTTTTGTTATAATATGAATCCGAATTTATTTTAAATATATATGTTTCAAGTTCTCATATTTTAAAATTCAAAATTTTTAAACAAACTTAGGTAGAGAAATGACTAAAACCAAACTTGTGTATCTCGATGAGATATAAATAGTTGATGACCTTTTCTTTTGAAATTATTTATGCTTCCAAAATTTTATACTAACCCGACAGCCAATCGATAATTGTAGGCTAATATTTATACAGACCAAAATGATCTATTATACATTTTAGAAACCAGTGGTTTGAGGATACTAAACTTTTACCAACCAACAATCCATCGCTATGATCTACTGTATAATGCTACAGATTGGTTGTGGTATAGTGGCAAAAAATGATAATGTTCCTGAAAATTGTTTTTGGGTAGCGATCAAAACAAGAACAAATATATATGCCTCACCAATCACATATGATTTTATTGACTTATTATGTTTATATCAACATTCATAGTATGGTATAAATTAAGTTGACAACAGTTTATTTTCCCTATGATGACCCCAGTATACTTGCACGTATTCATACATAGTACACGTATATGCGGCAGACAACGTCTAGTATGGAGGCTGGCCGACGATGTTGCCCGGCGGGTTGTAGTTGCAGGTGATGAAGACGCCGGCGTTGTTGTCGCAGAAGACGCGGGCGCAGCCGATGGCGGTGGAGTCGCGCCACACCACCTGCGTGTAGTGGCCACACACCTGCCCGTCGGCGCAGCTGTTGGTGTCGTGGTTGTAGTACTGCTTCTCGGAGACCCACGACCCCACGGCGTCGGACGCCGACCAGTCGGCGCCGGCGGAGCCCCAGAAGATGTTCTCGCCATAGGGCCCGCCGGAGTGGATCAGCTGGCAGTCGCCCTGCCGCTGCGCCGCGTAGCTCTGCGCGTACGCGGCCACCGTGTCGTCCCAGGACACCGGGCCGACGCCCACGTCGGCGCGCGCCGCGTTGTGCGGGTCCACGTAGTCCTGCGGCGAGTTCTGCGCCACGCACGGCGTGACGGCGATGGCTGCCAGGGACAGAGCTGCGGCTACGAGGCACGCTAGCAGCTTCGGTGATGACGAGGACGCCATTGCTGCTGCTGTTGCTGACGAAGTTATATGAATGAGCAGATGGCTGTTATTGTCGCCGATGGATCGGTGCATGAGATGTGGCGAGTGGCCAGGGTATTTATACTGGTGTAGGGGAACCGAGTTTGGTGATTTGTCCAAGCAAGATGCATGCCAAACTGGTAAAACAAATGGTGACTGTTAATTTGAAGTACGTATTTGACATGGTCAGGGTCAATGGTGGCGCCTACTACAAGAGCTAAAAAGAATTCCAAGAAGAGGGGCAAGAATTTCCATGGCATTGGATTGCATATCTGATAGGATCGTCGATCGGCGGGACAAAATGGATAAACCTAGCTTACGTTTAGTAGACTCTCTGGAAGCAGCAGGACTTACAAAAATGGCCGGACACGGCATTCTAGAGAAGGTTTACATCATCTGATCGCGGCCGGCCATGACCAGTATATATCCGTTTCTTCACGCGTGCAAGATTATATTAGCTAGGGTTCCAGAAGATTGTTGTTTATCGTCATTAGATTTTTTCAAGGGGACTTGGGCAACAAAAATACCTGCGACATTTCAATGTTGTTCGAGTTTATTATTGTTGGCCTCAGCGATCATCAGGCCATATGTGTGCGGAAAAGGGGCCATGGAAACTATACATACTTAATTGATTTGTGATTAAAAATATACGTAAATGCAATTATATACACTCGCTCCGTACTCGTAAAGGAAAGTCGTTTTGGACAAGGTTTGAGTCAAACATTGGAAATATAAATCATCAATAACTTTTAAGTTGTTGAGTTTACAAATGTGAAAATTATACTAGATTTGCCTTTTAAAGATATTTTCATAAAAGTATACATGTATCAATTTTTCATAAATATTTATAATAACAAGAGGTTAAAGTTGTGTTTTTTTGAAGATCGTGTCGCTGTCCTAAACGACTTCTTTTAGGGCACTTCACAATGCGGACTCTACCATAGAGTCTAAAAACTATTTATTATCTTTTGGGTAACGTGGACTTAGAGTCCAAATAAGACTTGAGTCTTGTTTTTTCTCCATCTCTCTTCCATAAATATCTGCCACATCATCGCCACATCAGCAAAGTGCAATAAATATGATGGTAATAAATAACCTTAGACTCTACGGTAGAGTCTGCATTGTGAGTGCCCTTACGAGTACGGAGGGAGTACCATTGTAATTAAGGTCAGGCTAGATGTTTTTCATATTCTTTATGACAGGGAGAGATTGTCGAGAGCTTAATTATACGGATATATAAATCTTACTAGAGATATATGTGTACGTAGTTCGTCCAACTTTCTTGGGCGCGTTGAAGGTTGAAACGTCTGGTACGAAGAAATTAAATAGGATCGATGCTTGCACGTAGAATTTCCACAGCACAGTACAAGTGTACAACACACAACTTGTTCTGGAAAAGTCACCGGTGACTTTGGAAATAATGACCGGCCCGACCATTATATATAGCTTTTTACTTTGTTGCCGCCAATCGTGGCAGATAATATTGTTGTATTACCATGCATGCATATTACCCGCGCATAGTCTGATCAAACTTTTGCATGCAAAGAAAGGGTGACAAAATTCAGTGAAGCGCTTTGATTGAATGAATCGTGCACCAATAGGAAATCAAGGACGGTGCGCGTGTGCTCGATGAATTGATAATGACGTAATGTGTTTTTTTAAAAAAATGGGGAAAACTCGCCACGATTGCTTTTGCTTAATTGCTTACTGCGACTTGTAAATGATGTGGCAGTTGCTTACGTTAGTTCTAACCGCGTCATGCGACACGTGAGTTGCTCGGTTGGCACGAAAATTGCATGCGTGGTCAAAACTGCTCTGTGTCCATGTCTCAATTGAGTAACCAATATTTTTTTTCGAATTTATATGGCCTATTTTTACCCCTCTATATACAACATTCAGCTGGCACTGCATAAACTTGTTACTAATTTTAACTTATTGACTGCAGCCGCCGCATTATGTTGGTCACTGTGGATATCAAGAAATGAAATTGTTTTCGATAAATGTAGACCTAAAACTTTTTTGCTGGTACTATTCAGGAGGGACATAATGGCTCCGTCAATGGGCCCAGTTACAACGCCATGAAGACCGCCAACAAGAGTTAGTCGACGCCTGTCGGGTTCTCGAGACTTCGTGTCTTCAGCTGCTTTCATCTTTTGGATGGTCGTATGCTTTCAGGATTGCTTTATATTAATATTTGTGAGAGGAACTTTTTTGTAGTGAGTTGATGTCTCTTTGGTTTGCTTACGACCCCGGTTGTGTTTGTCTATGGCAACTGCCATGATGTGCATATGAACATTGTAATAATTTGGCCTGAGTTCATCCATTTTCGGGGGAATGAAGCCGGGTAGACTATCTATCCTTTTTAAAAAAAAACTTTTTTTTTTAGAAAGACCTGTTATTACTACTTTAGGAGCACAGACATGGATGTTGGGTCTCGGTTACCGGACAGCCGATACCAAGACTGGACCTCCCGATTAGAGACCCATTGGGCTTTTCTGCCTTGTTCATAATAATCAGCATTCATCATCTGCATCTTTGGGCCACAGGCCCACACAGAACGACAGAAAGAAAACAAATCCTAGGCTTTTTTTTTTTTTTTCCTAGAAGGGCCAGTGCACATGACCCACTAAACCAGCTAATTTTGGGCCTGCGCCCACTGCTATCATTCTAAGCACAGGGCCTATGGTAGCGGCGTTCCGTCGACGACGGCGCCTATGGTGACTTCGAGAATCTCCGAGATCTGCCGGGCCGCCCAGTCCTTCGGAGGTGCTCATAGGGGTAGGGTTAAGGCGACGTGTGTTCATAGGGGTGAGTGTGCATGCGTGTTGTGGCGTCTGCGTTATGCGGTGTAATTCTCAAAAAAAAAAAAAAAAAAATTCTAAGCACAGGGCCTTGGCTCATAATTCAACAATGTGCCATCTTTGCGGGTGTGGTTTCACATTGGAGCTGCTTTGTGAAAATGTTTTAAGAAGTTGTATTTTTATTGTTTTAATTAGGTTGAACTTGACATTAGTGATTTTTTGTATAACAGATCATTTTAGTATACACATTGAGAATATAGACCATTGTGTCATCTTTTGATTACTTCACCATAATGCGGTACATTATAAAAATGTATAATAAAAAAAATGTTCGCAAAATACCCATCTAAATAGTTTTTACTAAGAGATCAAAATAAAAAGGTTATCCCACTCCTACCAATAACTCTATGGCGAGAGAGGAAGAAATAAGTATTGCGCATGGAATCAGGTAGTGGATTAGTTCTCTGACGACTAAGGTATTTTTATGCTATTTTTCAAATTCAATTCTATAGGTTGTCCACCTAATAATAATTGCCTACAAGAATGTGTAAAGACACAATTTCTATGAGGCTTGAGTCATAGCCTTACATGGGGTTTGTTAAACTCTTGTATAGAGAGATTATGGACTGCTGTTTTGTAAGACCAATATAAAAATTCAAATAAAACATGAGCTCACACACAACTTATGACTTACATCTTATACCCTATGGCAACCAACCCATGAAAAAGTTAGTGATACATAATTACATACTATACATCTCATTGAGACCAAAAACGCAATTCATGGCTGACACCTCGAGAGGTTTTGTTGTGTTGCAGACCAGACAGAGATAGCGCCAAACACCACCCGCAAGGGCATCTACCCTGCATTAGAGCACACTCAATTTCCATGGCAGGGTCCAAGATCAACGCTCAAACACTCGCCTCAAAGTCACCACCGCCATGCAAAAGTCGCCACGAGATAGCCTATCCGTCATTTTATTAGGAACTTGACTTCCTTGCTAGTTGTTGAGTTATTTTTATGAAAGTACTTAGTCATTGTGTAGGTGATCTACTATATATACATGTACTTAGTCATCAATCTGTTAGTTAATTAATTAGTGCGGTGTGTAATCTGTGATGTACTTGCTTTTTAAATTTTGCTTTATTTTAGTTGGAATTTGAGTGAATTCTTTTCTTTGCTGACACTACCCTTTTGGTTTGTCTCAAATCTGAGCTGTTGATTTCTCATGTGAGTGTTACCCTTTCGCCCGATCGATGATAGAGTAGGACAATCCTAAGTAAAACCATTTTATAATGAAAGGCTGTCACTTATAACAGATATCAAAATAAAAGGGTGTAACTGTTGAAACTACGGACTCCAATGGTGTGATTGTCTCCGCCTGGATGTTGCTCCAGGAGAGTGAGTAGTGCTTTTGGCCAAGTCTAGAACACTTAATATTCAATGGTAATAAATTTTATTCACCAACCAACCATATGGAGGACCGGGTCCCCTATTTATAGTTTACAAGTGTATGAGAGTGCCAAGTTACATTTTGCCCCGACGATACCTAGCATATTCTTAGTAGCGGTCACCACCGTCACGAGGGGCTTTCTTGTCTTTTCACATCATGAACCGCTTTGGCTTCTGGGGCTCGTCCCCCGGCCCACTTTAGGGTTTGGTCTCCGCCTCGGGTTCACTTGCCGCCCCCTTACGCATGTCGGGTCTCCGCTTGGTCTGTCCGATCCAAGCTCCGATCTCCACCGGGCATCTCAGGGCAGATCGGGTCCCTGGCTGCTGCGACGCCGGCAAAGGTCCTCACGTCCCCATGTCCGGTGATAAGCTTCTCGAATCGGGCGGAGGGAAAGTCTCCGCTAGGTTCGCGGTGATCTCCGCCGACCTCCGCCCGGTTTCGCAGATTATCTCCGCCAACCTCCTCCGGTTCCTGCGAGGTACGGACATACTCGGGCAACATGGATCAGCGGTTAGGCGCTTTGGAAACACCTTCACCTAATGTCGGGGACTGTGTCCCAACAGTTCCCCCCCTTGAGGACTAGGGACCAAGGCGAAGACGTGCCCTTGGCCTCAACCTCTTCGACTCTGGTGGAGGTGTTGAGGGTGTCTTCCCCCCTCCCCGCGGTGCGTTTTGCCTTGGACCTCCGGTTTGACAAGTTTGGGTGTGGTATAATGTAACGGACAAAACTACGCGCCTTTTGAGGTTGATTTGACCGTTAACCACCCGTTGGTCGCGTCCGTTGGTTCTGGAATGCGAAGGGTCGCTTGGGCGCCTATATAAGGCTGCTTGCCGGGATGTGGCTGGCTACCCCAGAACCATCGCTTTCCTACTCTTTGCCTTTTGCTAACCTCCGCTAGCTTTTTCCCACTTTTGCTAATCTCTAGTTTTTTGCTAGAAGGTCTCCGATCGATTTGTATGCTCGAGGGTGCTGGTCCTTGATGCATTAAGGGGTATTACCAGCGTTTGAGATTTACGGGGCGCACGTGGAGCTTCTTCCCGCGACGTTCTCTCGGTTTATTGATTACTACGAAGATTGTATGCTTGAGGTCGCGCGTGCTCTAGACACGGAGGAGTCACTCTCTGACGTCGAGGCTTCAGTCGGAGATCTTGTTGGGGCAGGAGAGATGGGTGATGTCACTTATGAGTTTGGGAAGTCGAAGATGACCAAGGCGATGCTCGATGAGCTTGTTGAGAAAGGTTGGATCAGCGAAGGTTACGCGGAGGTGCCTGAGGATGAGACTAAGCCCAAAATCCGTGAGAAGTGGGGTATCGTCTTCAAGTATTTCTTCTACTGCGGGCTCAGGGCTCTGTTTTTGCCTTTTGTGCGCCAGGTTGTGGAGGCTTTCAGAGTTCAGATTCATCAACTCACCCCTCACGCGTTCCTAGCGTTGACTAAATACTGCTGGGCGTGCGAGTCTTATGGCGCGGTGCCTGACATCAACACTTTCTGCGAGTTTTATGAGCTCCACAAGCAGCCGAAGATCCGAAAGATGGCGGATGGATTGGAGAAGAAGTGCCAGTATGGCATGTGTACGTTCAGTCCACGCCGCTTCCAGGGGGAGGAAAAAGCGGAGATTTCGTACAGTCAGAAGAATAAGTGGGATGCGGGCTGGATGGAGTATTGGTTCTACATCAAGTCTAGTTCGACGACGAGGACTGTTGACGGAGAGGAGGTTACCCGATATGCCTTTGCATCGGAGCTTACCCCGGTTGAAGTGGAGACCAGGGTTACTTTCAACGCGGAGATGACTCCCGCCCGCGTAGCTTGCCGAGAGGCATTCCTAACGGCCTGCCGCTACTCAGCCGGTCGGGATTTGGTCGAGGAAATTTACGCAGCTAATTATTCGCCGTTGTCGAAGGTACGGCCACCGATCACGATAGAAAGGGTTAACCTTCCGGTCTTTGGAGAAGGGGTGCTTGTGCCTTTCCCACGCTTGGGGGTTCGGCTACCTGAGGGCGTCAGCGGAGATGCATTTATAATGTCTGTGGAGCTGAAGGCCCAGGAGACTCTTGGTCTCATTTCTAAGAGAGAGTACCACGTGCGGAGGTCCATTGCCGGGACCATGCCGCGTCTAAACCGCGTGTTTGAAGAGATGGATATCCGCTACGGTCCTCACAAGGTTCCCGGCAAGGTCTTAGCTGCCGTTGCTGAGGATGAAAGGAAGGCTGCCGAGAAGGCGGCTAAGCTGGAGGCGGAGGCGGCGTCTGGTTCTTTACAGACCAAGAAGAGAAAGTCCGCTCCTTCTACTCGCGGTGCTGTCAAGAAGGCAAAGGCTGATGAAAACACCTCCGCTCGCATTTGTGCTGCTGCTGTTAAGAGGACTGCCATCGAGGAGTCCAAGAAGAAAAAGAAGATGGTTGCTCGGAGGGGGTCTGCGCCGGCGACAAGTGGCGGGGATGCGTCCGGACATGGTGATTCCTCCGGTAACGACTCCGGAGGAGAGATGCGTGAAGCCGCCGGCGGAGGAGGTGCTGGTTCTTCGCTTAGGACTTCGGACGAGAGTGGCTCTGTTGCCGCCTTCCGCCGGGTCCTTGGTGTTGGCTCCGAGTTTGAAGAAACGAAGGTCATCGCCAACGTTTTGGATGGGTTGCCTTCCTCGAGTGAGAGTAACGCTGGGTCTCCTTCAGAGGGTTCCGGTGAATCAGACGTCAAGATAGAAGGGTCTGAGAAGAGGGAGTCTGAACTCCGCGTCGGCGCCGTTCGTTGACGAGGGGGCTGACGCTGACTCGGAGGATAGCTTTATTCCTCCTCCTGGACGCAACATCACCTTCTCTGAAATGCAAGGTCTTCGCATTGCTCATAAGGCAGAGAAGATGAAGAGAAAGGAGAAGGTGGTGTTTGAGGAGAAGGACGTAATTGCCGCGGAGGCATTGAATTCTTTGTACACCTCCGTTGCTATCTCGACTCGGGAACGAAGGTTTGTTTCTCACGTATTTTTTGTTTGCGCATTCTTGTTTCTCTCTTTGTTGAGGCCTCTTCTTTAGGTGGCGGTGCATCGAAGGTTGCCGCCGTGGGTGAAACGGCTCACCCTTCGCTGGTTGCCTCTGGCGGCTTAGGTACTTGTCTTCGCTTTCTGTGTGTTTCATGTTGGTGGTCATCTATTTTTGAGACTTGTTTTGTTTCCTTATCAGATACAATTTCTCAATATTTTGAAGGTGGTGACATGTTTGAGGCCATGGACAAGGCGTACGATCAGAGCCTTGTGGTTAGTTGCTTGCCTGGTTGTGTTACCGTTTTCTTTCCTTTGCGGAGCCTTATTTCCTCTTGCTGTGCAGATGTCCCTTAGCCTTGACGCGCTGCGGAAGCGTGTTAACCAGGAGCTTGCTGCACGCGATGACCTTTTGAAGCAGCTGGAAGTGAAGGCTAAGGGATGGATGGCGGAGAAGGAGAAGGCCGAGAAGATGTTAGGCGAGGAGCGTGAACGCCACTCCAAGTCAGTGGGCGATGCCAAGAAAGCGGAGGCCCGCTAGCCGCCAAAAGGCGGAACAAAGCGGCCCGAGATGTTGAAAAACTACAGGCAGAGCTTGAGGAGGTTAAGACGAATCTTAACTCTTCTCGGATTCATGCTGAATCCTAGTGCAGTCGGCTTGAGGAGATACAACTTGCAATCGTCTCCGCTGGCGAGGCTTATGCCACTGCTCTTACTTCCTTCGGGGCTACGACTACTTCATTCCCCAAGGACGGCGCTACCACGAGCATCCTAAAGTGGATGTCGGAGAACTTTGCGAAGCTCCCCCTAGTGCTGAAGGGTATCTCCGATTTCGGAGCGCGTGCTGCAGTCACGAATGTGGTGCGTATTCTTAAGGCGGAGGGATGCGATCACGTGGAGAGCGTCCGGGTGAAGGACTCCCATGAGCCTTCGACCCTGGGGGTTATGTCGAAGAACCTCGGGCGCTTTGTGGCAAGCTTCTTGAAGATCTTTTGGTCTAGTCATGGGCAAGCGGAGGCTTCTAGTCTTGCGCAGGCTCAACTGCGGGTGAGTTTTACTTGTTTTTGTACTTTTGCTGTGTTTTGTATGGAGTATATTATGTCGATTGGCTGACGCCATTTTGGTAGGCTTCAACCAAGGGGACGGGTCCTCCTGCTGACCAAGCCAAGGGGAAGGAGTCCAGCGACAAAGTTGCTGAACCGCATGAGACGACATCTCCGCAGCCTGCGAAGGATGCCAACGAGAGGAGCCCCTCCCCCGCTCTTGATGCGCAGCAGCCGGGCGAAGAAGAGGTTTAGTTTTAGGCTGTGTCTTATCTTCGTGTAATTTTCTTTGTGCGGATTGAAATACCCGCTTTTGTAATCTTTGCCTCTAAGCGACTTTGATGACTGTCTAATAGTTTTGTAAATGTGAAAACTTGCTTGCGCAGGTCTCCGGTGGTGTGCCTGCGCAGGACGTGTTGCCTGTTTGTTTTTATCGCGATGGTGTTTATGTTAACGGAGTTGGTCTTTCTGGAGGGACACCTTCGAGAATCCTCGCGTCGATGATATGTACGATGATGTCTTAGCTGATTTAGGAGATGAGCGTATGGCTTTTACGCACTCCGTAGCGTGGGAGGGACCTCCGCCATTCTAGTTGCCTATTTGGACAATGTTTTTGTAACATTGTTGTTTGTATACAACTATAATCAGAAATTCAACTCTTATACAAAGCGGTTATTCTTGCATATACTTTTACATTTTCGCATGTTTTCCACTTTGGTTCAGATTTCCACCACTCTCCTCTTCGTTCCGCCTCGCCAATGTGGGAAAAACCTCCGCGTTCGAGTTTAGGCTATGTGAATTGGCCTTTTGTGGTCTTTGCAATTCCAACACCGGCCGGTCGTGGAGCTCCGTATTGGGTCTTGCTTTTCTCCGCTGATATGCACGGGTCTCTGGCGTGGATCTCGCTTGTGGATGCCTCATTGTGGTTTTTAGTTTCGGGGGGATGTTACAAATCTTTACGCGGTTTCCCCCCTCAACATATTCAGGTGCGAAGATCTTTACGAATCTTTACTCGGTGTCTAGGTTTTTTGTCACCGGTTGGCGGAGGTTCACCTCCGCTTCCATCTCAGCCTGAGCTGTGGTTTCTGTTTGTGAATTTTTCCCTTCCTGACTGCTTAGGCCGGGTGGCCCTGGCTTTGGTTTTATAGTGCCCTGGGTTCCGTAGTCATTTACTGTTTTTGTCTTGTGTTAGGTTTGGTGGTTGGGTTTAGGTAGTATAAAAATGGTGGGTCCCCCCCCCCTTGCCTAGGTTGGCGCTATGGCTGAGAGTAGTGGTGGTGTCGTGTTTGGTGTTCGGAACCGTGTAAGGATTCGTAACAACGGTTGTGCGTTTTCGACTTGAGTGGTGTGCTATTCAGGAGCTGGGAGTACGAGACTAAAACAGGTGCCGAGCTATTAACTCTTGCCTGTGGGTTTTGGCTCCTGTGGCAGAGGTTTGTGGGATGGTGGTAGTCACTGGTTCCGCTGCTGTTACTGCAAGCACATCTCCAAAACCTGCTTCCTCCTCGAAGGCGGAGATTTGTTTCAGCCGGAGACTCATGTAACAAGTTGAGGGTCCAGCTAGACGAGGCAGCGATTGAAGCGTACAAGATGATGATTGTACTTAGTGAATCATTTGCCTAGTCCGGCGGCGGAGACTTCTCGCTTTCTTCGATTGTTGTTGCACTCACGGTGTACACCTTCTAGCGAGAATGTTCGCAGTTTCAGCTAGCACAATATCAAGCACTTGTGCAATTGTAAACACTTAACACATTGTATGTAATATAGCCTATCCCCGAGAAATACGGGGGTTTTGTTAATTTTCATTTTCGTGCCCTCGGCCTTTGTTGGCGAGAGGTTTTTTTGATGCCCGATGTGGGATGTGTCTTTTTTCGCCTTTTGTTTTTGGCACTTTTGCCATTTTACCTCAATGCCGGCTTTTTGCGCAGGTCTTGTTTTGAGGATTTCCTTGGCTTTCGTGAGCCTTAGAGGTCGTCCCTTGGTTAGAGTCTCCGCGCTCTAGCCTTGGGAGGTCCTCCAATCGGTTTGTTTTGCTGGTCGAATTACGTGACTCCGTTGCTAGTCACTTTTTGACTCTTTTCTTTTTGTGGACTTTGCCTTTGGGGATTTTCCTCTTTATATTCCGGAGGATGTTACATGAATTACGCCTCATTAAAAACCTCACCTCCATTAGGAGTTTCCTTGTGAGGAAAAAGAGTGCAGATTCTTTTTTGTGTCAAAAACTAAAAACTGAAAAGCTACCAATAAAATAAGAACTTGACCGTCCCTCGGCTTATATTGCACGTGAGGTGGTCTTACATGTAGAACTTGCGGAGGTTGTCCACATTCCATGTGTGATCGGAGATGTTTCCTTCGCTGTCGACCAAACGAAATGCACCTGGTCTGTGTGCTGCTCTTGCGATGAATGGTCCATCCCATTTCGCTTGTAGTTTTCCGACTGTAGAGGCGTTCGGTTTTCGCTTTAGGACTAGATCTCCGTCGGCAATATCCTTTCTCCGGACCTTGTTGTCCCTCCACCTTCTTGTGCGGTCCTCGTACTTGCGGATGTTTTCCACTTTGCTTCGGCCTTGTTTCTTCCATTGTTTCTTTCACGTAATCTCCGTCTTTGGCCATTGCTTGTTTTAGGGCGCGGAGACTGCTATGCTTTATCTCTTCTGGAAGCATCGCTTCTTCCCCGTACATGAGTTTGAAAGGCATGAAACCGATTGGCTCGCGGCGGTTGATTTGTGTTGTGTGACGGATGACCTTCGGCAATTCATCAGCCCATTTCCCTTTGCGGAGGTTGAAATCGGGGTTTTCGATATCGCGGAGAAGATGATTTCGTTGGCTCTCTCGACTGCGCCATTGGATTCTGGGTGGTAGACGGACGCGAAGGCTATTTTTGTGCCCATCGCGCCGCAAAAACTCCTTGAATGTTTCCGAGTCAAACTGCTTGCCATTATCTACGGTGACCATTCTTGGCACCCCGAATCTGCATATTATGTTACGCGGAAGAATTTTTTGATTGACTCGGATGTGATTTTTGGCAAGTGGTTTTGCTTCGATCCATCCGGTAAAGTATTCTATTGCAACCACGCGAATTTTGTTTCCTCCTTGAGATGTGGCGGTGGTCCTACTAGATCAATGCCCCATCTTTGCAAAGTGGCCAAGTCGGGAGGTAATAAGCTGCGATTCTGCGGAGGGTCCTTTTTGGTGTGGTGCAAAATTCTGGCAAGCTTCGCATGTTTTGACGATGTGTTCGGCATCTTTGATGTGTGTAGGCCAATAGAAACCTTGTCTGATGGCCTTCGCTGAGAGTGACCTTGGTCCTATGTGAGAACCACATACTCCAGAGTGAATTTCCTGGAGGAGCTCTTTACCTTCGCTCTGGGAGATGCATTTCAGCATTGGTTGGACTACTCTCTTGTATAGATTGCCGTTTATCATTGTGTAATTTCTTGCTCGCGCCGCAGTTCTGGTTGCCTCCGCCTCCTCTTCTGGGTAGCTGATATCGTTTAGGTTGTCGATTATGTCCTGCCTCCAATCTTCGCCCTCCACCGGCATTACCGTTTTGAAAGCCTTATTCAATTGTCTCAGTTCTTTGGTTTTGTTGGAGATCTTTGAAGAAAGTGTTTTGCGGCATCGCGGAGGCTATTTCTTCGTTGCTTTTGCTAGCACATCTCGCCTCATTGTTACATTTCCCTAGGAATGAACTTGACTGTTAAAACCGCGAAATCTCCATTCGATTGCTTTCGACTACGTGTGAGATAATTTACTAGCTCAGGCTCCCTGGACATGCATTCTTTTTCTACATGTCCTGCCACAAGCATTGAGTCTGTCCTCACTTCTACAGTTTTTGCTCCATAGGCCTTCGCTTTAGTGAGGCCTAGGATGAGACCCTCATACTCCATTTGTATTGTTTGTTGCCCGACATTCCGGTGTATCGCGAAGTAGGACGACTCGGATGGTGATATTAGGGCTGCGGAGGCTCCGCTCCGTGTCGTCCCCAAGCTCTGTCTGTGTGTAGACTATCCACAATTGCGTTTGTGGCGAGAGACCGACCTAACTTTCGAGGTGTCCATTCCGCCACGAAGTCTGCCGGTACATGGGATTTGATCGATGATCTATGGACATACGCGATCTCGAATTGTGAAAGATCCGCTGCCCATTTGCCTATCTGCCGAAGCTTCCTTGTTCCTAAGAACCTCTCCCAAAGGCTGCGATGTTGGCACTATAATCCCATATGCTTGGAAGTAGTGTTTCAGCTTCCTAGATCCTGTGAGCACGGCATAAGCGATTTTTTTGATTTCTGAATAATTAATCTTCGGTCCTGCTAATGCTTCTGAAACATAATAGACCGGCAATTGAATCAACTGATTGGCCTGTGTTTTTTCTTGAACCAGGACGGCGCTCACCGCGTGGTTGAAGGCCACCACATACAGTAGTAATGGTTTTTCTTTGTCTGGGACTGTGACTGACAGCTGGTTTTCCAAGTTCTTTTTGAGCTGAGAGAAAGCCTCCGCTTGCTCGTGACCCCAGTGCACTTGGCCACCTCCGCGAAGTGCTCTGAAAAAGGGCAAACTTCTTTCTGGCGATTTGGATATGAATCATTCAGGGGGCCGCAATCCTTCCCGTAAGCTGCTGGATTTCTTTTTTCGATGAAGGTTCAGTCATTTCCCTGATTGCCTTTGTTTTTTAGGGTTAGCCTTTACTCCTTCTGAGCTTACGATATACCCTAGCATCTTCGCTCTGGTTACTCCAAACACACACTTCTCCGGGTTCAGTCTGAGTCCGGATTTTCTTAGGTTTGCGAAGGTTTCTTGCAAGTCTTTGATATGGTCTTCTTCCCTCTTGCTCATGACTACTAAGTCATCTACATAAGCGATGATGTTTTTTGAGCAATTGCCCCAAACAACACCTTGCTTGTCATTCCGGCAAAAAGTTGCTCTGCGTTTTGAGACCCTCGGCATTCGACAAAGCGATTAAGTGCCAAATGGCATTGTGAAACTTGTTTTCTCCTCATCTCCCTTCCTCAGCCAGATTTGGTGATAACTTTGAATAACAGTCTAGGAGGGAAAATCTCTCGACAACCCGCGGCTTTGTCGACCGAGGTGTCTATTCTTGGGAGTGAGAAATTGTCCTTTTTGGTGGCTTTGTTCAGGTCGGTGAAATCAATGCACATTCTCATCTTGCCGGAGATTTTCTTTGGTACGAGAACCACATTTGCTAACCAGTATGGGTATTTGACCTCTCTGATGACGTTTGCATCAAGCAATCTTTGGACCTCCGCTTGCGCGGCTAATATTCTGTCTTCTGACATTTTGCGCTGTTTTTGCTTTTTCGGTTTCATGCTTGGGTTGACATCTAGAATGTGTTCTATAGTGTCCCTGTCGACTCCTTTGAGATCCACGGTGACCGGCGAAGATGTCTGTTTTTGACCAATATCTCCGCCAAGGTCGCTTCTTCTTCAGAGAGGTTGGCGCTAATTGTTACTTTGTGCTCGGGGTCTTCGCCCACTCTTATTTGTTTTACGTTTTCTTTCCCTTTGACACTCGTTTCTCCCCTTGGCATGTCTGGGGGCTCTGGGTCGGTAATCGGAGCTTGCACGGAGTTTATGTTTCTATGAGCCTTGTATATAGCTCTCTCTATGTTTCTGGCCTCTTTCTGGCTTCCCTACACGGTGATGATCCCATGCAATGCCGGGATTTTCATGCACAAGTATCCCATGTGTATTGCCGCGTTGAACTTGTTTGTGAAACCTCTACGAATATTGCGTTGTATGGTGAGTAGATGTCCACAACATCGAATGTGATTTATTCTTTTCTTGCGTTCTCCTGATCTCCGAACGAGACTGGGAGAGAGATTTTTCCCAAAGCCTGCACTTGTCTGCCCCCAAAGCTGATGAGCGGTGAATCCGAAGGTTGGAGTTGGCTTCGCTAAGTTTCATTTGGTCAAAGGCGTAGGAGAAGATGATGTCTGCTGAGCTCCCACCGCCAACCAATTCTACTCATGCCCCATCTTTGCGATGTTCCGCCTTTTAATTACCAAGGCATCCACATGAGGGTAACTTTCTAGCTTGAGGTCCTCTTCTGAAAAGGTCAACGGGGTTTTTGACCATTCACCGTATTTTACTGCTCCTTGCACTGCTATATTGTTGACCAAGCGGAGATGGTCCTTCTTCTGCCTCTTGCTCTGTATCTCGAGAGAGGAACCTCCGGCTATTGGCATGATCAACCCAATGGTTGGCAGTGGTGTGTGGGGGTTGAATTGGTTTTCTGTGTTTGGTTCGTTTTTCGGTGATACCGGAGGCGGAGGCCCCTGAGCTTGTTGCAAATGTGCACTGGGGTTCTGTGCATTCTGTTGCCTGTTTATCTGTTGCGGTTGGCTTGTTTCGATTTAGGTTAAGTGTTGTCTTGAGGTGGGGTAAGACATGCTAAATTCGGATGAATAAATGGGTGCCGGAGCCTGTGGTGGAGGCGAAGGTCTCCATGCGGGTAAAAAATTGGGGTAGTAAGCATTAGCGATGGTTGATGGGTGTATCTGGTTGGAGTTGAGGGATGGGTAAACCGGGCAAGCATCTTTGGGGCAATGCGAGGGGTTTGGCGGAGGTTCTAGAAAGGGAACGTGAAAGCATTATTCACTTCCCTAGTTTGATGTGGTGGATTTGGCGGAGGTTCGTATTTGCTCCCTTCATAGCCCCGTCTCTTTCTTGTTGGATGATTGGGCAATCTCTTGTGTAGTGGCCCTTCTCTTCGCCATGCATGGCCTTGTAATTGCTTTCTAGGCTTCTGTTCAGCTTTTTTCCCCGTCCCTTGCCTTGGTAAGGTTTTTGGGGGTTGGGGGCCTTGCGCCTTGTGAGGTTTGAGCTTGACCTACCTCCGCCAACCGATCTAGTGTCAGCACCTGGCGGCCCCCGGCCTTGTTTTTGCGGAGCTTCTTGTTGCTGGTTTCTCCTATTGCCCTTGACTGCTGTTTGTCCTGGTTTTGTTCCTCCAGCCTTTTTCGGTAATCATCGTCTGAGTGAGTCCACATCTCAAATTGCTCGCACTGTTCACGCATATTGGAGGGTTTCTTCCTGGCCAATTCTCCGGCAAACGGTCCTAGCCGTAGACCCCTGATGGCGGCATCTATGGCAACTTGATCTGGGACGTCCGGAGCTTTTGCTTTAAGTTGTAGGAGTCTCTAAAAGTAATCTTTGAGGGCTTCGCCTTGCCCCTGCTTGCACTGGAACAGATCCACTGATGTAAGGGACTGAACTATGTGTCTTTTGAAATTTGCCAGTATCTTGTCCCGGAGATTTTCCCATGAGTATATGGTGCTTGGTTTCAGCATGGAGTACCATGCCAAAGCATCACCTTCGGCGGCAATGATGAAGGCTTTTGCCAGGACTGCCTCATCACCTCCTGCCGATGCCACTGCTGCTTCATAGCTCATGATGAATTGGTAGGGATCGGTTCTTCCGTTGAATCGTGGGAGTTGGGTGGGTTTGTACCTTGTGCGGCCATGGTGCTCTTTGAATCCCCTCCGACAACGGAGATTTCGCATCAAAAGATCTTCGCTCATTGCAGGCATGGTGCATGGCCAGCGGCGGAGGTGTGATTCCCGGAGCTGTGGGTGCGGTGGTTCGACTGAAAACTGGAGGAGTTGCTGTAATGGGTGGTGTCGGCACTGGCGGGTCCGCCTACTACTTGCATGCTTTGGATCTCCGCTTGCGTAAGCACTATCTGCCGCCCGATCTCCGCGCCTCGGGCCGACACACTTGCTGAGCTTTGAGCGTTTCGGCGTATGCTGCCGTAGCTTTGTCTCTTTTCCCCGCCGCAGCCTTTGGAGCATGGCCTGGAGCTGCTTTGTGAGGTCTTGGGCTATTGTGGCCTCCGCCCCGCGGCCGCGTCTCCGCTAGCGCCGCAGCTCCCTCTCCTTCGCCTGGGGCTCGGTCGTCTTCTCGCTCTTCGTCCTGTGAAGATTCATTCCTGGCCGTCGTGTAAGCACTTTTGGTGCTACGCTTGGGCCGTGTCCCCCTTGCTGGAGCAGCAGAAGCCGATTTAGCGGAGGCTTTTCTCTTCTGTGGAGCCATGGTTTTCTTTCGCCCCATGGTGGGCGCCAATGTTGAAACCGTGGACTCCAACGGTGTGATTGTCTCTTTGGGCGTTGCTCCGGGAGAGTGAGTAGTGCTTTTGGCCAAGTGTAGAACACTTAATATTCAATAGTAATAAATTTTATTCACCAACCAACCAGATGGAGGACCGGGTCCCCTATTTATAGTTTACAAGTGTATGAGAATGCCAAGTTACATTTTTGCCCCCGGCGATACCTAGCATATTCTTAGTAGCGGTCACCACCGTCACGGGGGCTTTCTTGTCTTTTCACATCATGAACCGCCTTGGCTTCTGGGCTCGTCCCCCGGCCCACTTAGGGTTTGGTCTCCGCCTTTGGTTCACTTGCCAGCCCTTACTGATGAGGACATCCTCCACTATTACCCGTTGGCAAAGACGCAACACTAAATGGGCTTGGTGGCCCGGTTGTAGCCTGACGGCGACCGTGTGAGCCTCGATAATCCCACCTCGCTAAACCTGGGAAGGAGGAAGCCACCTTAAAAGGGAGAGTCACCCTTCCCCTATCAGACTAGTCTTTTGGGGCGATTGGGCCTTTCCCTGAGTGGGTGTGCATAAGAACTGTTGGAGTCCGGGCAACCTTAAGGTATTGGGCCTCGGCCAACCCCACGCCGGGGCCGGATGCATCATTTGGTATCAAAGCTGGGCCCTTGTTTAAGGGGGTGAGAATGATGAGGACATCCTCCACTATTACCCGTTGGCAAAAACGCAACACTAAATGGGCTTGGTGGCCCAGTTGTAGTCGGACGGTGACCGTGTGAGCCTCTAATAATCCCACCTCGCTAAACTTGGGAGGAGGAAGCCACTTTAAAAGGGAGAGTCACCCTTCCCCTATCGACTAGTCTTTTGGGGCGATTGGGCCTTTCCCCGAGTGGGTGTGCATAAGAACCGTTGGAGTCCGGCAACCTTAAGGTATTGGGCCTCGGCCAACCCCACGCCTGGGCCGGATGCATCACTTACGCCAATTAGGTCTCCGCTTGGTCCTGTCCGATCCAAGCTCCGATCTCCAGCTGGGCATCTCCGGGCAGATCGGTCCTGCTGCTGCGACGCTGGCAAAGGTCCTCGCGTCCCCCCATGTCCAGCTGATAAGCTTCTCCGGAATCGGCGGAGGGAAAATTTCCGCTAGGTTCACGGTGATCTCCGCCGACCTCCGCCAGGTTCGCGGTTATCTCCGCCAACCTCCGCCAGTTCCTGCGAGGTACAGACATAGTCGGGCAACATGGGTCAGCGGTTAGACGCTTTGGAAACACCTTCGCCTAATGGCTGGCTTCTTAGGCAACACCTCCGCCCTCTGTCGGGGACCGTGTCCCAACAGTAACAATAATTTTTGCACACCCAGATCACAAGGGAAGGGTCCGCCGTGGCAGTCGTAGTGGTTGCATCAGGCCACAGCACATAGCATGGCAGTAGATAAATTCCCAAATCCCAACTGGCAGTTGCGGCCAGAGCTCGTGCAGATCCTCCAGGTTACCAGTGATTGTGTCCCAGTCCCAGACCATGTAGCTCCTACCGTGACTGACGGCCGTGGCGATAGTCGGTGGGGCACCAGGATCGGCGATTGAGCACTCGCTGGGCCGGGTGAATTGAAAGGGGAGGCTGATGTTGTGGTGGGAATGAAGCCGTGGGTACGTTGTTCCTAATCGTAGAAGAAGAATCCAAGCAGCGGAGGGGCTCCGTGGAAGCTCATTGAATTTGTCACTCTTTCTTTGCATGAAAAAGTTTGATCAGATCGACTAGCTCGTAGATACGGTTATGCTTCGAAAAATAGCATTATTATAACTTTATCAATTGTCATCCAGCGCGTCAACTCTTGTCGAAACTAGATCAGCTACCCCATGTAATTTAGTAGCGTTCATCCTTGGTGATACAATATTATCTGTCGCGATTGATAGGAGATTGTAATTAAGCTTTAACGGTCGGGACCTTTTTTTTTATATCGTGAAGAGCACTGGCTTTATCATACAAAGAACTTGAATGTCAATACGTGCTCATCGCACGCTTAAATGCGGATGAGGCTGTCCGAACAGTCTCAATACGCCTACCGAGCAACTCATATGCAGACACAACCCCTCCCCCCCACACACTCACGTTTAGGCCCCTCTAGGGGAAAAAATCCCACGCTCGAGATCTGAGTGTTAGTATTTGATCTCTCTTGGTTTTGGGCCCAACGGACCGAACTAAACCTTGATCCGCTCCTCGATCGGGGAGCCCAACCCACTAATGGTTGGAGGGCCCCTGTCACACACGGGGTACATAAATAGGAGGGTGGGGGCGTCGGGGCACGGTACCCTAAGTTCACCGCCGCCATTTTTTCCCCACCCACATTTCTAGACCTAATCCGATCTTCAGACCGCAGCAAGTGACGGAAGCTTCTCCACCGCCATCGCGCCGACGCCGGCGACGCCCTTCACCGACCGCCGCTGCCCTAGCGTAGAGGAGGTCCCCGACGGCGCCATGGCGGAGTCCAAAGCAACAACAATGGCAAGGGAAAGGATGGTGCGTACCCCGATCTACTTATACGCTTCACGTTACTCATAGATCTAGGTCATATATGTGTATCAGTTCATCTTTTGTCACAAGTTGTACCCGTCGATCTACTACTAGTGATCCTCTAAGATGTATTTCATCCATCAATGGTATCAAAGCTAGGTTTAGTTAGTGGATCAAGAACGGGATTAAGAATTTAGAAAGAAAAAGTCAACCGATTTCAGATCGAACTCGTAAAACGAAACCCTAACCATCAGATCGAGGAGGCGGTGAAGGGAAGGTTTACCCGTGATCCTACCCGCCGTCACCGCACACGCCCTCATCGGGCGTGCGTAGACCGCCGGAGCGCGCTTAAAACCGCCATCGGCGGGCCAGGCACCACAAACAGGTCGTTTGACGGCATCACGCTCAACCCAAAGGGGCGTGAACACCGGCAGAGGTAGCGCGCGGCGCCCGGATCTTCCTCCGTGGCACATCTCGCCGGCGTCGTAACTCCGGCGCGCTGCTTGGAAAGGAGAAAGAGACAGAGAATAAGAGAAGAGGTCGGAGAGGCGTGGCATGGCCGGCCGTCTGACCTCGCCGGGCGGTGGTCGTGTCAGACCGCCGCCGACCCCGCCCGGTTCTGCGTGTGGCTGCCGGACGGCGGCGGAACGGGTGAGAAAGAAATGGATTAGGGTTAGGTTTAGCCGGTCGGGTTTTTTATACCTCCGATTTTCCCGCCACCGTCGGATCAGTGCCCGCCAGATCGGACGGCTCAAGTTGATGGCCGACGCCGGGCGGGCTCGCGGCACACCGGCCTAGGCGGTGCTCCTCCAGCCGCCGCCAGCAGCCTTGGACCGAATGCGGTCTCGGGCCGTTTTGTTCGCCTAGGCCCGTTTAAGAAAAAGAATTGGTTTTCCTTTTTTTTTCTCGAAATCAGAAAATCAAAAAAAAAAGAAGGCCTTGCGGGGCGAATGGGCCGAAATCATCCTTTAGCTACGCGGGCTGTATGGGCGATTCGCGCAGAGGCCATTGGGCCGAATAGAAGAATAAGCATCAGTTTTAGTTTTCCTTTATCCAGAAATTATATATTCATGTTTTTTAGTGTATTTTTCTCTCTAATTCATTTTTGAACCACCGAGATAATTTGTTTTAGAGAGAAATTCAGTATTTTAGCATGTTTTCGGACAAAGTAATTTTAATTTTAGTACATTTTTTCCGCTGCTCAGCTTATTTATTGTCTCTTTAATTAAATTGGAACCAACGGAAAATTTTAATTTTAAGAGCAATTATTCAAGATAGCAAATTTATAATATTGTTATTTTCTAACCAACGTTAATGATATCAATATTATGAATGTTTTTGTCTCTAAGTTTTTATGCATTAATTCTATTTCGCTCAACGGTGATGTAGAATTAGTGTAGAAGGAATTGTATGTCTTTAATTCTGACCAACGTTGTTTTAAAGCATACAATTTTATGTTAAGTTATTTTTTAATATTAAGTATTCTCACCAACTTTGTCACTAAAATTTCAGGACTTGCAAATTGGGGAGCAATGATCCCCACTCTGAATGGCTCCAACTATAAGCGGTGGTCGGAGAAGTATAAGGCTGCCCTTGTCATGAATGAGGATGACTTAGCACTTGACACACCGCGTCCCAATCGAGCCGGTGGCACCGGTGAGATTAGAAAATGAGCAAGATGTGCTTTTTGAGACTCGTGAACGTGCTCATGTTGAACAAGTGGCAAAGTATCGCCTTGAGAAAAGCAAATGGGACACATCTAATAAGAAATGTCTCACCTTAGCAAAGACAACCATAGCCGAGCCTATCGGGGGAGCACTCCCGCATTCGAGATACCGCCACCGAAAGTACTTAGCAAGAGTTCTTCGCCGTTTCATGGGACTACCAAGATCCAAGCTGGCATACTTATCAGAGAGTTGACCACTAAGAGATACAAAAGTGGCGGTGTTAGAAATCACGTACTAGAGATGAGCACCATAGCAGCTAAGCTTGCTGCCATGAAAATGGCTCTACCAGATCCATTTGTCAATCATCCGATCTTTGCTTTCCTCCCAAAGGAGTTTGAGGCTCTTGTTGTGAACTACAACATGATGCCCGATGAGTGGAACATAGATAAGGTTATGGCCATGTGCGTGAAGCAGGAGGATAGAACTAAGGCTTTAAAGAACGACACTTCACAGAACGACTCTACTCTCCTTGTAAAGGATGGTAAGAGAAAGTTCTTTAATAAGAATGCTAGCCCATCGAAAACGAAGTGGTATGGCAGCTCCTCTTCCGTAGAGGGCATGGTAAGGCTCCTCGTGCTCAAAGCTCCTCAAACCGATCGTGAAGCCACGGTTTCCGAGAGCAAAAAAGCCATGGTTGGCCCCTCGACGGTGCTTGTTCTCGTGAGAAACATGGCCATTGCCGTGAAGATTGTGTTGATTTCCTGAAATGGTGCCTTAAGAGAGGTGAGGATATTATTACATTAGTAGATGAATCCTTGTATGTAAGTTATGCAAAATCTACTTGGTGGATTGACTCAGGTGCAACAATTCATGTTGCTAATTCTTTACAGGGGTTCATTACGAGGAGGACCCTGCAAAGAGGAGAAAGAAGAATTAAGGTGGCAAATGGAGTACAGCCGATGTTGAAGCCATCGGAGATTTATCGTTAGAGTTATTAGATGGTTTTGTACTTAGGCTATCCGATGTACTCTATGTTCCCTCTTTATGTAGAAATTTAATAAGTGTTTCTAAGTTAGATGATGATGGATTGGGATGCCATTTTGGTAATGGCAAGTGTGAGATACTATTTAATAATAGTGTGTTGGTCTTGCCTTCCGACAAGACAAACTTTATTTGTTATCGGTTTCGAGAATGTGAATGCTATATCCAATGAGAATGAGAATGTGAATGCCTCCTCGTATACTAATGTAAGTAGAAAGCGTAAGAAATTTTAGATGACTCTTCAAATTATGGCATTGTAGATTAGGCCATATTTCGAGGGGGAGAATCGATGGATTAGTCAAGGCTGAAATTCTTCCGCCAATAGAACTCTCAGAATTAGATCAATGTGTTGATTGTATTAAAGGAAAGTATGTTAAGAAAATTAAGAAAAATGCCAAACGAAGTGTAGGGAACTTAGAAATAATCCACACGGATATATGTGGACCCTTTTCTGTTAAAAGTGTGGATGGTTATGATTCATTTATAACATTCACAGATGATTATTCGCGTTTTGGCTACATTTATCCAATTAGAGAAAGATCAGAAGCTTTAGAAAAGTTTAAGATATTTAAGGCTGAAGTAGAAAATCAACATAATAAGAAAATTAAGATAGTAAGATCAGACCGTAGTGGGGAGTACTATGGGAGACATACCCCGTATGGCCAAGTTCCGTGACCTTTTGCAAAGTTCCTACAGAAAATGGCATAGTTGCTCAAGATTCCATGCCCGGGAGATCCTCAAAGCAAAATGGAGTGGTCGAAAGGCTTAAACCGTACCTTAATGGATATGGTGAGAAGCATGCTAAGTTACTCTACGCTACCGATAAGCTTGTGGATAGAGGCGTTAAAAACCGCTATCCACATTCTTAATCGAGTATCTAGTAAGTCGGTGCCTAAAAACACCGTATGAGTTATGGGAGGTAAAGTCCCTTCACTTAATCATTTAAGCGTGTGGGGTTGTCCCGCTGAGGCAAAAGTTTTTAACCCAAATTTAGGAAAGTTAGATCCTAAGATGCCGGTTGCCATTTCATTGGCTACCCGTAAAGATCAAAAGGTTACCGCTTTTTATTGCCCTCGACAGGCATACAAAGTTTGTAGAAACAAGACATGCCGAAGTTTTTAGAAGATGATATGATCGGGGAGTAAGGTAGCACAAGATATTAGTCTTGAGGAGAAACGGGTTCATGCCCCTACTCCAATGTTTCAGAATCATACTTTATGCTACCTATTGTTGCTACACCTACACGGTGGTGTCGACACCATGGTGCCAAAGACCGCTGTAAGTTCACCCGCGCCGACAATAAATGAGAATGCGGAACCCGCCCTTCAGATCCATTAGAACCATCTCTGCCGAGCATGAGGAAGAACAACAAAGAGCCCTCTATAGCACCAAATAATGAGGGCCTTAGAAGGTCACAAAGAGTTAGAAGATCAGCTATATCAGATGATTTTGAAGTGTATGATACTTAGGAATTTCACATGGAGGATGATCCCACCTCCTATGAGCAAGCTATGAGAAGTAATGACTTAAAAAATGGTTGGAAGCCATGAAAGATGAGATAAGATCTATGAGTGCCAATGATGTCTAGGATTTAGTAGAAATTCCTAAAGGAGCCAAGACAAGAGGGTCGTAAATGGGTCCACAAAACCAAATATGACTCCCAAGGGAATGTTGAGAGACATAAGGCACGACTCGTGGCAAAAAAGGCTTTACGCAAATAGAAGGAATTGATTACAATGAGACCTTTTCTCCGCCTCATGTAAAGATTCTTTTAGAATTATAATGGCGCTTAGTAGCACACTATGACTTAGAATTGCATCAAATGGATGTAAAGACGGCATTCCTTAATGGGGATTTAGAGGAGAATGTATACATGGCACAACCGAAAGGTTTTGTTGTGGAAGGAAAAGAAAACATGGGATGTCGCCTTAAAGAAATCTATTTATGGGTTAAAACAAGCTTCAAGACAAGTAGTACTTGAAGTTTGATAACACAATAAGAAAGTTTGGGTTTAAAGAGAATGTTGAGGACAATTGCGTCTAAAAAAAATTTAAGAATGGTAAGTATATTTTCTTAGTCCTGTATGTAGATGATATCTTGCTAGCAATTGACATGACATGACTCTACCATCGAAACAAAGAAGTTCTTGTCCTCACATTTTGATATGAAAGACCCGGTGAAGCATCTTTTCGCTCGGGGATAGAGATTCACCGTGATAGAAGTAAAGGGGTATTAGGACTATCTCGGAAGGCATACATAGAAAAGATTCTTAAGAAATATTGTATGCATAAGTGTAGTCCTCACCGCACTCCATTGTCAAGGGCGATAAGTATGGGGAACATCGCTGCCCCAAGAACCAAATCGAGCTCGAACAAATGAGATCGCACCTTATGCATCACCGCCGGAAGTTTACAAGATGCTCAAATATGTACTCGCCCGACATAGCATTCGTTACCGGGTTACTTGGAAGATATTAGAAAAATCCAGTGCGTAACATCGAAATTAGTTAAGAAAGTCTTGCGTTATTTGCGTGGCACAAAAGGCTTCATGCTAACTTATAGAAAATCGACACCCTTAAGATAGTAGGGTACTCGACTCGAGATTATGCGGGGAGATGAAAGAAAATCCACTTCAGGATATATTTTTACTCTCGCAGAAGGAGCTATATTGTGGAAAAGCTCAAAACAAACTCGTTACATCATCCACAATGTATGTGGAGTTTGTGGCATGTTATGAGGCCTCGGGCCGTGAATTGGCTTAAGAAGTTCATACCCGGTTTAAGAGTGGTAGACAAAGATTGAGAAACCACTTAAGTTATATTGCGATAATAATCCCGTAATAGAATACGCCACAACAATAGGTCAAGTGCTGCCACCAAACACATTGACATTAAGTACTATGTTGTGAAGGAAAAAGTCCAGGATCATGTTATAAGTCTAGAGCATATAAGTACGATAAGATGTTAGCGGAGCCACTCACAAAAGGCTTACCACCCAATGTGTTTAGAAAACACCTAGCCGGCATGGGCTTAATGGAAAGCCTATGATTCCAGGACACTTAGCATACATTGTGGATGATGTAACGAGAGTTTGTTTTGAGCTTTTCCACGATATAGCTCTTCCTGAGAGTAAAAATATATCCCCAAGTGGATTTTCTTTCATCTCCCGCATAATCTCGAGTCCCAGTACCCTACTATCTTAAGGGTGTCCGATTTTCTATAAGTTAGCATGAAGCCTTTTGTGCCCCGCAAATAACGCAAGACTTTCTTAACTAATTTCCAGTGTTCTCGCACTGATTTTTTTCTCGATATCTTCCAAGTAACCCGGAAACTAATGCTATGTCGTAGGCGAGTACATATTTGAGCATCTTTGTAGAACTTCCGACAAACTGATGCATAAGGGTATCGATCTCATTTGTTCGAGCTCGATTTGGTTCTTGGGGCAACCGATGTTCCCCATACTTATCGCCTTTTGACAATGGGTGCAGGTGAGGGACTACACTTATGCATACAATATTTCTTAAGAATCTTTTCTATGTATGCCTTCGAGATAGTCCTAATACCCCTTTACTCCTAATACCCAAACGCACGAGAAGTACAAAGCGTATACCGATCGAAGGCTACAAGTTTAGACATGGATGAAGTTCAGCATGCCAATTCTCTCGTGATGTGGCTGGACTTAAATCCACATGGATGGATTAAATTAAAATGAAATAGGACCTTAGCAGTTTAGAATTTGTTTCCCTCGCTTGATACACTTACTTTGATAAAAAAAATATATATATAAGTATTCATTAAGATTTATCTTAAGTCCATTTTTGATAGACTAGCCAGATTATGAATATTGTGTAACACAAGATTTCCATTATTAGGTTAGCTCCAAACCAAACCATCTTTGATAATAGTTACAATGATTATGGATTAGGATGCATGAGAGGATTATATTAAAGGATAGAAATTGGACAGATTACAAAACTTAATTAATGGTTTTTTTTTTTTCAAATGGTATCTTGTGGTTATTCTTCAGATGGTATGTCGTAGAGCTTGTTGGTATTAGATAAGCCTACGTAAATATTTATAATTTGTATAATCCACGTTTAACGGATACCGGTGAGCACTTCACCGGGAGAGGGTTTAATATCGAATCCACGTGGAAACGGGTGAGGGAGACTACGATCTAATCTTAACCCGGAGTAGCACAAGACTTAAGAAGGTTGAGATAGCAGAGAGGATTACTAAGATATCTAATTCTTATCTTGGTAAGCCGTGTTGATATTATCCTTATGGGGACGTACTCAAAGGAAAGCAGGGACGAAACGTGCAATCCTCCAAAGAATGGGGTCCTACTTGGCCTAACCAACGGGATGTGGAATCCAAAGGAATCAATGGTACTGTCACTACCACGAACTACCATGCTCCGGAAGGTAGGGTGCATCTAACGAGATACCCGAGTCCAAACACCATGTTTGCACTACGAATATTACTCTAATCTAGGTACCAGATTAAAGTACTCAAAAGAGACTCGCAGACCAATAAGAACAATATAAACAATATTACTTACTAAAAGAAGAAGTAGATTACCAGAGTAACTCCAAGTGTAGGTTAACTTCCACCGAGGTACAAGTTGTGGAGGTAGCACCGACAGGCCGGCACCTCCTCCGGTCCCTTCCCTCTCTCTATCTCTCTTGTTCTAAAGATTAGATCTAATGAGATCTAATCCCCTCTTGCATACTAGCTCTTCTAGATCTATTTCTATCTAGACCTAGGGGGAGACTCAGGGTCTCAGCCTATTGATACTGAATGATAATGAATTAGGGTTTTACCCTGGGGACAGGTGGTCTGCTTATATAGCCCTTGGCGATGAACGATGACCCTTGGATCAAACCGACCTTGAGCAACGGTATAGATACAACCTCAATGTCGGTTAGAAACCGACCTAAAAAGTTGACCGGATTTGGGCTCCAACTCCCGGCGGTCGCCAGATAATGGGCCCTGGCGACGCCTGTGGCCTTTGTCACAACGAGTTCTCCCTCCTCCCCGGTGTCTTCTAGAATGTTTTAGTCCACTTTTTGGATTGAGTTGCCTCACGGTCAAGTCTTGTCATCGTATGGGATGCAAACTCTTCGGGTTTTCACTATTCTTAACTGCTTTTATCTGTTAAGTCCCTGTAAAGATATAAATCACCAAAGCTCGTGGAATTATGTTAGGAAATCCCCTAGTCTATGTGATTATTCATTTTATGCCCTTATTTCATGTTTAGTTGACTATTAATATTATGCTATAACAGGTGTCAACAGAGCTGATTTTACATTGGCACCCTCTCGTTGTCGCTCTTTTCATCAAGATGCATTTGTAGTAAGTGGAAGAAAAACATTTACATCATTCATTGGCCTATTCCTTGCCAAGTTACATCATTCATTGGCCTATTCCTTGCCTTTGATGGCACTTTTTAGCAATCAGAGGCATAAAGATTAATTTCACCAAAAAAACTAAACTGAACAGGATGATAGACTATACTGTCCAAAGTGGGTTCATTTTGTGAAGGTGTATAGATGTCTGGAACATATTGTCATTAATATATTGTGTATTATATTGTGAAATAGCAGCGCCAGTAGCGACTCGAAATTACCTTGATACCCTAAAGAATAGAAGTTCGATGTAGCAAAATAGTAAGAATTGTGAAATATGAATGAGCTAATCGGACAATAATAGAAGGATTATTTGACTGAAAAAGCAGCAGAGAATAAAGATGGCAGCGGATCGGGTCCGAGGCGGGTATCCACGGGTTTCGATTTTCAATTTTGGGTTTGGTGCTGGTTTTTCGCCCACGGTTTTCAGTGTTCGGGTTTCAAGTTCGGTTTCGGGTTTGGTTTCGAGTTTGATTTTCCACCCATAGATATCCAATGGATATCCAAAATAAATCATTTGGATTTAAAACTCATGTTTTATAATATGTTAATAATAACTTGTTTACTTAGATTATTAAATTTATTCCAAATTGACTCATGAAAATATTTATAATTTGTTGCCTCTTGTTTATACATGTGAATATGTGTATATATATATCCATGGGTTTTAAAGGTATCCATTCGGGTTTCGGGTATCTCGGGTTTGGTTTTGGTGATGGATTTCCACCCGAATCGGTTTGGGTTCGGGTTTTGATTTCGGGTTTCGGGTTTTGGGTGCACGGAGACTCCACCCGATCTAAACCCGGCCCATTGCCATCCTTAGCACGTAAGTCTTGGAATGCAGTGTTTTGCATGGGCTATTTCATCGGGGAGAAAAACACGCTGCATATGGCAAAGAACGATGTTACTAACTAACCTTTTGAAAGGGAAATTGAAGTTTCTAGCCGGTGGATTGAAGGAGAAGATAGCGGTTGGTGGCGGTGGTGCCTCAATGTTTGTCCCAAAGTGATCTGAATATTCATAGGTTTTCTATTAAATAGGTAAGCTACATTGGAATCTAAGAATCATATCATCTAGCGAAAGTAATGTTCTCAGTAGCTAAAATATAGGGAGAACTAAATGTCGAGAAGACCATGGTGAAGTTTGGAACAACTCACATATATTTAAGCATGTTGACATAAATTGCATACATGCCACACTCAAATTGGTGAATTCGCAACCATTTTATGATGATGTCCCATGGAGAAATGAAGATCTAGGAATCACATTGCAATGAAGTAGGAATGGGGTGCAACATCTATCATAACAAAACATAACCTGTCATAAGCAAAAAAATGTTTCTTTTGGTACAATCGTGTGCTCGCAAGCTAGGATACTGAAATAACATGCCTCTCGTTAATGGTTCACAAAGATACGTTGCCAATTTTAGTGAAATCATGATCAAATTTGATGAGCAATCTGTAACATAGATTGTGTCATCTCAACAATTAGTAAAGCATATAGATATATGTCTATAGTACAACAAAGCGGGGATAGAACAATAAGAAAATATGAAAGCAAAGTTAGTATTTAGAAATTAATCTATAACTATAATAGGCATATTTGAACAAAGAAAAATTAATGAAATCTATCTGTTATCCAACAATAGTTGAACATTTCTAAGTCCTTAGTATATTCGAAAGCATGTCGGGAAGAGATGAACTTATCTGAAAATCAGAATGTGTTGAGTCGACATTCGGACTCATGCGAAAAAGAATAACAACATTCGGTAATAGAAATGACAAATTTTCTATCAGAACATTATTGCCTAAATGTAACCACAAATAGTAATGAATTTTAGCTGAACAATTTTGTTAAGCCAAAACAAATTTCAGAGTTGCATTATGGAGCCCCAATGTGATGGTCCAAAGCCGAGGCGGAAGCAAAGAAGAATATATGAAGATTTGAATGGATACATGTTAAACAATCAATTAGCTCATGTAAACCGAGTATGACATGTATTATCATATATATCGGCTTACATTCCGGATAAAATGCGAAATGAGACAACCTTGTACACAACATTTATACACAGTATATGTTGAGTCGTCAACGTTCTGGACACATGCAAAAGAATAACAACATTGGATAATAGAAATGACAAATTTTCTATCAGAACATTATTGCCTAAATGTAACCACAAAGCCCAGAAGTAAGGTGGGTGATAATCTTTTTGATCATTGTCTCTTTTATGCCTATATTTTGAACTATCAAAATGGCATTTCAACTATTCATATATATACATATATTATAACATACCGATGTTTTCAACTTAATCTTCAAATTTAAGACTTACCTTGTTATTTGTGGTTCTTTCGATGATTCGTCCAGCAAATTAATCTCTAGTAGCATCTAGTCGTTTATGGTTCTTTCGATGATTAGGTCCAAAGCAAATTAAGCACGGAGTGTGTAATTTGCCTAGCTAGTTGCTTGTGTTAAATTATCACGATGATGGATTGAATTTTTTATTTTCCATCTTGCACACAACATGCGTTTTCCATGTTGTGCACAACAATTGGTGCTAAAATTTCCATGTTCATTTTTTGTTTTACATGCTGAGGCACTTGTAATTTTGGGTTCAATTGACGAGGTCATTATGCACATCACTATCGATAGACAAGTCGTGTTAGATATATATAAATTAAAATCGGAGGTATATATATTATTCAATATCATACAACATCTACCCAACCAAATCACAGTAAGTTCCTGAATTACGACCAAGTTTAAATCTAAAAATGTGAAGCTATCATCATATTTGTGCGAATATTGTCATTGTTGTTGGCGATTAATTTTTCCCAGTGCGTGGAAGTTTTCTCCTTCTTTTTAACATCCATTGGTGCAAGACATCGCTCGCAACGAGGGACATGAAAATGTCAGTTCCCTTGATAATATGCCATCTACGCACCATTATGAGAAATGATCGGCATTATCTAAACCAAGTCATTACTCCTAATCGGCTCAAACTCAACTCAGTTCAATCTAATCAATCTGGTGTTATTCCTTGAGATACACAACGACGCTTCACTCGCAATTTTATGGCTTTAGAACATGCACATGAATGCCAAAGGACACAATTTAGATAAAAAGAAAATTAGTTCACTATTTCAAATTTCGTAATATACTAGTTGATCTAATTTCCAATATCCTCACAACAAGTCTAAGTAACAAAAAATAGTGGTCATGCCAGACAACCCCACTACTGTTCCCTCCATCCAAAAATGGTAATTATGCATATTAGACCAGAGGAAAAGTCAAACTTTATGAATTTTGACTAATAATTGGTCATTTGTATGAAATAGATTTGTGTTAAAACGCTAGGATGATATTTATTTTTCAGCCACTGAAGTTATAGTATATATAAGTGAAATTATTGATTTAAATATATTTTGTATGAGTTTTCCTTTGGTCTGAATCGATTACCATTGTTTGATTTAAATATATTTTGTATGAGTATTCCCATTTAATGAGATAGCATGCGTGAGTACAAAAGATAGACTCAATCTAAAAATGCTACATATTTTTCTATGAAGGCAAGTTGGGTAAGTGAAGTTGCATAAAACAGTTATGATCAAACATCTTTTTGCGTAACGCATGACATGGCTATAACATACACATGTCCATGCGTACAAGATGATTGATACATGGCTAAAACTTATATACACGTCCAAATCACATGCATGTCGTCAATCAAGAGGAGACTTTAGTTCTATATGAAAGTCTCGCTCGATCCAAGTCTGACTAATGAATTGAGGCGGAGACCCAAATAAATAAAGAAAAAAAGATGCGCAACTTGCATGTAGTTGGTTTTATGCATGCGTTTACTCGACGGACAAACTACTGCTAGATCAATTCCAAATGTGTAGTAAGCCATTGTGATGATCGAGCGGGTTTTTCCTTTTCCCAATGTTGCAGTTTCCCATTTGTGGACGATTAAAACCTAGCAACGGCCACACTTAGCTTGAAAATGTCATCACCTACTACCAGTGCCGGCCCTAGGATTTTAAGGGCTCTCTGGCAAAGTCGTTGCGATGGCCCCTTTAGATCATATATCACATGTTTGATAATTATCTAGGAACAATTAATGTAGACTAAAACAACAATATATTTGTACTTCTTCACTAAAATTCTTTCATCTACTAAAATCTACTAGCACCATCAAACTCTATCAAAAATCTTTCATCCGCTCAAATTTACTAGCACCATCAAACCGAGAGTCTGGATTACAGAACGATTTTGGAAAAAAAATAATACCCAGGGCGGATGAGCTGATGAAGAATTGAAGACTCTGATGATCGGTAATCGCGTCATCGTCTAGTCTCGTTGAGCCTATTGTCATCATCTCTAGTCGCCGACTCGCCAGCTTGCCGCTGCTATATATGTACCGTTTCTGTGCGTCGCGAGTTCGAGTCGGAGCCGCATCTTCGGCTGCTCGCGTACTCGTGTGGAGAACAAAGCAAAGGTCGATTTCTTCTTGTTGGGCAGCCACCAGGTCTGTACTATAGGGGATAGGACTGGGGGTCTTGGGCTTGGGCCCCTTCCTCGCCTGGGCCCTCTCGCCCGTCCCCACACCGTGCCCCTCCCCTAGGGCCGGCACTGCCTACTACATACTCATACTACCAATGGGAAACAAAGGAATATATGTACTCATATATTTACAAATTTATAGATCTAAAGTATGTACATATATGACTTGAGTCGATTTTAAGTCGTTTTGACTTTTTTAGATACATAAATCTTATTATATATCTAGATGTAGCGTATACACCATCACATAATTGATTTGTAGAGGCACTGCCTTTTTAGGGTGGCCCTTAGGCCCCACTAAGCTAGCCTCATTTACAAACATGTCTCTAGATTATCAATTGCTTCTAAAAATGCATTTGTAGAAATGACTGTGTATATAGAGCTGCCTATACCAATGCTCTATACCTTCCTGAATCACCTAGTCTCTCTATCACTATCACACATGAGATCTTCAACCCCCTTATTCTCTTTCCTCCTATAGATTTCGAAAGGGTGGTTGTAGATGCATACGTCTATAATAAATATTCTAGATCTCGTTGGCATAAAATCTTGAGGTAGATTGATGTTGGAAGGGAAACCACTTCATCATCATGAATCATACACTAGTAACGAAATGATTTTGCGAGCACTTGCAAAATCTTTTCCGTGGCGGGCACTTTTTTGCCCGTCACGGAAAATACCCCGCCACGCCCTTTTTTTACGTGGCGGGCGTTTTTTGCCCGTCACGGGAAAGATTTTTTTGCGTGGCGAGCACCTTAACACGCACGCCATGCAAAATAAAATCTTTTTGCGTGGCAGGCGAGTTAAGGTGCCCGCCACGCAAAAAATCTTTCCGTGGCGGGCACCTTAACACGCCCGCCACGCAAAATAGCTCGGCCCAATTGATATGGGCTAAGCCCAATAACCTACTCGAGTATAAAACCAGAGCCACTAGGGTTTCACTCTCGATCCAACTCCCCGTCTCCACTCCTCCGCCTCTCGATCCGCCCAACTCCCGGCCGTCTCCACCTCCCTCCCACCCTCAGCCCCGACGCCGGCTCCTCCTCCCTCCCACCCTCTCGTCCCGATCTCCCTCACCGGCGGCCACAGCAGGCGCCCGTTCTCCCTCACCGGTGGCAAGGCGCATGGGCGGCGCGGCCCCCTCCCTCTCCGTCCGCAAGTCCCCCGAGGCGGCGGAGGCGGATCCCTCGGCGGCGCTCCGTCCTCCGACCGATCCGCCATCTCCGGGGCACGGATCCGCCCGGCAGCTCGGCTTCTCCAGGCGGGCGCGGCGGGATGTACCAGCGCCGATGACGGCGGATCCGCCGGGACGACGACGGCGCTGGGCGGATCCGCCGGGGACGACGACGGGCGCTGGCGGGTGCTCCGGCAAATGTTGCAGAGCTGGGCTCGGTGTCGGGCCCGTATGGGCCGGCACTGGGCTCGGGCTTTTTTTAATTTTTTTATTAACCGTGGCGGCATCGTGCCGCCACGGATATGGTCACATTTTCCGTGACCTTTGCTTAGTGACGGGCACCCTTGCCCGCCACGCAAAAATCTGAATCGCCCGCCACGGAAAAGTATTTCCGGGTAGTAGTGATAATTCAATAGGTTTCCCAAGGACGAGCTTGCTGTCCTTAAACAAGCACTTCTTGAGAAATAACGTGAGTGTTTACCTTATTGCTATAATACCCTTGTGAAATGAGCATAGAGATATGAATGAAGAAATATTCCTTTCGGTATTTTTGTCACTAACCATTTCGTAACACCCGAAATTTTGCATGATTTTGAAAATAGGAAATTTGATTTTATTTATGCATTTTATGTGAAGCATTGAATTTAGGAATAATAATTTTTGTGAAAATTAAAATTTATTATAAGGTTAGATACATGTTTGTGCACTCATGCTACTGCATTGTTATTTTTGTATTGCTTGGATTTGATTAAATTTGCAAAAGAATTCAAATTGATTTGAAAATCATTGGAAAAGGAGTTTGAAATAAAAAGAAAAACTATTTCTTTTCTCTTTCCAGCTCAACCAGGTCGTGTGGCCATTTCCTTTTCTCTAGGCCCGAGCGTCATTTTCCTTTGCTTGGCCGCTCGCCATTTTCCTCTCTTGGGCTGCTGAGGCCACGGCCCAACTTGATCAGGCTGCAAAGCAGCGATGCTGTCTTCTTTGGTTTGGTATACGCCGACGGATCGCTACCGTATGTCAGGTTCCTTACCTTTCCTTTTCTCTTCTCCGATCAACAAATACCATACTTGAATGCTGCTTTCGGTTCGTTCGGAGATTGAGCTCGTGATTTCCATCTTTGATGCCGCCCTCCGGGCTATATAAGCTGAGGCCCGCACCCCTCCATTGCTATCTTGCCCTCGCAGCTTTTGCTTTGAGCAATAGCAGCACGGAACCCAAGCTTGCTGTAAAGTTTGATCAATCGATTTTCCTTGACCTCCGGCTGCATCGCTGCCATCAAGAACTAGTGACGCCTTACGCATCAAGGTGATGAAACTTTTAGATGTTGTTCTTCATTCCATCTTGTTCTCTGTCATGATCATAGATCGATGCCTTGTAGTCACTTTGTTTCTTTTCTTCTTATTCACAACAGAACGACGTGGCGCTCTGCTCTAACATGGCATTCGTTGTTGCCGTCATCGATCATCAGCACGTCCCTGTTTGCTTCGACCTGACTTGAGCCTCTTTGTGAGTTCTCCATCATCTCCTTGCCTGTTGCGAACTGCAGTAGCCAGTCGACGCTCAAGTCACGCCGAGCATGCGTTTGCATCGTGCCTTGCTTGCTAGATTGCTAGCTTGATGACGTGATATGTAGCTTTGATGACATCGTGCTGACATCAATACGTTTTCTTGCCGTTTTTCTTCACAAGAACAATTCTGAAAATACATGATAATGTATGTATAAGTACATGCATCACCAGCGAGCAAACTAATAAACCAAGCAGCCCGGCCTTGCCTTCATGATTTGATCTAGTTAGCTTGTTGACACCATCATCACGTCACATGCTACATGCAATTTTGTTGCCGTTTTCCTTTATAAAATTAATTCTAGAAATACTACTCAGAATACATCTCCAATGTCTAATCCTTTGATGTATACGTATGTATCTTTTATTCCACTGACAAATCAATTCCACTATATCCTTCATGTTTATCTCGGCAATGATCTCTTGTTGATGTTGCCTTGTGTCTTTTCCTTTCCATCAAAATCAGTTTATATTTAATTTATTATTTTATTCTTGCAAAACTCGTAAATTGCGTATCTTCCCGTTCTAGTCCCGTTTTTCGGTGATCTTTACGTCTGTGTGATCGTAGTGACGAGTAGAATAATTTTATAAGTTTTTCAAATTGATTTTCCACTGTTGATGTATTGTTCTAATCGTAGCCTTGCTTGTTATGCATGATTGCCTCTATGTGTATGTGTGTTGCTGATTGGAATCAAGTAGGCGGTGAGCTTTATGTTGGTGATCTATAAGAGTTGATGATCAAGGAGTTCTATTGAAGATTTGGACCTGAAGAAGGATCTCATTTTTAAGGCAAGTATAGTTTTGGGATATGCTATCTTTAAACCATGATCTTATGACTTGCTTAATGTTTATGCAATCGAACGTTAAATATGAATTGTTGATAACATGGTTCATAGGGCGAAAGAGCTATGTTTTATTTATGATGCTCTTAGCTCTCCATAAGGACTTATTCATTTGTGATCATCCGGGATATACAAACACAACTATGGGGGTCACATGGCTCTGGCTTTAGTCGTTCAGGGGATAGTGTTTACTTGTGTCGATGGTTACCGAAACGGAAGAGAATGGGTTGTAGCCCTATCGCTATTCGGCATATTTAGATAACCCCTTTGAAAGGCTTTATATGGTTTTCTCTGGCCCTGAAAACCATGACCCGTAGTGAAAGTGTACACCTCTGCGCAGAGTTAAAAACTGTTATAACAGCCGTGTTCGCGGTCATGAACGACCTTGGAGACATCTATGAATAGAATCACATGCTTATTATTATGTTGATAATTAACTTGATGTTTATAACTGTTGGCTATACATGCTTATTAAATTGTTCATGATTTATCGTTTCATGCTATTCATTATTTATGTTATAATGATCATGGGTTTTTGGGTAGATAATACCTAGCTATATTTGCGGAGTTCGACATGGACTCACTCTTGCTATTCCCCCACACCTCGGGTGAAGTTTAGGCTTGTGATCAACCAAATCGGTCGTTCCTGTGGAGTCCACACTAGAAGATCAGAGTGTCTTTTCACTCTGCGCTAGCCGAGGTTATGTCTTTTATACTATGTTCGTTATATTTTTAAGCATTTTGAATTGATACTACCATTTGTTTGTAGCTATATGTGAGATTTGACTTCGGGGCTCACATATGGTGTACACTTGGTTTTGTTCTTAAAACCGGTGTTACAAGGTCTAGAGAAAGAAGAGCGAGGATGACAATGTAAGGTATGTCCAACCAATCATTATGCAACATGAAATCACATGCATAGAATTCCTCGTCACGTTGCTACACTATCTTGGTTGCCTCTACCTTTTTGAGACATGCTCAATCCGCTAAACAACTACTGTCATGCTTTTCATCTCCTGTTTGAGTCAATCTCTATAATGCCTTCATGCTACTCTTTTCTACCATAGTAAGTTTTAGTTTGGGAATGCTTCTAGAGTGTTTTCAAAGGCTTTTTAAATTAAGCATGGTGCTTAGGTTAGAACGTCTTCCTTAATTAAATTAGACATGGAGTCTAGTTTGGTTATTGAACTAAAACCGCTTGTGTAGACATTGGTATACTTTGTTGGACTAACCCCGCACACAAGAAGAAACTCTCAAATAAGCTTGGGGGGGAGGGGGTCCTGAGATGAACTCACACTAAGTAAGAAGAAGCAAGATACAACAAACCTTTCACAAGGACACACTCGCACACGTAAGAACCTTATGGAATAAAGAGAAAGAAGATAAGTTAGGAAAAGCTACACAAGAGGCCAAATCAAGAAAGCTTCAACAGAAAGGAAAGCACCACCACAAGTTGCTACGGTGCCATCATGCTCCAATAATAAGGTAGCATCTTGAGGTGAGTTGTCAATAAATAAGCTTTTCTCTTAATTATGGCATGTTCATGAATAAAGAACCAAACATGTTAGAGTAACACCCTTGCTTGATCCGACTTCATTAGCTCAACATGTTTTGTTTCTTTTGTTGTTCTTAACACCACCTTCTTGATCCGATAGTCCTAATCATACTAGCAATTGTATTGCAACATTCATGTTCCATCTTCGATCTTATCACCCTTGTTATAGAAACGGAAACACATAAACATTAACTTTATCTTGTTTGATGTGCCCGAGGTTTTAGAGAAGAATGAACTTTTTGGTTCTCGTTGGTGTTTTCCCACCAACAGGGGCCCATGCACTTGATCTCTCGCCTTGTCTTTGCACGCAGGGACACACTTCGAAAGCAAAATATGGAGGAGTCGTCACTCCCCTAAAAAATTCTACAAGTGAATGGCCCGAACCTACAAAGCATGCACCTAAAACAAGAAGCTACCAACCCCCAATATCAAACTTTCACTTCTAAATGTTGGACCAAAGCAAAAGAACATGGGTGACACCATTACCAAGTTCGGATGATACACTCAAGGAGTAACCAAGGTAAGTAGTCTTGTTTAAAGGACTTAAAACATTGAACCCTCGAAAAAGGTAACTCGGTAGTTATCCATATTTAATTCCTAGCATTAAATATCATATTTATCTTTTCTGCAACTTGCATTAGCATATTTACTTCTTTGCATAATCATTTTCCTTTAGCATATTTAATTTCTGCATTAACATTGCATTGAAAAATTCTAAAGCCCCATGTGAATAATCTTGTGGTGTGCAATAACCCTTAAGGATATTCACCGTGGTGGCATAAAAATAATTATTCATTCATCTAGTTGCATTTGCATCATAATTCTTTGCATGCATATAAATTTATAAAACACCAAAAATATTTTCCTCGCTGAAGTTTTACATAGAATAATCATGATCCATCTCTAGGCACATGAAGCTAATGTGGCTAACCCCTAATGCTTAATCAAGTTCCACTAGCTTTGTTGTCTATTTGAGTTCAAGTAGGATGCAAAGGAAGAGAGACATGATAGGTCGACATCATCATCGCCATCTACCTCAACTTCCTCATCATCAATGACCCTACACTTCAATCCAATTTTGGGGAGAGCACCCCCAGAGTTATCCCGATAAGTATCTCTACTATAGTATTATTATTATTAGCTAAATATTTAGTTTGCTTGGTTTGCTAGAGAGTTTGCTAGAGTCTAGTTTTATAAAAGTTTAGTCGTTTAAAGAGTCTTTGCTAGAGTTTGGGAATAAATAAATAGGAGTGTACGTGAGGTTTTCTTTTCCACCTATATAAATAAACTCAAAAGCTAAATCTCATGCATGGAAATGATGAATAGTTGCTTCGCCGTAATTCCTTTTCAGTACCTAGCTTTCAAGCTTAATTTCTCTCGAGCCTTAAATACAACACCGCTTTGACTTGAGATTTACTTTGAACCCGAAACCTATGGGTTGCGAATTGCTTGCTCTGTTGACACCTGTTATAGCATAATATTAATAGTCAACTAAACATGAAATAAGGGCTTAAAATGAATAATCACATAGACTAGGGGATTTACTAACATAATTCCACGAGCTTTGGTGATTTATATCTTTCTGAGGACTTAACGGATAAAAAGCAGTTAAGAACGGTGAAAAACCCGAAGAGTTTGCATCCCATACGATGACAAGACTTGACCGTGAGGCAACTCAATCCAAAAAGTGGACTAAAACATTCTAGAAGACACCGGGAGGAGGGAGAACTCGTTGTGAGACAAGGCCCCCGGCGTCGCCGGGCCCATTATTGGCGACCGCCGGGAGTTGGAGCCCAAATCCAAATCAACTTTTGAGGTCGGTTTCTAACCGACATTGAGGTTGTATCTATACCGTTGCTCAAGGTCGGTTTGATCCAAGGGTCATCGTTCATCGCCAAGGGCTATATAAGCGGACCATGGCCCCCCGTGGTAAAACCCTAATTCATTATCATTCAGTATCAATAAAATTTGAGACCCCGAAGTCTCCCCTAGGTCTAGATAGAAATAGATCTAGAAGAGCTAGTATGCAAGAGGGGATTAGATCTCATTAGATCTAATCTTTAGAACAAGAGAGATAGAGAGAGGGAAGGGACCGGAGGAGGTGCCGGCCTGTCGGTGCTACCTCCACAACTTGTACCTTGGTGGAAGTTAACCTACACTTGGAGTTACTCTGGTAATCTACTTCTTCTTTTAGTAAGTAATATTATTTATATTGTTCTTATTGGTCTGCGAGTCTCTTTTGAGTACTTTAATCCGGTACCTAGATTAGAGTAATAAATAGGAGGGTGGGGGCGCCGGGGCACGGTACCCTAAGTTCACCGCCGCCATTTTTTCCCCACCCACATTTCTAGACCTAATCCGATCTTCAGACCCGCAGCAAGTGACGGGAAGCTTCTCCACCACCACTGCGTCGACGCCGGCGACACCCCTTCACCGACCGTCGCTGCCCTAGCGTAGAGGAGGTCCCCGACGGCGCCATGGCGGAGTCCAGCAACAACAACGGCAAGGGAAAGGATGGTCTGTACCCGATCTACTTATACGCTTCTGTTACTCGTAGATCTAGGTCATATATGTGTATCAGTTCATCTTTTGTCACAAGTTGTACCCGTCTGATCTACTACTAGTGATCCTCTAAGATGTATTTCATCTATCACTGAGCCGTCATAGCCGGGGATCAAAATCGAGTGAGTGGTGCTCATCCAACCGAGCCAGTGGCTCGTTCGGAAGTCGCCGGTGACTTTTACACACCATGTTGTTGTATATTACTGCACTGTGGAAATTCTATGTACAACCATGCATCCAATGTTTTTCTTCCTACCCGATGTTTCAGCACCATAGGAATTTGGATGACCAAAGCATGTACGAACTATGTAAAACTTCTCCGAAAAGCCATGCCCCCGTTTGTAACTGCCACTCCCAAAGTCTGCTAAAAGTAAGCCAAGTTTATCCCGCCCATCGATCTCATCATATATACATCGGATTTATCATATCACATGCCATGCCATGTGGAAGTTCGTTCTTCTTGTGAAACCATGAAGTGTTCTTGCCCCTCTTGGAATTCTTTTTAGCTTAGGCGTCACCACCATTGATCTTGACCATGCCAACTACGTACAGCAAATTAACAATAACCATTTGTTATACCAGTATGCGCTTGCACAAGTCACAAACTCGCTCTCCCTCTACCAGTATAAATACCCCGGCCAGTCGCCACATCTCATGCTGCACTGGTCCATCGATCGAAACAGAGCCATCAATATCATATATATCTGGCCTTTGGTGCTTATTCACACAACTAGTTCATCAGGAACCGCAATGGCGGTGTGCTCACCGAAGCTAGTGTGTTTCCTAGCTCTGGCCTTGGTGGCCATGACTCAGTGCGCGGCGCAGAACTCGCCGCAGGACTATGTGGACCTGCACAACGCGGCGCGCACTGAGGTGGGCGTCGGCCCGGTGTCCTGGGACGACACAGTGGCCGCGTACGCGCAGAGCTACGCGGCGCAGCGGCAGGGCGACTGCCAGCTGGTCCACTCCAGCGGGCCCTACGGCGAGAACATCTTCTGGGGCTCCGCCGGCGCCGACTGGTCGGCGTCCGACGCCGTGGGCTACTGGGTCTCCGAGAAGCAATACTACGACCACGACACCAACAGCTGCGCGGACGGGCAGGTGTGCGGGCACTACACGCAGGTGGTGTGGCGCGACTCCACTGCCATCGGCTGCGCCCGCGTCGTCTGCGACAACAACGCCGGCGTCTTCATCACCTGCAACTACAACCCGCCGGGCAACGTCGTCGGCCAGAGCCCTTACTAGACTCTTGTCATATCATGCATACTACATACGCTAGCTTTCAGCATGGCATGATTGGTGTGCTATTTTATACGTACGTATACGTGTGCCGCACATACGCATGAAGCATGATATGCATGCATACCATGGGTCGGAGGCAATAAATTGTTGTGAACTGTATACCATACGATGAGTGTTTGTAAACAAAATACAGTCAATAAAATCATGCGTGAGACTGCTGATGCAAATATTTCTTTTCTTATTTTGATTTTATTGATCTTTTTTCAAAAGCGCCGTCCTGACTAAACCAAGACCCTGTGCCAAAGTCTAAAATATAGGACCTTGTATGCTAGTAATGCTACATCAAGATTGAACAATAAAATAGCGCTATTCTAAACCACAAGCCAAATTAACTACTAAAAAAAATACTGAGTAATACTGAGCGTGTTCAGTATCTACACCCAGATACTGAATAACACTGAAAAGGAACACGCCCACCGTCATCATTGCCACCTTCGCCACACGCGTTCACCATCCCTACTACCACCACCATGTTCTTGGCCACCCATTTAAGCATGCATTAAGTTCAACTATACATGTGTCCGAGTAAATGCTCCGATGAGAAAGAAAAAAGGTTGCTATATATGCCTAGAGCATTGGTATAGGCAGCTCTATATACAGAGTCATTTCTACAAATGCATTTTTTAGAAGCGGTTGATAATCTAGAGACATGTTTGTAAATGAGGCTAGCTTAGTGGGGCCTAAGGGCCACCCTAAAAAGGCAGTGCCTCTACAAATCGATTATGTGATGGTGTATACGCTACATCTAGATATATAATAAGATTTATGTATCTAAAAAAGTCAAAACGACTTAAAATCGACTCAAGTCATATATGTACATAGTTTAGATCTATAAATTTGTAAATATATGAGTACATATATTCCTTTGTTTCCCATTGGTAGTATGAGTATGTAGTAGGCAGTGCCGGCCCTAGGGGAGGGGCACGGTGTGGGGACGGGCGAGAGGGCCCAGGCAAGGAAGGGGCCCAAGCCCAAGACCCCCAGTCCTATCCCCTATAGTACAGACCTGGTGGCTGCCCAACAAGAAGAAATCGACCTTTGCTTTGTTCCCCACGCGAGTACGCGAGCAGCCGAAGATGCGGCTCCGACTCGAACTCGCGACGCACAGAAACGGTACATATATAGCAGCGGCAAGCTGGCGAGTCGGCGACTAGAGATGATGACAATAGGCTCGACGAGACTAGACGATGACGCGATTACCGATCATCAGAGTCTTCAATTCTTCATCAGCTCATCCGCCCTGGGTATTATTTTTTTTTTCCAAAATCGTTCTGTAATCCAGACTCTCGGTTTGATGGTGCTAGTAAATTTGAGCGGATGAAAGATTTTTGATAGAGTTTGATGGTGCTAGTAGATTTTAGTAGATGAAAGAATTTTAGTGAAGAAGTACAAATATATTGTTGTTTTAGTCTACATTAATTGTTCCTAGATAATTATCAAACATGTTATATATGATCTAAAGGGGCCATCACGACGACTTTGCCAGAGAGCCCTTAAAATCCTAGGGCCGGCACTGGTAGTAGGTGATGACATTTTCAAGCTAAGTGTGGCCGTTGCTAGGTTTTAATCGTCCACAAATGGGAAACTGCAACATTGGGAAAAAGGAAAAACCCGCTCGATCATCACAATGGCTTACTACACATTCGGAATTGATCTAGCAGTAGTTTGTCCGTCGAGTAAACGCATGCATAAAACCAACTACATGCAAGTTGCGCATCTTTTTTTCTTTTATTTATTTGGGTCTCCGCCTCAATTCATTAGTCAGACTTGGATCGAGCGAGACTTTCATATAGAACTAAAGTCTCCTCTTGATTGACGACATGCATGTGATTTGGACGTGTATATAAGTTTTAGCCATGTATCAATCATCTTGTACGCATGGACATGTGTATGTTATAGCCATGTCATGCGTTACGCAAAGATGTTTGATCATAACTGTTTTATGCAACTTCACTTACCCAACTTGCCTTCGTAGAAAAATATGTAGCATTTTTAGATTGAGTCTATCTTTTGTACTCACGCATGCTATCTCATTAAATGGGAAAACTCATACAAAATATATTTAAATCAAACAATGGTAATCGATTCAGACCAAAGGAAAACTCATACAAAATATATTTAAATCAATAATTTCACTTATATATACTATAACTTCAGTGGCTGAAAAATAAATATCATCCTAGCGTTTTAACACAAATCTATTTCATACAAATGACCAATTATTAGTCAAAATTCATAAAGTTTGACTTTTCCTCTGGTCTAATATGCATAATTACCATTTTTGGATGGAGGGAACAGTAGTGGGGTTGTCTGGCATGACCACTATTTTTTGTTACTTAGACTTGTTGTGAGGATATTGGAAATTAGATCAGCTAGTATATTCTTAAATTTGAAATAGTGAACTAATTTTCTTTTATCTAAATTGTGTCCTTTGGCATTCATGTGCATGTTCTAAAGCCATAAAATTGCGAAAGTGAAGCGTACGTTGTGTATCTCAAGGAATAACACCAGATTGATTAGATTGAACTGAGTTGAGTTTGAGCCGATTAGGAGTAATGACTTGGTTTAGATAATGCCGATCATTTCTCATAATGGTGCGTAGATGGCATATTATCAAGGGAGCTGACATTTTCATTTCCCTCGTTGTGAGCGATGTCTTGCACCAATGGATGTTAAAAAAGAAGGAGAAAACTTCCACGACTGGGAAAAATTAATCGCCAACAACAATGACAATATTCGCACAAATATGATGATAGCTTCACATTTTTAGATTTAAACTTGGTCGTAATTCATGAACTTACTGTGATTTGGTTGGGTAGATGTTGTATGATATTGAATAATATATATACATCCGATTTTAATTTATATATATCTAACACGACTTGTCTATCGATAGTGATGTGCATAATGACCTCGTCAATTGAACCCAAAAATTACAAGTGCCTCAGCATGTAAAACAAAAAATGAACATGGAAATTTTAGCACCAATTGTTGTGCACAACATGGAAAACGCATGTTGTGTGCAAGATGGAAAATAAAAATTCAATCCATCATCGCCATAATTTAACACAAGCAACTAGCTAGGCAAATTACATACTCCGAGCTTAATTTCTTTGGACGAATCATCGAAAAAGAACCATAAACGACTAGATGCTACTAGAGATTAATTTCTTTGGACTAATCATCGAAAGAACCACAAATAACAAGGTAAGTCTTAAATTTGAAGATTAAGTTGAAAACATCGGTATGTTATAATATATGTATATATATGAATAGTTGAAATGCCATTTTGATAGTTCAAAATATAGGCATAAAAGAGACAATGATCAAAAAAAGATTATCACCCACCTTACTTCGGGCTTTTGCGGTTACATTTAGGCAATAATGTTCGATAGAAAATTTGTCATTTCTATTATCCAATGTTGTTATTCTTTTGCATGTGTCCGAACGTTGACGACTCAACATATACTGTGTATAAATGTTGTGTACAAGGTTGTCTCATTTCGCATTTTATCCGGAATGTAAGCTGGTATATATGATAATACATGTCATACTCGGTTTACATGAGCTAATTGATTGTTTAACATGTATCCATTCAAATCTTCATATATTCTTACTTTGCTCTGCCTCAGCTTTGGACCATCACATTGGGGTTCCATAATGCAACTCTGAAATTTGTTTTGGCTTAACAAAATTGTTCAGCTAAAATTCATTACTATTTGTGGTTACATTTAGGCAATAATGTTCGATAGAAAATTTGTCATTTCTATTACGAATGTTGTTATTCTTTCGCATGAGTCCGAATGTCGACTCAACACATTTTGATTTTCGAGATAAGTTCATCTCCTTCCTAACATGCTACGAATATACTAAGGACTTAGAAATGTTCAACTATTGTTGGATACTTGTATAGATTTCATTAATTTTTCTTTGTTCAAATATGCCTATTATAGTTATAGATTAATTTCTAAATACTAACTTTGCTTTCATATTTTCTTATTGTTCTATCCCCCGCTTTGTTGTACTACAGACATATATCTATATGATTTACTAATTGTTGAGATGACACAATCTATGTTACAGATTGCTCATCAAATTTGATCATGATTTCACTAAAATTGGCAACGTATGCTGTGAACCATTAACAGAGGCATGTTATTTCAGTATCCTAGCTTGCAGAGCACCGATTGTACCAAAAAGAAACATTTTTTTTTGCTTATGACAGGTTTTGTTTTGTTATGATAGATGTTGCACCCCATATTCCTACTTCATAGCAATGTGATTCCTAGATCTTCATTTCTCCATGGGACATCATCATAAAATGGTTGCAAATTCACCAATTTGAGTGTGGCATGTATGCAATTTATGTCAATATGCTTAAATATATGTGAGTTGTTCCAAACTTCACCATGGTCTTCTCGACATTTAGTTCTCCCTATATTTAGCTACGTAACATTACTTTTCGCTAGATGATATGATTCTTAGATTCCAATGTAGCTTACCTATTTAATAGAAAACCTATGAATATTCAGATCATGGGACAAACATTGAGGCACCACTGCCACCAACTGCTATCTTCTCCTTCAATCCACCAGCTAGAAACTTCAATTTCCCTTTCAAAAGGTTAGTTAGTAACATCGTTTTTTTGCCATATGCGGCGTGTTTTTCTCCCCCGATGAAATAGCCCATGCAAAACACCGCATTCCAAGACTTCGTGCTAAGGATGGCAATGGGCGGGTTTGGATCGGGTGGAGTCTCCGTGCACCCAAAACCGAAACCCGAAATCAAAACCCGAACCCGAAACCGATTCGGTGGAAATCCATCACCAAAACCAAACCCGCAGATACCTAAAAACCCGAATGGATACCTAAAACCCATGGATATATATATATACACATATTCACATGTATAAACAAGAGGCAACAAATTATAAATATTTTCATGAGTCAATTTGGAATAAATTTAATAATCTAAGTAAACAAGTTATTATTAACATATTATAAAACATGAGTTTTAAATCCAAATGATTTATTTTGGATATCCATTGGATATCTATGGGTGGAAAATCAAACCCGAAACCAAACCCGAAACCGAACTCGGCGAACCTCAAAACCGTGGGCGAAAAACCAAAGCACCAAACCCGAAAATTGAAAACCGAAACCCGTGGATACCCGCCCGGACCCGATCCGCTGCCATCTTTATTCTCAGGCTTTTCAGTCAAATAATCCTTCTATTATTGTCCGATTAGCTCATTCATATTTCACAATTCTTACTACTTTGCTACATCGAACTTCTATTCTTTAGGGTATCAAGGTAATTTAGAGTCGCTACTATCTCGCTGCTATTTCACGATATAATACACAATATATTGATGACAATATGTTCCGAACATCTATACACCTTCACAAAATGAACCCACTTTGGACGGTATAGTCTATCATCCCATTCGATTTAGTTTTTTTGGTGAAATTAATCTTTATGCCTCTGATTGCTAAAAAGTGCCATCAAAGGCAAGGAATAGGCCAATGAATGATGTAACTTGGCAAGGAATAGGCCAATGAATGATGTAAATGTTTTTCTTCCACTTACTACAGCTGCATCTTGATGAAAAGAGCGACAACGAGAGGGTGCCAATGTAAAATCAGCTCTGTTGACACCTGTTATAGCATAATATTAATAGTCAACTAAACATGAAATAAGGGCTTAAAATGAATAATCACATAGACTAGGGGATTTACTAACATAATTTCACGAGCTTTGGTGATTTATATCTTTTACGGGGACTTAAATGGATAGCTTGATTAAGAACGGTGAAAACCCGAAGAGTTTGCATCCCATACGATGACAAGACTTGACCGTGAGGCAACTCAATCCAAAAAGTGGACTAAAACATTCTAGAAGACACCAGGAGGAGGGAGAACTCGTTGTGACACAAGGCCTCGGGCGTCGCCAAAGCCCATTATCGGGCGACCGCCGTGAGTTGGAGCCCAAATCCAGTCAACTTTTGAGGTCGGGTTTCTAACCGACATTGAGGTTGTATCTATACCGAGTTGCTCAAGGTCGGTTTGATCCAAGGGTCATCGTTCATCGCCAAGGGCTATATAAGCGGACCACTGCCCCCCGTGGTAAAACCCTAATTCATTACCATTCAAGTATCAATAGGCCGAGACCCCCTCGAGTCCTCCCCTAGGTCTAGATAGAAATAGATCTAGAAGAGCTAGTATGTAAGAGGGGATTAGATCTCATTAGATCTAATCTTTAGAACAAGAGAGATAGAGAGAGGGAAGGGACCGGAGGAGGTGCCTGCCGGTGCTACCTCCACAACTTGTACCTTGGTGGAAGTTAACCTACACTTGGAGTTACTCCGGTAATCTACTTCTTCTTTTAGTAAGTAATATTGTTTATATTGTTCTTATTGGTCTGCGAGTCTCTTTTGAGTACTTTAACTGGGTACCTAGATTAGAGTAATATTCGTAGTGCAAACGTGGTGTTTGGACTCGGGTATCTCGTTAGATGCACCCTACCTTCCGGAGTGTGGTAGTTCGTGGTAGTGACAAAGTACCATTGATTCCTTTGGATTCCACATCCCGTTGGTTAGGCCAAGTAGGACCCCATTCTTTGGAGGATTGCATGTTTCGCCCCTCGCTTTCCTTTGAGTACGTCCCCATAAGGATAATATCAACATGGCTTACCAAGATAAGAATTCACTACTACAGAATTGAACTTGCATGGTGTTTATTTTTATTTTTTCGTGGCGGCATTTAGAAAATCGCCACGGAAAATAGTTGACCGCGGCCCCCGCCGGGGAAAGACCGCCACGGTTAATCGATTAACCGTGGCGGGCATTAAAAAACCGCCACGGTTAATGCTGATTAACCGTGGCGGTTATTTTACAAAGACCACCACGGTTAATCGATTAACCGTGGCGGTTTTATTACAATGGCCGCCACGGTTAATCACCATTAACCGCGGGCGTTTTCTTACAATGCCCGCCACGGAAAAGTCCGGGCTATAAATACAGCCCCAACCCTTCTTCTTCCCCATGGGATTTCGCCATTTTCTAGAGTTTTGAGCTTCAAAACTCTAGAAAACACCATTTCTTGGGGGAAGGTTTTCCCTTTGGTTTGATTGAAGTTTGGCACCGCTAGGGGTATTTCTCCTCTTTCTCCCCTCTTTTCTCTCCCTCTCTCACTCTTTTCTCCTCTCTCTCTCCCTATGCATGGTTGAATGTGGTTTGTGCTCTCTCTCCCCCCCCCTTATCTCTCCCCCCTCTCTCTCTCTCCCCCTCTCTCCCTCCCTCTCTCTCTCTTTTCTTTTGAGATCTAGTATCCCTCTTTCTCTCTCCCTCTCAAGCTAGCTCCTCTCCCTCTCTCCTCTCCTTCTCTCTCTCCCTCCCCCCTCTCTCTCCTCTCCTTCTCTCTCCCCTCTCTCTCCCTCTTTCTCCTCCCCTCTCTCTCCCTCTCAAGCTTCTCTCCTCTCCCCTCTCTCCTCTCCCCCTCTCTCTCCCCCTCTCTCTACTCCATCTCTCTCTCCCCCTCTCCCTCTACTCCCTCTCCCTCTTTCTCTACTCCCCCTCTCTCTCTTTCGTATTCCTCTTTTGCACTTTTAGTTTACTCTCTCTAATCATCGATACCCGATCTCTAATCATCGACGCTCTCTTTGCTTTGGTTTAATTAATTTTGAGCAGGCCGTCATGGCGCCGAATAGGGATTGGATGTATAGGCCGAGGATGAGTTTGGATTTCGTTGATGATGTGCGAAAAGAAGTTTATGCCCGCCACGCCAGAAGCATCGAATGGTCGGGGTTCGGAAGTAATGGTGTGCCCGTGCTATCGGTGCAAGCATATGTTCTTACACAAGGATGACGGCGTCGTGGAGCACTTGCTGCGGTATGGTTTCATCGTGGAGCCGAGGTACACCGTGTGGACGTATCATGGTGAAAAGAACCGGTGGCGCGGCCGGTTCATCTGGAGGACCCCCGCCGACTACAACCACGTAAAAACAACGGTGGTGGACGAAGGACGAGAACAAATTGATAATCGTGATTACATCACCGTAGATGAACCGCTTGAAGACATGCCAGAAGACAATGCGGGTGGAGATGATGGTGAACAACAAGAGTTGATGACATGTCACCCGAGGATGCTGATCTTTTTCGAGGATATTGCCAACCTCAAAGATGAAGATGACGTGTTGTTTGGCAATCCAAGATGGCTCGAGAATTTTAGACAGATGAAGCAGCGGCAATTGACCCTCTCTACAAAGACAACGGCAAATGTCCGAAGCATTGCACGGTGCTACGTTTTAACCTAACGATGTTGATGCCGAAGGCTCGCCACGGGTGGTTAGACACGAGCTTCAATGACATTCGCTACGGTCCCGGTGACACCTGTTTTACCCGAGGGGAATAAGGTGCCCGCCAATACCTATCGGGCGAAGAAGCTGATTCGCCCCGCGGGCGATGAAGCTTAAGAAGTTTCATGCGCGCCCTAACCATTGCATTCTATACCGGGTAACTATGCGGACTTGCGTAATCGTCTCGCGTGTTGGGCGGCGATAGTCGTTACAAGAGGAATGCCGGGTGTCGTGCCACCGGCGAGGAGGGACCGTGGAGAGGGCCCAAGAAGCGTAAGACGGCCGGCAAGAAGAAGCAGATGCCACCTCCGAGGACGAGGAAGAAGAGGGTTACACCCGCAGGAAGATCCCCGCCCTATCTGTGGTGGTACCTACCCCGCTCGATCACCTGCGTGCAATTTTTCGAACCGAGAGGATGCCAAGCCGATGTCCCGCATGCATCAGGGGAACGCACGTAAGGGCGATGGCAAGCTGCGACACCCCTCGGATGCCAAAACGTGGAAACGCATCAATGACATGTTCCCGGAGTTCGGGGACGAGCCCAGAACGTAAGGTTCGCATTGAGTACCGACGGGATGAATCCGTTCGAGACCTCATGAGTTCGCGACAAAGACTGGCGGGCCACCCTCACCATATACAACCCGCCTCCCTATGAGTGTCAAGCGCAAATATCTTTCTACTGGCCATGCTCATTTCTAGACCAAAGCAGCCCGGCAATGATATAGATGTTCTCATTGAGCCAAGAATGGAGGAATTGGTGGAACTGCGGAAAGGGGTCAAGATTATGGATGCGCCCGAGAAGAAGAAGTTCACTCTAAAGGCCATGATAATGGCCACCATCGCTGATTACCCCTCGCTCTCTTTTCATTGTCGGGCGAGATTAAGGGGAAGACAGCTTTTGCACGTTTGCATTGAGAATACCGCCTCCACTTACCTTAGCGGATCCCAAAAGACGGTGTACATGAAGCATCGTAAATTCCTCTCGCAAAGAACAGTGTACCGAAAACTTCGATGGATGAGTACTTTGACGGGCGAGGCAATGGGTGAAACGGAGGAGCCGGAAAGGGAAAAGTACAGGCCAAAGGTGTTTGAAATGGTGAAGAACATAAACCACGAAGTTTGGAAAGAAGAAGAAAGCCGGTGAGCCAAAGGCAAAGAAGAAGCGAAGCGGAACAAAAAGGCGTGGAAGAAGAAGAAGAAGGAGAAGCGTAAGCGAGAACCCATTCCGCACCGCCCAAAGTCCCATTCAAGAAGCAATCGATTTTCTTCAAGCACCGCCATACCGAAGATGCTCCATACACCTCATGCCATCGATAACATGCATCTACAGAAGAATGTCTTCGAGAGCTTGGTCGGGATTTTCCTAGACATCAAGACTAAGACGAAGGACGGTGTCAAGTCACGTCAGGATCTTGCCGACATGGGCATCAGGCCCGAACTTCACTTGACACCCTCGGGGAATAGCGGAAAAGTTGACCTTCCAAACCGCGAGCTACAATCCGACACGGGATGAAAAGAGGGATTTTTGCAAATGGCTCGAGGGGATGTCAAAGTGCCGATCTGGTTTCGTTCGAACATGAAGAGCATTGTATCGATGAAAGACCTCACACCGTTAAACTTCAAGGCCCATGACTGCCATGTCATGCCGGCGGTGTTCCTTCCAATTGTGATTAGGTGCATCGGCCCAGAGTTCGTGAAGATGGTCGTTACACGCCTGTGCTACTTTTTTAATCGCATCACAGAGAAGGTCATCGCTGAAAATGACCTCCCCGCACTGAAAGAGTTCATCGCGGAGACTATATGCCAGCTCGAGATGTGCTTACCACCATCTTTCTTCGATATTATGCCACACCTCATGATACACATGGTCGATCAGATAGAAGAACTGGGGCCTCTCTACCTGCACGAGATGTGGACGAACGAGCGGTTCATGTCCTCTCTTAACAAGATCCGCCCTAACCGTGCATACCCAGAGGGCTCTATGATCGAGGCATACACAACAGGGAGGCCGTTAATCGCTCCACTAGATACATCGATGGAAATGCAATCGCCTACCCAAACACCCGCACAAAGGCGTAACAGCGGGGATGGGCTGCGCGAGGAGGAAAGTACGAACCGATATAGACCAAGAAACAATCAAGAAGCCCATGAAAGCGCTGACCGCTTAGTATCAATGGAAACGGGCCGAGAAGCATCTAGAGGAAATTCGCAGCAAGCGTGGCCGGCGCCGCGAGAGGGGTGGGTAATCGAGACAACACCGGTTGAATTTCACAACGTGGATCGAGAACGGAGATACCCCTAAACGCGGATACTGAAGAATCGATGCTTGCATACGGCCCATCTAGCCAAATCATCACATGGCAAGGTTATGACATCAATGGATACAGGTTCCACACAAAAGAAAAAGACAACAAGAGCTGGCCACGTAACAACGGCGTTACGTATGAGGGCATTGACATGGCCACCAAGGAACTCAAGACATACTATGGGCAAATCCAAGAGATTTGGGAACTTGATTATGGCGTGAGAGCTACGTGATACCCATTTTTCGGTGCCGCTGGGTCAAGCCAACGGCGGTTGACGTGGACGAAGTTGGGTTGACCACCGTTCAGCCGAAAGTACTAGAGATGATGAGTGGGTACTTGCAAGTCGCGTGGGCCTAGGTAGCCTACTACCCGTGCCCAAATCGCGGGGCAAAAGCAACTACATGCGGTCGTGGGAGGGAAGCAAAGGATCGTGGGAGCCGATGGAGTGCGAGTCTGAAGAGTACAACAATTCACGTAGAGTTTACGCTCTTTACCGATCATCCAACCAAGATCAAGGAAGTGGAGACACACGTGTGTGGGGAAATGTCATCAAGACCAAGACAAAGCCACGGTGACGCACGCGGGTGAAGAAGAAAAAGTGGCAGCCCCGGCAAAAAAATAAGTCGATCCTTTTGTAATAGAACCAAATATGTAATGGAACCAAATATGTATGTCACGACATTTATGTAATGGAACTAAAAATATATTTGAGATCGCCTCACTTGCTAAAAACGCCCCCGACTTGTCAATTAAAGACTGTATTTTTAAATCAAGCAAAAACTATCCAAAATTCAAGTTTCACATTTTTCATGGGTACACATACTCATAGGGAGGCCACACAAAAATTTTCAGAATTTTTGAATGAACATTTGAATTGTTATGAATTTTACAAATTCAATTTGTGAATCTATTTTGCGTGGCGGGCATTTTACAATGCCGCCACGGTTAATCGATTAACCATGGCGGGCATTGTCCACGCAAAATGGTGGCCTATATATAGGTGACAGGCATCGCGGAATTGGCTAAGTCCTCCGCCCGTTCACTTGTGACCCCGAAGGGCTGCCAAAATCGCCCGCCGCCGCCGCGCTCGTCGGTCCTGACCGCCTCCGGCCACCTCCGCCCTCCTCCCTCCTCCCCGTCCACGCTCCTCCCTCCTCCCCGTCGTGCTCCACTCCTGCTGCCGCGCGGGGCTCGAACCCTAGCCGCCCCGTCGAGCTCCACTCCGCCGCCGCCCCATCGAGGTCCACTCGCCGCCGGCGCTCGTCGGTCCCGACCGCCTCCGGCCACCTCCGCCCTCCTCCCTCCTCCCTGTCCCACGCTCCTCCCTCCTCCCCGTCGTGCTCCACTCCGCGGCCACGGCAGGGCTCCGAACCCTAGCCGCCCCGTCGAGCTGCACCCGCCGCCGCCCCGTCGAGCTCCACTCGCCGCCGTCCCCGCCGAGTGCCGCCGGATCTGTGCACCGCCACTCCCGGGCGCCTCCCCCCGACCCGGACCGACGCCCCTCTCGCCAAGTGACCCCCGTTTGCTCGGCCCGTCCTCTGTGCTCTACCGGCCGGTGAGAAAATCTGGGATGAATTTTTGGGATGAATTTGGAGGCGCGTGGAATTTGGGATGAATTTGGAGGTGCCTGTCTTTGCTATACACTATTTTGGTCCTAGAGGGTGAATTCGAAGCTAGCCGCCTTCTTTGTGATGCTATATACTTGTGAAATTTTGATTCGATTTGGTCCTAGCTGCCCGCGTGATGCTATATACTTATGAAATTTTGAATCGTTTTGTCCTATATGTTTTCGTGATGCTATATACTATAGAAATTGTTGCCACGGGGGTTTGTTTACGTGAGCATATATGCCTTCGCCTATGATGCCATTTCCATTGCCATACTTATATGTGATGAAAAGGGATGAATTTGTATTTTCAAAATTTTGGTATGCTTGACCTTGTTGTCCCATTTGCTAAGTCCTCATTTTTCGAGAAAATTTTGGCTGCCCTTCATGGTAACAAGTGAACGACCGGAGGACTTAATTAGCCGATTGCGGCGATGCTGTCACATATATATTCACTACTACTTAGTTGAACTTCGATCCGTGGCGGTTTTTTGGGTTTTCCATGGCATTTGCAACAACCTTATTATCTACTTGAGGCATTTGCAATGAACTATTTGTATAAATAGTCCCGAGGCAGTGGCATTATGCGATGATGTGAATCTTTTTCAAAGCTGAGGCATGGGCGATGATGAAATGTCCCCACACTTGTGAGCGACTAAATGAGGACGGCTTGTATAACATATATAAGCAAACCAGTTTAGGCGTGATGTGATAAGGATAGTTGGGGACTTCTCGAGCCAAATTTGTATTTTTACACATTTTTGTATTCTTACACATTTTATGTATTTTTCATTTTTTTTTGTATTTGTAGACATTTTTGTATTTTTAGAGTATTTTTTTTTTTTTGCCACTACTCTATATATGTAAAATGGAAAACTATGTAATCATGAGAGGAATTCAATAAATCTATGTTCGACATGACTCGTGACACTACATACTACTACTGTACCTTTTCACTATAATAAAATGCTATGTGTGTTCCCCGTAGAATCCAATGGCATCCGAACCAACCGATAAAAGATCGTGCAATAGGTGGCGAGGAGCGAGGAGGATGTGGCCTCCACGTCCGATTCTTCCTCCGACGGTGGATACATGAGCGAAGAGTTGACACCGAGAGAGGCCCACGTAAGAAACGCCCTAGGGAGGACGAAATTGATCGGGACTGGCAACCGGAGGAGCCCAACACACAGGGGTTCTCGAGTGGACAGCCCGGAACCAAAAACGTAAGGATGGAGCGGCCCTTAGGTGGACTCGTTGTATGATACACCAAAAGGCCTGTACGCATATTTTGAAGAGGCCATGCGGTACCGTAAGTCCGCGACACTTTGTATATTATTTCATACCACAAACTTACGTAAGTCATGACTTTGTGGGATTTCGTACAGGGGCTTACAAGGATTTTTTGAAAGACCCCCGAGTCATTCGATCGGAGGATGAGCATACGCAAAGAAAAACATAAGGGACGAAATGAAGATCAGGCGAGATTACGAGGTATATGCAAAGATTACTCTCGCTTGCTCGTCCATATTGAATGGTCTCATAATATTCTAACCATTTTCTCGGTACATATATCATGCATGCGGTCGCGGTAAGCAAGCCTTCGGGCAAGCAACCTCGTGTGGTTTCTATGCCCGTAAGTTCATATCCCGCATGGCGTGCACCGCATTACGTGGCGCAAGTCGACATAAGAAAAACCTCGCAAGATTTTTTGGATGAAAGGCTTGGGCGACATGAAGTTCAAGAAACCGGTTGGCGCCATCCGTAGGGGCGCCGTTGAGGACGCGCAGTTACCTAAGGCCATTTCTTCTCGACCCTAACGGCGACCTTGCTACAAACCCGACTTATGGGAACTACGGATCGGAGAAATAAGCTAGACATGAAGGACTATATGTGGGATGGCCCTGCAGTTGTAACCTAGCTAAACGTGATTGATCAATCGATCGTTGGATCGAAGTTTTGTAAATTTCCGATGTGTGGTGATCACACTTTTAAACTCTAAGTGCTTAATTGAATGTCCATGTTAGTTGAATGTTAATTTGTGATGCGTGTTTAAGATTTATGTGAATATTCTCTTATTTTATTATTTAATATGTGGTTTAAATCGTAATTTATAATTTTATAGTATTTTTGAATTATTTTTTTATTAATCCTGAATTAATTAACCGTGGCGTGCTTATAACAAAAACCGCCACGGTTAATACATTAACCATGGCGTGCACGTAACGATGCCCGCCATGGTTAATCGACAAACCGTGGCGGTTTTGTTAAACGCCCGCCATGGTTAATGGATTTTCCATGGCGGGCATGGGGTCGCCCACGATTAATCGAACGATTAACGCGTGACCCTAGCCCGTGGCGGACCTAATGCCCGCCACGGAAAATCCAAAATGCCCGCCACGGTTAATCATTTCTATAGTAGTGATTAGATATCTTAGTAATCCTCTCTCGCTATCTCAACCTTCTTAAGTCTTGTGCTACTCCGGGTTAAGATTAGATCGTAGTCTCCCTCACCCGTTTCCCCGTGGATTCGATATTAAAACCCTCTCGGGTGAAGTGCTCACCGGTATCCGTTAAACTGCATGGATTATACAAATTATAAATATTTCTGTAGGCTTATCTAATACCAACAAGCTTTCTCACGACATACCATCCGAAGAATAACCACAAGATACCAAAAAAAAAAAAAAAAACCATTAATTAAGTTTTTGTAATCTGTCCAATTTCTATCCTTTAATATAATCCTTTGTGCATCCTAATCCATAATCATTGTAACTATTATCAAAGATGGATTGGTTTGGAGCTAACCTAATAATGGAAATCTTGTGTTACACAATATTCATAATCTCGCTAGTCTATCAAAAAAATGGACTTAAGATAAATCTTAATGAATACTTATATATATATATTTTTTATCAAAGTAAGTGTATCAAAAGGGGAAACAAATTCTAAAACTGCTAAGGTCTTATTTCATTTTAATTTAATCCATCCATGTGGATTTAAGTCCAGCCACATCACGAGAGAGAATTGGCATGCTGAACTTCATCCATGTCTAAACTTGTAGCCTTCGATCCGTATAACGCTTTGTACTTCTCAAACGTTTGGGTATTAGGAGTAAAGGGGTATTAGGACTATCTCGGAAGGCATACATAGAAAAGATTCTTAAGAAATATTGTATGCATAAGTGTAGTCCCTCACCGCACTCCATTGTCAAGGGCGATAAGTATGGGGAACATCGATTGCCCCAAGAACCAAATCGAGCTCGAACAAATGAGATCGGTACCTTATGCATGTTGTCGGAAGTTTACAAGATGCTCAAATATGTACTCGCCCTAACATAGCATTCGCTACAGGTTACTTGAAGATATCGGAAAAATCCAGGTGCGTAACATGGAAATTAGTTAAGAAAGTCTTATGTTATTTGGTGGGGCACAAAAGGCTTCATGCTAACTTATAGAAAATCAGACACCCTTAAGATAGTAGGGTATTTTCGGACTCAGATTATGCGGGAGATGAAAGAAAATCCACTTCGGGATATATTTTTACTCGCGTATGAGCTATATCGTGGAAAAGCTCAAAACAAACTCGTTACATCATCCACAATGTATGCGGAGTTAATTTGTGGCATGTTATGAGGCCTCGGGTCAGGTGAATTGGCTTAAGAAGTTCATACCGGTTTAAGAGTGATAGACAAAGATTGAGAAACCACTTAAGTTATATTGCGATAATAATCCCGTAATAGAATATGCTCACAACAATAGGTCAAGTGTTGCCACCAAACACATTGACATTAAGTACTATGTTGTGAAGGAAAAGTCCAGGATCATGTTATAAGTCTAGAGCATATAAGTACGATAAGATGTTAGCGGATCCGCTCACAAAAGGCTTACCACCCAATGTGTTTAGAAAACACCTAGCCGCATGGGTTTAATGGAAAGCCTGATGATTCCCGGACACTTAGGGGCCCAAAATTAGATTTTTAGAACTTTATTTCATATCGAGGGATGTATTGTAGCTGTTAAGTCTAACGGCAATTTGTTGTGATGATGAGACACGCCTCACGCATAGCTTTGTAATGGGATGAAGTTTAAGAAATAAGTTTTAAGTTAAGATTAAGATAAGTTATTAAGAGGAGATCAAGGGGAGAATGTTAGTATTTGATCTCTCTTGGTTTTGGGCCCAACGGACGAAACTAAACCTTGATCCGCTCCCGATCGGGGAGCCCAACCCACTAATGGTTGGAGGGCCCCCTCGTCACAAGGCGGTACATAAATAGGAGGGTGGGGGCACCGGGCACGGTACCCTAAGTTCACCGCCGCCATTTTTTTCCCCACCCACATTTCTAGACCTAATCCGATCTTCGACCGCAAGAAGTGACGGAAGCTTCTCCACCGCCATCGTCGGACGCCGGGCGACGCCCTTCACCGACCGTCGCTGCCCTAGCGTAGAGGAGGTCCCCCGACGGCGCCATGGCGGAGTCCAAAGAACAACAACGGCAAGGGAAAGGATGGTCTGTACCCGATCTACTTATACGCTTCTGTTACACATCAGATCTAGGTCATATATGTGTATCGGTTCATCTTTTTGTCACAAGTTGTACCCGTCCCGATCTACTACTAGTGATCCTCTAAGATGTATTTCATCTATCACTGAGCCGTCATAGCCGGGGATCAAAATCGAAAGTGAGTGGTGCTCATCCAACCGAAATGGATTCGCTCGAAGTCGCCGTGACTTTTACACACCATGTTGTTGTATATTACTGCACTGTGGAAATTCTATGTGCAACCATGCATCCAATGTTTTTTTCTTCCTACCCGATGTTTCAGCACCATAGGAATTTGGATGACCAAAGCATGTACGAACTATGTAAAAACATCTCCGAAAAGCCATGCCCCCGTTTGTAACTGCCACTCCCAAAGTCTGCTAAAAGTAAGCCAAGTTTATCCCGCCCATCGATCTCATCATATATACATCGGATTTATCATATCACATGCCATGCCATGTGGAAGTTCGTTCTTCTTGTGAAACCATGAAGTGTTCTTGCCCCTCTTGGAATTCTTTTAGCTTAGGCGTCACCACCATTGATCTTGACCATGCCAACTACGTACAGCAAATTAACAATAACCATTTGTTATACCAGTATGCGCTTGCACAAGTCACAAACTCGCTCTCCCTCTACCAGTATAAATACCCCGGCCAGTCGCCACATCTCATGCTGCACTGATCCATCGATCGAAACAGAGCCATCAATATCATATATATCTGGCCTTTGGTGCTTATTCACACAACTAGTTCATCAGGAACCGCAATGGCGGTGTGCTCACCGAAGCTAGTGTGTTTCCCTAGCTCTGGCCTTGGTGGCCATGACTCAGTGCGCGGTGCAGAACTCGCCGCAGGACTATGTGGACCTGCACAACGCGGCGCGCACTGAGGTGGGCGTCGGCCCGGTGTCCTGGGACGACACAGTGGCCGCGTACGCGCAGAGCTACGCGGCGCAGCGGCAGGGCGACTGCCAGCTGGTCCACTCCAGCGGGCCCTACGGCGAGAACATCTTCTGGGGGCTCCGCCGGCGCCGACTGGTCGGCGTCCGACGCCGTGGGCTACTGGGTCTCCGAGAAGCAATACTACGACCACGACACCAACAGCTGCGCGGACGGGCAGGTGTGCGGGCACTACACGCAGGTGGTGTGGCGCGACTCCACTGCCATCGGCTGCGCCCGCGTCGTCTGCGACAACAACGCCGGCGTCTTCATCACCTGCAACTACAACCCGCCGGGCAACGTCGTCGGCCAGAGCCCCTTACTAGACTCTTGTCATATCATGCATACTACATACGCTAGCTTTCAGCATGGCATGATTGGTGTGCTATTTTATACGTACGTATACGTGTGCCGCACATACGCATGAAGCATGATATGCATGCATACCATGGGTCGGAGGCAATAAATTGTTGTGAACTGTATACCATACGATGAGTGTTTGTAAACAAAATACAGTCAATAAAATCATGCGTGAGACTGCTGAGGCAAATATTTCTTTTCTTATTTTGATTTTATTGATCTTTTTGAAAAGCGCCGTCCCGGACTAAACCAAGACCCTGTGCCAAAGTCTAAAATATAGGACCTTGTATGCTAGTAATGCTACATCAAGATTGAACAATAAAATAGCGCTATTCTAAACCACAAGCCAAATTAACTAAAAAAAAATACTGAGTAATACTGAACGTGTTCAGATCTACACCCGTGATACTGAATAACACTGAAAAGGAACACGCCCACCGTCATCATTGCCACCTTCGCCCACACGCGTTCACCATCCCTACTACCACCACCATGTTCTTGGCCACCCATTTAAAGCATGCATTAAGTTCAACTATACATGTGTCCGAGTAAATGCTCCGATGAGAAAGAAAAAGGTTGCTATATATGCCTAGAGCATTGGTATAGGCAGCTCTATATACAGAGTCATTTCTACAAATGCATTTTTAGAAGCGGTTGATAATCTAGAGACATGTTTGTAAATGAGGCTAGCTTAGTGGGGCCTAAGGGCCACCCTAAAAAGGCAGTGCCTCTACAAATCGATTATGTGATGGTGTATACGCTACATCTAGATATATAATAAGATTTATGTATCTAAAAAAGTCAAAACGACTTAAAATCGACTCAAGTCATATATGTACATAGTTTAGATCTATAAATTTGTAAATAAATGAGTACATATATTCCTTTGTTTCCCATTGGTAGTATGAGTATGTAGTAGGCAGTGCCGGCCCTAGGGGGGGGCACGGTGTGGGGGACGGGCGAGAGGGCCCAGGCGAGGAAGGGGCCCAAGCCCAAGACCCCCAGTCCTATCCCCTATAGTACAGACCTGGTGGCTGCCCAACAAGAAGAAATCGACCTTTGCTTTGTTCCCCACGCGAGTACACGAGCAGCCGAAGATGCGGCTCCGACTCGAACTCGCGACGCACAGAAACGGTACATATATAGCAGCGGCAAGCTGGCGAAGTCGGCGACTAGAGATGATGACAATAGGCTCGACGAGACTAGACGATGACGCGATTACGATCATCAGAGTCTTCAATTCTTCATCAGCTCATCCGCCCTGGGTATTATTTTTTTTTTTCCAAAATCGTTCTGTAATCCAGACTCTCGGTTTGATGGTGCTAGTAAATTTGAGCGGATGAAAGATTTTTGATAGAGTTTGATGGTGCTAGTAGATTTTAGTAGATGAAAGAATTTTAGTGAAGAAGTACAAATATATTGTTGTTTTAGTCTACATTAATTGTTCCTAGATAATTATCAAACATGTTATACATGATCTAAAGGGGCCATCACGACGACTTTGCCAGAGAGCCCTTAAAATCCTAGGGCCGGCACTGGTAGTAGGTGATGACATTTTCAAGCTAAGTGTGGCCGTTGCTAGGTTTTAATCGTCCACAAATGGGAAACTGCAACATTGGGAAAAGGAAAAACCCGCTCGATCATCACAATGGCTTACTACACATTCGGAATTGATCTAGCAGTAGTTTGTCCGTCGAGTAAACGCATGCATAAAACCAACTACATGCAAGTTGCGCATCTTTTTTTCTTTATTTATTTGGGTCTCCGCCTCAATTCATTAGTCAGACTTGGATCGAGCGAGACTTTCATATAGAACTAAAGTCTCCTCTTGATTGACGACATGCATGTGATTTGGACGTGTATATAAGTTTTAGCCATGTATCAATCATCTTGTACGCATGGACATGTGTATGTTATAGCCATGTCATGCGTTACGCAAAAGATGTTTGATCATAACTGTTTTATGCAACTTCACTTACCCAACTTGCCTTCATAGAAAAATATGTAGCATTTTTAGATTGAGTCTATCTTTTGTACTCACGCATGCTATCTCATTAAATTACTCCTCTTTCAAACAATGGTAATCGATTCAGACCAAAGGAAAACTCATACAAAATATATGTAAATCAATAATTTCACTTATATATACTATAACTTCAGTGGCTGAAAAATAAATGTCATCTTAGCGTTTTAACACAAATCTATTTCATACAAATGACCAATTATTAGTCAAAATTCATAAAGTTTGACTTTTTCCTCTGGTCTAATATGCATAATTACCATTTTTGGATGGAGGGAACAGTAGTGGGGTTGTCTGGCATGACCACTATTTTTGTTACTTAGACTTGTTGTGAGGATATTGGAAATTAGATCCGCTAGTATATTACTTAAATTTGAAATAGTGAACTAATTTTCTTTTTATCTAAATTGTGTCCTTTGGCATTCATGTGCATGTTCTAAAGCCATAAAAATTGCGAGTGAAGCGTACGTTGTGTATCTCAAGGAATAACACCAGATTGATTAGATTGAACTAAGTTGAGTTTGAGCCGATTAGAGTAATGACTTGGTTTAGATAATGCCGATCATTTCTCATAATGGTGCGTAGATGGCATATTATCAAGGAGCTGACATTTTCATGTCCCTCGTTGTGAGCGATGTCTTGCACCAATGGATGTTAAAAAGAAGGAGAAAAACTTCCACGCACTGGGAAAATTAATCGCCAACAACAATGACAATATTCGCACAAATATGATGATAGCTTCACATTTTTAGATTTAAACTTGGTCGTAATTCATGAACTTACTGTGATTTGGCTGGGTAGATGTTGTATGATATTGAATAATATATATACATCCGATTTTAATTTATATATATCTAACACGACTTGTCTATCGATAGTGATGTGCATAATGACCTCGTCAATTGAACCCAAAAATTACAAGTGCCTCAGCATGTAAAACAAAAAAATGAACATGGAAATTTTAGCACCAATTGTTGTGCACAACATGGAAAACGCATGTTGTGTGCAAGATGGAAAATAAAAATTCAATCCATCATCGTGATAATTTAACACAAGCAACTAGCTAGGCAAATTACACTTTCGTGCTTAATTTGCTGGACGAATCATCGAAAAGAACCATAAACGACTAGATGCTACTAGAGATTAATTTGCCGGACTAATCATCGAAAAGAACCACAAATAACAAGGTAAGTCTTAAATTTGAAGATTAAGTTGAAAAACATCGGTATGTTATAATATATGTATATATATGAATAGTTGAAATGCCATTTTGATAGTTCAAAATATAGGCATAAAAGAGACAATGATCAAAAAGATTATCACCCACCTTACTTCTGGGCTTTGTGGTTACATTTAGGCAATAATGTTCTGATAGAAAATTTGTCATTTCTATTATCCAATGTTGTTATTCTTTTGCATGTGTCCGAACGTTGACGACTCAACATATAATTGTGTATAAATGTTGTGTACAAGGTTGTCTCATTTTCGCATTTTATCCGAATGTAAGCTGATATATATGATAATACATGTCATACTTTCGGTTTACATGAGCTAATTGATTGTTTAACATGTATCCATTCAAATCTTCATATATTCTTATTGGCTTCGCCTTTGGACCATCACATTGGGGCTCCATAATGCAACTCTGAAATTTGTTTTGGCTTAACAAAATTGTTCAGCTAAAAATTCATTACTATTTGTGGTTACATTTAGGCAATAATGTTCGATAGAAAATTTGTCATTTCTATTATCGAATGTTGTTATTCTTTTCGCATGAGTCCGTAATGTCGACTCAACACATTCCGATTTTCGGATAAGTTCATCTCCTTCCCGACATGCTACTTAATATACTAAGGACTTAGAAATGTTCAACTATTGTTGGATAACAGATAGATTTCATTAATTTTTCTTTGTTCAAATATGCCTATTATAGTTATAGATTAATTTCTAAATACTAACTTTGCTTTCATATTTTCTTATTGTTCTATCCCCGCTTTGTTGTACTCTGAGACATATATCTATATGATTTACTAATTGTTGAGATGACACAATCTATGTTACAGATTGCTCATCAAATTTGATCATGATTTCACTAAAATTGGCAACGTATGCTTTGTGAACCATTAACAGAGGCATGTTATTTCAAAGTATCCTAGCTTGCAGAAATAATCGATTGTACCAAAAGAAACATTTTTTTTGCTTATGACAGGTTATGTTTTTGTTATGATAGATGTTGCACCCCATATTCCTACTTCATAGCAATGTGATTCCTAGATCTTCATTTCTCCATGGGACATCATCATAAAATGGTTGCGAATTCACCAATTTGAGTGTGGCATGTATGCAATTTATGTCAACATGCTTAAATATATGTGAGTTGTTCCAAACTTCACCATGGTCTTTCTCGACATTTAGTTCTCCCTATATTTAGCTACAGAACATTACTTTCGCTAGATGATATGATTCTTAGATTCCAATGTAGCTTACCTATTTAATAGAAAACCTATGAATATTCAGATCATTGGGACAAACATTGAGGCACCACCGCCACCAACCGCTATCTTCTCCTTCAATCCACCAGCTAGAAACTTCAATTTCCCTTTCAAAAGGTTAGTTAGTAACATCGTTCTTTGCCATATGCAGCGTGTTTTTTCTCCACGATGAAATAGCCCATGCAAAACACTGCATTCCAAGACTTCGTGCTAAGGATGGCAATGGGCCGGGTTTGGATCGGGTGGAGTCTCCGCGGCACCCAAAACCGAAACCCGAAATCGAAACCCGAACCCGAAACCGATTCGGTGGAAATCCATCACCAAAACCAAACCCGAGATACCCTTAAAACCCGAATGGATACCTAAAACCCATGGATATATATATACACATATTCACATGTATAAACAAGAGGCAACAAATTATAAATATTTTCATGAGTCAATTTGGAATAAATTTAATAATCTAAGTAAACAAGTTATTATTAACATATTATAAAACATGAGTTTTAAATCCAAATGATTTATTTTGGATATCCATTGGATATCTATGGGTGGAAAATCAAACCCGAAACCAAACCCAAAAACCGAAACCGAAAACCTAACCCGAAAACCGTGGGCGAAAAACCAAAGACCAAACCCGAAAAATTGAAAAACCGAAACCCGTGGATACCCGCCCCGGACCCGATCCGCTGCCATCTTTATTCTCGTGCTGCTTTTCGGTCAAATAATCCTTCTATTATTGTCCGATTAGCTCATTCATATTTCACAATTCTTACTACTTTGCTACATCGAACTTCTATTCTTTAGGGTATCAAGGTAATTTCGAGAGTCGCTCATCGCCGTTTGCTATTTCACGATGTAATACACAATATATTGATGACAATATGTTCCAGACATCTATACACCTTCACAAAATGAACCCACTTTGGACAAAGTATATTCTATCATCCCTGTTCGCTTTAGTTTTTTTTGGTGAAATTAATCTTTATGCCTCGATTGCTAAAAAGTGCCATCAAAGGCAAGGAATAGGCCAATGAATGATGTAACTTGGCAAGGAATAGGCCAATGAATGATGTAAATGTTTTTCTTCCACTTACTACAGTCGTGCATCTTGATGAAAAGAGCGACAACAGAGGGTGCCAATGTAAAATCAGCTCTGTTGACACCTGTTATAGCATAATATTAATAGTCAACTAAACATGAAATAAGGGCTTAAAATGAATAATCACATAGACTAGGGATTTACTAACATAATTCCACGAGCTTTGGTGATTTATATCTTTACATGTGTGGACTTAACGGATAAAAGCGATTAAGAAAGTGAAAAACCCGAAGAGTTTGCATCCCATACGATGACAAGACTTGACCGTGAGGCAACTCAATCCAAAAAGTGAACTAAAAACATTCTAGAAGACACCGTGGGAGGAGGGAGAACTCGCCAGACACAAGCCCCCGGGCGATCGCCAAAGCCCATTATCGGGCGACCGCCGTGAGTTGGAGCCCAAATCCAATCAACTTTTGAGGGTCGGTTTCTAACCGACATTGAGGTTGTATCTATACCAGTTGCTCAAGGTCGGTTTGATCCAAGGGTCATCGCTCATCGCCAAGGGCTATATAAGCGTGCACCACTGGCCCCCGTGGTAAAACCCTAATTCATTATCATTCAGTATCAATAGGCTGAGACCCTGAGTCTCCCCCTAGGTCTAGATAGAAATAGATCTAGAAGAGCTAGTATGCAAGAGGGGATTAGATCTCATTAGATCTAATCTTTAGAACAAGAGAGATAGAGAGAGGGAAGGGACGAGGAGGAGGTGCCGGGCCTGTCGGTGCTACCTCCACAACTTGTACCTTGGTGGAAGTTAACCTACACTTGGAGTTACTCGGTAATCTACTTCTTCTTTTAGTAAGTAATATTATTTATATTGTTCTTATTGGTCTGCGAGTCTCTTTTGAGTACTTTAATCCGGTACCTAGATTAGAGTAATATTCGTAGTGCAAACGTGGTGTTTGGACTCGGGTATCTCGTTAGATGCACCCTACCTTCCCGAGCGTGGTAGTTCGTGGTAGTGACAATTACCATTGATTCCTTTGGATTCCACATCCCGCTGGTTAGGCCAAGTAGAACCCCTCGTTGTCGGGAGGATTGCACGTTTTCGTCCCTCGCTTTCCTTTGAGTACGTCCCCATAAGGATAATATCAACATGGCTTACCAAGATAAGAATTAGATATCTTAGTAATCCTCTCTCGCTATCTCAACCTTCTTAAGTCTTGTGCTACTCCGGGTTAAGATTAGATCGTAGTCTCCCTCACCCGCTTCCCCGTGGATTCGATATTAAACCCTCTCCCGGGTGAAGTGCTCACCGGTATCCGTTCGCTGCATGGATTATACAAATTATAAATATTTCTCGTAGGCTTATCTAATACCAACAAGCTCTACGACATAGCATCCGAAGAATAACCACAAGATACCATTTGAAAAAAAACCATTAATTAACCATTAATTAAGTTTTGTGTCTGTCCAATTTCTATCCTTTAATATAATCCTTTGTGCATCCTAATCCATAATCATTGTAACTATTATCAAAGATGGTTTGGTTTGGAGCTAACCTAATAATGGAAATCTTGTGTTACACAATATTCATAATCCGGCTAGTCTATCAAAAATGGACTTAAGATAAATCTTAATGAATACTTATATATATATTTTTTTTTATCAAAGTAAGTGTATCAAACAGGGGAAACAAATTCTAAACTGCTAAGGTCTTATTTCATTTTAATTTAATCCATCCATGTGGATTTAAGTCCAGCCACATCACGAGAGAATTGGCATGCTGAACTTCATCCATGTCTAAACTTGTAGCCTTCGATCCAGATACGCTTTGTACTTCTCGCATGACGTTTGGGTATTAGGAGTAAAAAGGGGTATTAGGACTATCTCAGAAGGCATACATAGAAAAGATTCTTAAGAAATATTGTATGCATAAGTGTTGTCCCTCACCTGCACCCATTGTCAAGGGCGATAAGTATGGGGAACATCAGTGCCCCAAGAACCAAATCGAGCTCGAACAAATGAGATCAGTACCTTATGCATCACCGGCCGGAAGTTTACAAGATGCTCAAATATGTACTCGCCCTAACATAGCATTCAAGCGGGTTACTTGAAGATATCAGAAAATCCAGGTGCGCAGAACACTGGAAATTAGTTAAGAAAGTCTTATGCGTTATTTGCGGGGCACAAAAGGCTTCATGCTAACTTATAGAAAATCGGACACCCTTAAGATAGTAGGGTACTTCGTTTCAGATTATGCGGGAGATGAAAGAAAATCCACTTCGGGATATATTTTTACTCCGCGTAAGGAGCTATATCGTGGAAAAGCTCAAAACAAACTCGTTACATCATCCACAATGTATGCGGAGTTTGTGGCATGTTATGAGGCCTCGGGTCGTGAATTGGCTTAAGAAGTTCATACCCGGTTTAAGAGTGGTAGACAAGCATTGAGAAACCACTTAAGTTATATTTGCGATAATAATCCCGTAATAGAATATGCTCACAACAATAGGTCAAGTGCTGCCACCAAACACATTGACATTAAGTACTATGTTGTGAAAGACAAAGTCCGGGATCATACCATAAGTCTAGAGCATATAAGCACAGATAAGATGTTGGCGGATCCACTCACAAAAGGCTTACCACCCAATGTGTTTAGAAAACACCTAGCGGCATGGGTTTAATGGAAAGCCTATGATTCCTGGACACTTAGGGTCCAAAATTAGATTTTAGAACTTTATTTCATATCGAGGAGGGATGTATTGTAGCTGTTAAGTCTAACGGCAATTTCTTCGCGTGATGATGAGACACGCCTACGCATAGCTTTGTAATGGGATGAAGTTTAAGAAATAAGTTTTAAGTTAAGATTAAGATAAGTTATTAAGAGGAGATCAAGGGGAGAATGTTAGTATTTGATCTCTCTTGGTTTTGGGCCCAACGGACCGAACTAAACCTTGATCCGCTCCCCGACGGGGAGCCCAACCCACTAATGGTTGGAGGCCCCCGGCCACACCGCTGCGGTACATAAATAGGAGGGTGGGGGCACGGGGGCACGGTACCCTAAGTTCACCGCCGCCATTTTTTCCCCACCCACATTTCTAGACCTAATCCGATCTTCAGACCAAGCAGCAAGTGACGGGAAGCTTCTCCACCGCCAGCTCGCGTCCGACGCCGGGCGACGCCCCTTCACCGATCGCCGCTGCCCTAGCGTAGAGGAGGTCCCCCGACGGCGCCATGGCGGAGTCCAGCAACAACAACGGCAAGGGAAAGGATGGTCTGTACCCGATCTACTTATACGCTTCTGTTACTCGTAGATCTAGGTCATATATGTGTATCAGTTCATCTTTTGTCACAAGTTGTACCCGTCTGATCTACTACTAGTGATCCTCTAAGATGTATTTCATCTATCACTGAGCCGTCATAGCCGGGATCAAAATCGAAAGTGAGTGGTGCTCATCCAACCGAGCCAGTGGCTCGCTCGAAGTCGCCGGTGACTTTTACACACCATGTTGTTGTATATTACTGCACTGTGGAAATTCTATGTGCAACCATGCATCCAATGTTTTTCTTCCTACCCGATGTTTCAGCACCATAGGAATTTGGATGACCAAAGCATGTACGAACTATGTAAAACTTCTCCGAAAAGCCATGCCCCCGTTTGTAACTGCCACTCCCAAAGTCTGCTAAAAGTAAGCCAAGTTTATCCCGCCCATCGATCTCATCATATATACATCGGATTTATCATATCACATGCCATGCCATGTGGAAGTTCGTTCTTCTTGTGAAACCATGAAGTGTTCTTGCCCCTCTTGGAATTCTTTTTAGCTTAGGCGTCACCACCATTGATCTTGACCATGCCAACTACGTACAGCAAATTAACAATAACCATTTGTTATACCAGTATGCGCTTGCACAAGTCACAAACTCGCTCTCCCTCTACCAGTATAAATACCCCGGCCAGTCGCCACATCTCATGCTGCACTGGTCCATCGATCGAAACAGAGCCATCAATATCATATATATCTGGCCTTTGGTGCTTATTCACACAACTAGTTCATCAGGAACCGCAATGGCGGTGTGCTCACCGAAGCTAGTGTGTTTCCTAGCTCTGGCCTTGGTGGCCATGACTCAGTGCGCGGCGCAGAACTCGCCGCAGGACTATGTGGACCTGCACAACGCGGCGCGCACTGAGGTGGGCGTCGGCCCGGTGTCCTGGGACGACACAGTGGCCGCGTACGCGCAGAGCTACGCGGCGCAGCGGCAGGGCGACTGCCAGCTGGTCCACTCCAGCGGGCCCTACGGCGAGAACATCTTCTGGGGCTCCGCCGGCTCCGACTGGTCGGCGTCCGACGCCGTGGGCTACTGGGTCTCCGAGAAGCAATACTACGACCACGACACCAACAGCTGCGCGGACGGGCAGGTGTGCGGGCACTACACGCAGGTGGTGTGGCGCGGCGCCACTGCCATCGGCTGCGCCCGCGTCGTCTGCGACAACAACGCCGGCGTCTTCATCACCTGCAACTACAACCCGCCGGGCAACGTCGTCGGCCAGAGCCCTTACTAGACTCTTGTCATATCATGCATACTACATACGCTAGCTTTCAGCATGGCATGATTGGTGTGCTATTTTATACGTACGTATACGTGTGCCGCACATACGCATGAAGCATGATATGCATGCATACCATGGGTCGGAGGCAATAAATTGTTGTGAACTGTATACCATACGATGAGTGTTTGTAAACAAAATACAGTCAATAAAATCATGCGTGAGACTGCTGAGGCAAATATTTCTTTTCTTATTTTGATTTTATTGATCTTTTTCAAAAGCGCCGTCCCGGACTAAACCAAGACCCTGTGCCAAAGTCTAAAATATAGGACCTTGTATGCTAGTAATGCTACATCAAGATTGAACAATAAAATAGCGCTATTCTAAACCACAAGCCAAATTAACTAGAAAAAAATACTGAGTAATACTGAACGTGTTCAGTATCTACACCCAGATACTGAATAACACTGAAAAGGAACACGCCCACCGTCATCATTGCCACCTTCGCCTACACGCGTTCACCATCCCTACTACCACCACCATGTTCTTGGCCACCCATTTAAGCATGCATTAAGTTCAACTATACATGTGTCCGAGTAAATGCTCCGATGAGAAAGAAAAAGGTTGCTATATATGCCTAGAGCATTGGTATAGGCAGCTCTATATACAGAGTCATTTCTACAAATGCATTTTTAGAAGCGGTTGATAATCTAGAGACATGTTTGTAAATGAGGCTAGCTTAGTGGGGCCTAAGGGCCACCCTAAAAAGGCAGTGCCTCTACAAATCGATTATGTGATGGTGTATACGCTACATCTAGATATAAGATTTATGTATCTAAAAAAGTCAAAACGACTTAAAATCGACTCAAGTCATATATGTACATAGTTTAGATCTATAAATTTGCTAGGTTTTAATCGTCCACAAATGGGAAACTGCAACATTGGGAAAAGGAAAAACCCGCTCGATCATCACAATGGCTTACTACACATTCGGAATTGATCTAGCAGTAGTTTGTCCGTCGAGTAAACGCATGCATAAAACCAACTACATGCAAGTTGCGCATCGTTTTTTCTTTATTTATTTGGGTCTCCGCCTCAATTCATTAGTCAGACTTGGATCGAGCGAGACTTTCATATAGAACTAAAGTCTCCTCTTGATTGACGACATGCATGTGATTTGGACGTGTATATAAGTTTTAGCCATGTATCAATCATCTTGTACGCATGGACATGTGTATGTTATAGCCATGTCATGCGTTACGCAAAGATGTTTGATAATAACTGTTTTATGCAACTTCACTTACCCAACTTGCCTTCATAGAAAAATATGTAGCATTTTTAGATTGAGTCTATCTTTTGTACTCACGCATGCTATCTCATTAAATTACTCCTCTTTCAAACAATGGTAATCGATTCAGACCAAAGGAAAACTCATACAAAATATATTTAAATCAATAATTTCACTTATATATACTATTGTTTCGCCAGAAAAATCACTAAGGGCGGATCTTGGAAGGTGAAAGCCTCTTTTTGTTTCTTGCAAAAGGTGGTCCAATGGCACAATGGTGAGTGCACGCCAAGAAGGCATAAAAGTGACACTAGAAGGCCATGGATATCATAAGGGAGCAGGGGCATGGTGATGCCCCCAACATTCTTGATGTAGAAGGCGATGCCACTAAACCATTGCATTATAGGAGACAAGGGAGGCATGATGACTCTCCCAATGCCATTGATGTAAAGGTGATTTGGAAACCATCAGCATATCATATGGGACTAGGGAAGCATGGTGATGCCCCCAATGTTGTTGATGTAGATGTGATGCCGTAAAACCATTGGCATATCATAGAGGACTAGGGAGGCATGTTGATGCCCCCAATTTTGTTGATGTGGAAGGATAGTGGGATGCCTTCCCTATGTTTGTTGTTGAAGAAAGCTTTGAGTATGTTGGCTAACAGACCGGGTACAAGCGGGCTCGATGTAGTAGCTTGATCCCATGAATGGTAGGGAACCATAACACACGGTGGCATCAATAACCATCTCCATCACAAGAGAGGCAAAATCATCTTTTGAGCGAGTATGGTTTAGATGGCGTAAGTCCATGCACACCCGGACTTACATTTTCTTTTTTGTTATTGGCGCTATATCGTGAGCCATCAGGGATAGTGTACTTTTTTATAAACCCATCAATAGTTGGCCACTATGTCATTTTTTGTGTTCTCGATTCGGCAGCGACACATCAATTGTTCATATATAGGGCGATATTGAGAATCTATCGCCAACATATATATGAGTGGAAATACTTGGGTCAAAACTAGTCCCATCTCCATGTAGGACCATGCAAATGGTGTTGCTTAAAAATATTGTCTATTCTTCATGTTCCTTAGGCATAAGGGTGGCGCTGATGAGGGTGGGCCATGGATCTTTAGCGCCTCCCAATGTTTATTTCAACCAACTCCATGTTGATGTGTTGTACACCATCTTTTACTTGTCAAGGGAAGGGATTAAATTTTTTCACTTCGCCATGAGAAGCCACCATAGACATTTTTTTACTTCATAACATTGTTGCTTATTTCTTGGGCAGGTGGTAAGTTGCCCTAGTTCTCAACAACTTGAAGCTTCTAGTGACGACTTTGATAAAACAAGCTAGTGGGTTGAAGCTCCCAATAGTGGGGGTGAGGTTCCATGTGCATGATTGAGATGAGCCATCTAGCTTTGACTGCTCCATAGGTGCATTTTAACAAGGAGCAAGATTTCCATGGGTGACTCTCATGTTGAATTTCTAGGGATCAATATGATGAGCTCCCTGGCTTGGAAGATGGAACACACGTTGTAATCAAGTACTTCATCCCTACTCAGGAATACTTTTGAATTGGTGCGGTGTACTCATGGCTTTGGATGTGGGATTACATTTTCCCACTTCATCTTCCTGAGGACCACCTCCGGGATGCCCCCAGTTATTGAACTTATACAATGCAACTTTAGGTGCTTGCCCCCAGCATTAGAGGTGAAATAACAACCTTGCTTCATATTTTGAGGGCAGCCTTGGAGATGCCCCCAGCACATGGGCGTGAAGAAGGCCAGATAATTTGAGGGAGTGGAGCAGTCACCTTCTCTTAGGCTTGTTAAGGACAGGTGCCTCAGCTTTAGGATGAGAAATATCAAAATAATAGTGACCTAGTCACATCAATGCCACCATAAAGGGCCAGGTTAAACAACTTTTAGCTCGAGGCACATTTCATGTTCTTCCACTATTGAAGTTATGTAATCTCTGAGGTTGCTTGTTGTGTTTCTTGAACCTCGAAGGTTGCCCCCAATACTTGGGCAAAAACTAGCCCACGGTGAGAAGTGTAGTCTCTCCTAGGCAAATATTTCTCGCCTTTGGACTATGGGACAAATTTGGGTAGCATGTTCCAACTTGGTCCCTATCATGACATCGAGATGGTCTTTGGTTGACCCATTCACAGAAGTGCCCACAATTGTTTGAGAAGTGGTGAATGTAAGTTTTTGCAGTTCTCACTCTTCTTGCTTGAAGGGCACGTACTTATTGGCCATTGTTGGGGCCAAGTTAATTATTTCACACCACTCGCAATATTTGACTTGTCTATGGGAATGGTATTGCCTTCTTCTTGATCTTTTTGCATCTGGTTCTAGCATGCTTATTAGCAAACGATGCAACCTTTTCATGAGCACTGGGAGAAGGGGCATCACCAAAACTGGTGTGATCATGCTACTCATTTGTTTGCATGTGATTTTTTTTGTGTAGGGCATGAGGAGGGCAGCTTCTCATGTAGGTGATGCTAAATAGAGCTTTTCGACAACTCTTGGCTGAGCAATCAGTAGGGTATGGCTTCCTCCATAACTCTATCTTTGGCAATGCAAGATTCCATTTGCATCATAGGAGCTGGCATGCATGTTTGTTGACTTGAGCACCTCGACAAAAAGCCTTGAGCGACTCTTGATCATAAATAAGGTCCTCATATATTTTTAGTCTTGGCATGTAGCTGGGCATATGTATCATGCCACAAGCAAGTATTAGGACAAGTAGAGAAGTCCCCAAATTACGTCATATGATCGGGCGGCTCTAGGGCCATCAAAAGAGGCAAGCATATTTGCCCAAAAACAATAGCCCACTCAACCTCTTGCACTTGAAGTTTTCATCGGCACAAGTAGCATGTATGTAGATCTCGAGGAGACGACAACTTTTTTTTTTTGACCATCGGGCATAGCAAAGACAGGAGGAGAACCATGTCCCACCGGCGTGCCATTTTGTTTCGCCGAAAAAAATCGCTAAGGGCGGATCTCTCTCAGTGTTTCCAAGGGTCGTACTACTTACTTAGTACTAATAAGCGCGCGCGTGCCAAGTATACATTCGTATACAAATAAAGTAAATGTGCAATAAAATACACAAGGGACAAAAGTTCAGGGAAATATCACTTTATTATTCATGAGAGAATTACAAAGTACAATTTCCCACTTAAAATATATTTGCGCCGAAGCCTCATCCGACAATCGGGGATTGTGTGGCTTCGGTTCATGGGGCCTCGGAAGGCCTCCATTAATTACATCGAGGGCATTGCGCCGCTGAATACCTCCGATTAAGCTATGCTGATGGTCATTGTTTGTCGCCTCTGAATAAACAAGAGTTATCTCCCAAATATATGCATAAGCACAAATGAATGAAATGGTGAAGTGCTAGAGCCTCGTCGGCCTCTAGCAAAGGTATCCGGCCTCGTCGTGCGGATCCCATAATGAAGTCAAGTGTTCGGCCTCGTCGGTCACGAACAATGATTCCGGCCTCGTCGGTCGCGGAAAAGGAACATCCCAGCCTCGTCGGTATCTGGGGAAGAAAATGACTTCATATGGTCACCGGCCTTGACGGTGCGGAAAGGTGGTTGATGAGTGTGAGACTTGTGCTCATGAGATACTCGGGAAATTGCTCATTCGTGAATTTCTGAGATCATTGGCGTGACAGCTCGCCAATTTGCATATGCACGTGTGAACTCGAACGCCGACGACATGACTTAAAATATTTGCGGGGAGTTGAAGTCGAGTTTCGGGCCAGTCGGAGCCCGTGGCTTGCTTGGGCTGATATATCAATATTGGGCCGCCAATAATGGGCCAAACAATAATATCAAAGCTAGCTTGTAAGTTACAACTCATGCACATGTATTTTTGCCCACGTACAAACTTGCATGCATGGCACTGCACAGTTCTGTTTGCTTCTTGATTTGCTTTCTCATCGTACATTGTACAGGTACGTGTATTCGTATTTCTGAGCTACTGCTGAAGCCTTGCCAAGGTGGGCCATTGCCGGGCCATACTTCTCTGCCGCCGCCATCGCTCCGGCGCCGTTCCGGCCATCACTGGATTCGCTGCCGATGCGTCGGGCCATTGCCGGGCCGTACTGTGTTCTGTCGCTGGGCTGCACTGTCCAGCCGCCGTCGTGGCCGGCGCCGTTCCGGCCATCGCCGGGCTTGCTGCTGCCATGTCGGGCCATTGAGTGCCGCATTTGCCGAGACCGTGGCTCATCATACCAATGCAGGAATGTTGTGCATGTACACGTCCGCATGTTCTTCGCCGGCCCGGCTGTCGTCTCTTTTTCTTGTTGTTGCACGTACTGATCCTGCCGCTTGCCGATCTTGCCATTTGCTGTTGTGTTCTCGCCAGGATGCCTTGCATGATGCCAGTGCACGTATACGCCGGTGACCAGGAAGTGTTGGCCTGGCTCTGGCGCCGCCGGTCCGCCGCTGCACGCAATTGTGGTGGATGTGTCACGTTGCCGATGCACATTGCCGCCATCAGACTGCTGGTTCGTTGGGCTGCCACTGTTGGCGCATCAGGACTCATGTTGTTGCTGATCGAGCTGCCGCCCGTACGCCTTCGCCGTCAGGCCATAGTGCAGTGCAGTAGTAGCCGCCGCCGGTGTATGAAGGGGGCGATCTCAGGTGGTCATCGCCGCCATCGTCGTTGATGTGCCGTGAGTGGCCGAGCCGCCGCACGTACTCGGTTGGCGTCTGGCCGTTGTGGATGTGCTGGGCGTAGTCATCCCACTACTGAGGCAGGGAGCGCCCGATCTCCTTGCGTATGGTCGCCGCCGTTGGATGGGGGCAACCTTGTTGGGCCGCCGGTTTTCCCAGTTGCCGCTTGCTGTGGACGTCGGCGGCGAGAGTGCAGCTGACCGCCGTGTGCTTGGGTCATGAGACTCGCTAGTTCACCGCTACTGCCATGCAAAGAAAAAGAGACCAGCATCATATCATATAAATCTAAATACAAAACAACCTCACCACCACCATAAGTATGGGCCCGGCTGACGTAACGTCGACGATGAGGAAGGCCGGTGACACGGGGGCTTGTGTAGATGTTCGGCTCGCCGGAGACGTGGTTGCCGGAGACGATGTTGTAGATGTTCAGCTTGCCGATGACGCAGTTGACGATCTTGCCGGAGACGATGTTGTAGATGTTCGGCTTGCCGATGACGCGGTTGACGATCTTGCCGGAGACGCTGCCGTAGATGTTCGGCTTGCCGATGACGCGGTTGACGATCTTGCCGGAGACGCTGCCGTAGATGTTCGGCTTGCCGATGACGCAGTTGACGATCTTGCCGGAGAAGATGAACTGCTTGACGATGGTGTTGACGACGTTGTGGGCGTCGAGGAGGTCGTCGCTGCCGTGATAGATCGCCGGCGATAGGGTGTGTGCGGCTAGCGGTGATGGATGGAGGTGGGTGGTGTCGTATGTGTGCAGCAGGGCGCCGGCATATTGAAGATGGAGTCTGGCCGCCGGCGATGTGTGTGGTGTGTTGTGATGGAGCGCGTGTGCAGCAGCTAGCCTGGCGGCGGCATGGTGAAGTCTGGCCGGGGGCCCTTGAGAAGGAAGAGTTGGCCTCTTTTTATAGGCCAAGGCTAGGGCAGCAGGGTTGAGGCGGTGTGCCCAGGAGCGCCGCCATCAATCTGTTGGCGAGGAGCGTCGCCCGGCCGAGATGCACGGACGAGAGTATTTCAAATTTTGAATCGTTGCCTTCTCCGAGCGGCAAGGGCCAAGGCGCCGGGATATTTTACAGTTTTGAAGTTTGAATCGATCTTATCGTCGGTGGAGCTTATCCCTTCACGTAATCCAGCCTTTCTAGAAGCTTTCATCGTTTTTGTACGCGTACCTACGTACATACAAAGCTGAGAAGGATATGCGTATATAGAGGCCTGTTAGCTTCCCTGCCTAGCTTGCATGGGCCATGCATAAGTAACTTCTTAGAGGCCCATAATTAAGATTAGGGGCTGTTTCATGGCCGGTGCTAATCTCAGCAAACTTCATATCAGATAGCCATGTTCGCTGGACCATTCATGAGTCGATGAGCCCACTTAGTTTAACCGGATCTTTCTTGCACTAATTGATTAGTCTTTGCCGTACAAAATATTTATATTTGGCACGTATAATAGGCGTGTGTGTAGAGACTGTTAGCTTTTGAGCTAGGAAACGCAAGCTTGCATGGGCCATGCATAAGCCATCTCTTGGGGGCCCATGATTAAGATTAATGACCGCTAATGACGCCGGTTCTAATCTCAACAAGCTGAGAAAGCACAGTTCGATGGGCCATCATGCTTGGTACTCATCGATCATAAGTCAACTCATAATCCTATTTTAGCCCAAATATTTATATTGCTCATACTTCGTAGGCATCATGTCATTGCTCGATTATTTTATAGGCCTCATTTGAATTGTGCAAAATAGGCTATGTAATGTAGCAAAATGCCAAAATTTCATCTTACAAATGCCCCCCACCAAGTTGAGGTCATGCGATAAAAGAGCATGGACTCGACTTGGTGCAATTTTTTTTATGTGTTGGCTCCACGTCGGTGGTATATTTATCTGCCTCACCCGTATTGTTGCAGGTACGAAAAAGCACTTTACATCAAAAAAAATTCTCTTAGCCCATCAACCCATGTCCGGTGGTAAGGAAACACAAAAAGATCAAGCCGAATGCCTGTATACGAGGCTGATGCTGGTCATTGTGATTTACAAATCTTTGCTTAGCGCTAGGGGCACATTTTTCCTTTTTAAATGTGAACAATTCAGTGCCCCTTTTTTTCACAGCAAATTTGTGCTCGACCCACAAGAGAAGGGAAATAAAACATCCTTCTTTGATCTTTTTTTTTTTTTTTGGACGCTCTTGCGTCTTCAGAACTTATTACTGCGTCTACACGTGTGACGTAACCATATCACTTGTGTAGGAATGGAAGGGAATAATGAGGCGAAAGAACATACCCCATGTAAGCATAACCGCATATGACGCATGTCCATATCACACGGTACTCAATGGAGGCAGCAACAATTTTGCCTCATATTAATGCGCCATTAGGGATTGCACATCTTGTACGGCGAAAGACCATGCCGTGCACCATATACTTGATCAACTTCTGTGACGCAAGTCTATATCACAGGAACAAGTATAAGGAAAATATTAGGTAACCATAGCGAAAGCCCATACTATGGTTTCCAGTCATCATGGATGTTCCATTGCGGCCGTTATGCTATTACGGCGCCAGCCAATAAAAACACCCATAATCTTCCTTGTTTTGTAGCGAAAGCCCATGCCACTTCTCAAGGGGAGTTTATCAACTCTATTGCGGTTGTTTGGACTGTTACAGCGCCAGCCAATAGAATTGAAGGGTTTCACAGACTCGCAGAACTGCTATGGTATGCTTTTTGCTCCCAATCAATGACGTTTATCAATTCTACCCGGCCATTTAGCTATTATGGCGCCTGGTGATAGAATCGAAGGGTTTCACAGATCCGCGAGAACCGCTATGGTATGCTTCACCGCTCCCGATGAATATGCAATCCCTTTTGGCAAATGCTTTTCAAAGCGGCGTAGGAAGGAACTTCCTTTTGTCGGGCATTGTAACTGATTTAGAGGGGGATTTTTTAAAAAAAAATGTTGGCTTCCGTTGGTCATCAAGCTATGTGGTCTTTGCTAACAAGTCCACAAGAGAACTCAACCTCGGGGATGATGCGTATGATGTCCTTGCCCGTGTTCGTGACTAAGGACAACATGTTGAGTGGGCGTTCCCGTAACCTTGGAAACTTTTCCAACTTGTCACTTCAGCTAGAACGAGTCGTCGACCCCGTACTCCTCAAGAGACAATGGGTATGGCTGAGATGGAATGGTTTTATGGGTGTAAACTTGGCTTGGAGATGCCTCACTTTTCTGCGAGGGTGGTGGAAGGTGGTCGCTTTCAAAGACAACTGGGGTGCTCCTTTTGGTGACTTTGAGCTTGCATCATAATTTTTTTTTTTGACTTGTCCTTTGATTTGCTTGGACATTTTGACTTGTGCATTGATTTGCTTGGACTTTTTTTTTTTTTTTTGGCGTCTTGCGACTTTTCTTGGAAGCTACCCTAGGCTTTCGAGATCCCACCTTCCACACTATGTGAGACTAAACCTCGCGGGCATTATTCTCCTTTTTTTACAAGTCCCTTGTTGAAATGTTGGGGTGGCAAGAAGCTGCACCTTTGCGCACCTCAACTTTTGTTGGGGCAGGTAGCCCTCTCATGCTCTTCTTCCTATAGTCTTCCCCATATGTGGATGGCTCGCCCGAATGTGGTGAGAGGTAGTACGGGGTATACAAACTTGGACAGCGTTGGATCAAAATCAGATTAGCCTTCAATGTTCGGTCCCACACACTTAGCATGTGCCTTTGTGCATTGTGTTGGTTGAACATCTACTTTGTTGTTGAGCTCTCGAAAGTGAACAAATCTTAAGTCACCCGCTTGATGATGTTTTTGGGAAGCCGTTTTTTATATGGGCAATTTGGTGCCCTTTTTTTTTGAAAGAAAAAAAAAAAGGAGACTAAGGGGCTACATCCCTACCTTTCATTGAATTTAACAAAGGAGGGTTGTAGCATTCCTTAGTGCATTTTTTTTTTTAAACAAAATATTTTTTAAGGTATCGGCCATTGATAGGAGGCATTGGCGAACGCCCGCATGATCAATCAATTGGTAGGCGCCTCCACCGTAGACTTGCTCTACAACATAGGGCCCTTCCCATTTTAGGTCAAATTTCCCTTTGCTTTTGGACAGGATAATGGGTCGTCGAAGTGCTAGCACCAGGTCTACCATCTTGAAGACTCTTGGTCTTACAAGCTTGTCATATGCTCGTGACATGTTCCGCGTCGAGGTTACGTAGTGCATCGGGCGACGCTCTTCAAGTGCATCCAGCTCTTGGAATCGAGGCTTAATTTGCTCATCTTGCGTAAGCTCATCATGGATGGCGACTTCGAAGTGCGGGAGCTCCACCTCTAGTGGTATCACGACTACTTGCCGTGCCAAACACCCCGAATACGGAGTTGGACCGGGTAGGCGTTCGGACGGTGACACGATACGCCCACAAGGCTTCATACAAGCGGTCATGCCAATCTCGCTTTGTGCTTTGCAACCGTCTTCTTCGAGGATCCCACCAAGCGCGTTTTATTGAAGGCCTACGCTAGGCCATTTGCTTGAGGGTAATAACCCGTGGAGCAGTTCCACTCAATCTTGTATTTGCTTGCAAATCTTGCTATCTTGGTGGATGTGAAGGCTTTTCCATTATCGATGTTATTCGACGAGGTATGACAAAACGATAAATGATGTGTCTCTCAATGAAGTTAATAACATTATCGGACTTAACTTCTTTCAATGGAATCGCTTCAGCCCATCTTGAGAAATAATCGATGGCGCTAAGATGAAGCGATGGCCCGTGAAGATGGCGGTTCGATCATGCCAATCACATCAATGCCCCAAGCATCAAACGGCCATGAGGGTATGGTAGGATGAAGAGGGACCGGGGGTTGGTGCTTGAAATCCCCGTGTATTTGGCACTCATGACAAGACCGTGCTATTTTGATGCAATCAGCCATCATTCCCGCCAATAGCATCCCATGAGTTTGATGTTGTGGTACATCTTTGGCCCACTTTGGTGTCCACCGCACGTTTCGGAATGAACCTCTTTAAGGGCTTTATCGGACCTCTTCGAGAAAGGCATCGAAGGGGTAGTTGATGGCCAAAGGAACGCCGTATAACACTCCGGACCTTGAAGATGTAAGATGGCACACGCCATAGAAAGCGGGCGACGTTCGATAGGGTCACTTGGAAGTATCCCATGTTTGAAATAGTTGAGGAAAGGTTTGCGCCCATCTTGGTCACGAACATTGGTTGTAGTCACAATATTCACATCACCATTTTCGGGGATAAGGTCAAGTACAGCCCGGGAGGAGCCATCTTTCCTCTACTTTTACCTTTGCTTCTCCATCGGGAAGGGCTAGGGAAGGCGCAAGTTTGGAGAAAGCATCGGCGGATGCATTTCCACTTTGAGGGATATGGGCGATTTGAATGTGCTCAAACTTGTCCATGAGCTTGCATGCGACCTCATGGTACGCCTTTAGCTCAGGCTTATGAACCTCATAGATGCCATTCACTTGCCTCACAATGAGTTGAGAGTCCTCGTATGCATGTAGGACACGAATGTCCATAGAGAGGGTTAGTAGTAGCCCCAAAGATGAGAGACTCATATTACGCTTCATTGTTGGAGCATTCCTCTTTGAGCAAAGAGAATGAGTGGTACATTGTATCTCCTCGAGGGGCTTTGATTATTATCCCCCTGCTCTTCTTTTTTGGCGTCTTATCGGGGCCGTATTCGGTGCGGGCGCTCCATCAAATTATAGCTCCCAAGGGGTCTCAAACATCGACTTGAACACTTCTTCATCCGGTAGGTCCGTTACCAATGGAGAGTCATCGGGGACTGGATGTGCGAGGAAATTCGCCAAAGCTTGCCCTTTGACAGCCTTTTGTGGTACATAAATTATATCATACTCCATCATGAGTAAAGCCCACTTTCCTATCCTTCTAGTGAGGATTGGTTGGCTAAGGATGTACTTGATAGGGTCGGCTCTCGCAATGAGTTAGACCTCATGGAATAACAAATAATGCCGCAATTTCTTTAGGACAAATATGAGTGATAGGCATAGCTTTTTATTGGGGAGCAAATGCATTCAGCCCCTACCATTGTGTGGTGGAGGTAGTAACATGCCACCTCTTTTCCATCATTAGTCACTTGAGAAAGAAGGGCGCCTCCGTAAGTAGTAGGTTGTGCCACTATGTATCAATGGGTGCCTTTTCTATTGAAGTTGAATCTTGGAAGGTGAAAGCCTCTTTTTGTTTCTTGCAAAAGGTGGTCCAATGGCACAATGGTGAGTGCACGCCAAGAAGGCATAAAAGTGACACTAGAAGGCCATGGATATCATAAGGGAGCAGGGGGCATGGTGATGCCCCCAACATTCTTGATGTAGAAGGCGATGCCACTAAACCATTGCATTATAGGAGACAAGGGAGGCATGATGACTCTCCCAATGCCATTGATGTAAAGGTGATTTGGAAACCATCAAGATATCATATGGGACTAGGGAAGCATGGTGATGCCCCCAATGTTGTTGATGTAGATGTGATGCCGAAACCATTGGCATATCATAGAGGACTAGGGAGGCATGTTGATGCCCCAATTTTGTTGATGTGGAAGGATAGTGGGATGCCTTCCCCTATGTTTGTTGTTGAAGAAAGCTTTGAGTATGTTGGCTAACGGACCCGGTACAAGCGGGCTCGATGTAGTAGCTTGATCCCATGAATGGTAGGGAACCATAACACACGGTGGCATCAATAACCATCTCCATCACAAGAGAGGCAAAATCATCTTTTGAGCGAGTATGGTTTAGATGGCGGAAGTCCATGCACACCTGGACTTACATTTTCTTTTGTTATTGGCGCTATATCGTGAGCCATCGGGGATAGTGTACTTCTTTTATAAACCCATCAATAGTTGGCCACTATGTCATTTTGTGTTCTCGATTAAAGCGACACATCAATTGTTCATATATAGGGCGATATTGAGAATCTATCGCCAACATATATATGAGTGGAAATACTTGGGTCAAAACTAGTCCCATCTCCATGTAGGACCATGCAAATGGTGTTGCTTAAAAATATTGTCTATTCTTCATGTTCCTTAGGCATAAGGGTGGCGCTGATGAGGGTGGGCCATGGATCTTTAGCGCTCCCAATGTTTATTTCAACCAACTCCATGTTGATGTGTTGTACACCATCTTTTACTTGTCAAGGGAAGGGATTAAATTTTTTTCACTTCGCCATGAGAAGCCACCATAGACATTTTTTTTTACTTCATAACATTGTTGCTTATTTCTTGGGCAGGTGGTAAGTTGCCCTAGTTCTCAACAACTTGAAGCTTCTAGTGACGACTTTGATAAAACAAGCTAGTGGGTTGAAGCTCCCAATAGTGGGGGTGAGGTTCCATGTGCATGATTGAGATGAGCCATCTAGCTTTGATCGCTCCATAGGTGCATTTTAACAAGGAGCAAGATTTCCATGGGTGACTCTCATGTTGAATTTCTAGGGATCAATATGATGAGCTCCCTGGCTTGGAAGATGGAACACACGTTGTAATCAAGTACTTCATCCCTACTCAGGAATACTTTTGAATTGGTGCGGTGTACTCATGGCTTTGGATGTGGGATTACATTTTCCCACTTCATCTTCCTGAGGACCACCTCCGGGATGCCCCCAGTTATTGAACTTATACAATGCAACTTTAGGTGCTTGCCCCGGCATTAGAGGTGAAATAACAACCTTGCTTCATATTTTGAGGGCAGCCTTGGAGATGCCCCAAAGACATGGGCGTGAAGAAGGCGGATAATTTGAGGGAGTGGAGCAGTCACCTTCTCTTAGGCTTGTTAAGGACAGGTGCCTCGGCTTTAGGATGAGAAATATCAAAATAATAGTGACCTAGTCACATCAATGCCACCATAAAGGGCCAGGTTAAACAACTTTTAGCTCGAGGCACATTTCATGTTCTTCCACTATTGAAGTTATGTAATCTACGAGGTTGCTTGTTGTGTTTCTTGAACCTCGAAGGTTGCCCCCAATACTTGGGCAAAACTAGCCCACGGTGAGAAGTGTAGTCTCTCTAGGCAAATATTTCTCGCCTTTGGACTATGGGACAAATTTGGGTAGCATGTTCCGCCAACTTGGTCCCTATCATGACATCGAGATGGTCTTTGGTTGACCCATTCACGAAGTGCCCACAATTGTTTGAGAAGTGGTGAATGTAAGTTTTTTGCAGTTCTCACTCTTCTTGCTTGAAGGGCACGTACTTATTGGCCATTGTTGGGGCCAAGTTAATTATTTCACACCACTCGCAATATTTGACTTGTCTATGGGAATGGTATTGCCTTCTTCTTGATCTTTTGCATCTGGTTCTAGCATGCTTATTAGCAAGCGATGCAACCTTTTCATGAGCACTGGGAGAAGGGGCATCACCAAAACTGGTGTGATCATGCTACTCATTTGTTTGCATGTGATTTTTTTTTTTGTGTAGGGCATGAGGAGGGCAGCTTCTCATGTAGGTGATGCTAAATAGAGCTTTTCGACAACTCTTGGCTGAGCAATCAGTAGGGTATGGCTTCCTCCATAACTCTATCTTTGGCAATGCAAGATTCCATTTGCATCATAGGAGCTGGCATGCATGTTTGTTGACTTGAGCACCTCGACAAAAAGCCTTGAGCGACTCTTGATCATAAATAAGGTCCTCATATATTTTTAGTCTTGGCATGTAGCTGGGCATATGTATCATGCCACAAGCAAGTATTAGGACAAGTAGAGAAGTCCCCAAATTACGTCATATGATCGGCGGCTCTAGGGCCATCAAAAGAGGCAAGCATATTTGCCCAAAAACAATAGCCCACTCAACCTCTTGCACTTGAAGTTTTCATCGGCACAAGTAGCATGTATGTAGATCTCAGGAGGCGACAACTTTTTTTTTTGACCATCAGGCATAGCAAAGACGGGAGGAGAACCATGTCCCACCGGCGTGCCATTTTGTTTCGCCGAGAAAAATCGCTAAGGGCGGATCTCTCGTGTTTCGCATGGGTCGTACTACTTAGTACTAATAAAGCGGGCGTGCCGGTATACATTCGTATACAAATAAAGTAAATGTGCAATAAAATACACAAGGGACAAAAGTTAGGAAATATCACTTTATTATTCATGAGAGAATTACAAAGTACAATTTCCCACTTAAAATATATTTGCGCCCGAGCCTCATCCGACAATCGAGGGGATTGTGTGGCTTCTGGTTCATGGGGCCTCGGAAGGCCTCCATTAATTACATCCGGGCATTGCGCCGCGGGAATACCTCCGATTAAGCTATGCTGATGGTCATTGTTTGTCGTCTCTCGAATAAACAAGAGTTATCTCCCAAATATATGCATAAGCACAAATGAATGAAATGGTGAAGTGCTAGAGCCTCGTCGGCCTCTAGCAAAGGTATCCGCGCCTCGTCGTGCGGATCCCATAATGAAGTCAAGTGTTCGGCCTCGTCGGTCACGCGAACAATGATTCGGCCTCGTCGGTCGCGGAAAAAGGAACATCCCAGCCTCGTCGGTATCCGGGGAAGAAAATGACTTCATATGGTCACCGGCCTTGGCGGTCGCGGAAAGGTGGTTGATGAGTGTGAGACTTGTGCTCATGAGATACTCGGGAAATTGCTCATTCGTGAATTTCGAGATCATTGGCGTGACAGCTCGCCAATTTGCATATGCACGCGTGTGAACTCGAACGCCGACATGACTTAAAATATTTGCGGGAGTTGAAGTCGAGTTTCGGGCCAGTCGGAGCCCGTGGCTTGCTTGGGCTGATATATCAATATTGGGCCGCCAATAATGGGCCAAACAATAATATCAAAGCTAGCTTGTAAGTTACAACTCATGCACATGTATTTTTGCCCACGTACAAACTTGCATGCATGGCACTGCACAGTTCTGTTTGCTTCTTGATTTGCTTTCTCATCGTACATTGTACAGGTACGTGTATTCGTATTTCTGAGCTACTGCTGAAGCCTTGCCAAGGTGGGCCATTGCCGGGCCATACTTCTCTGCCGCCGCCATCGCTCCGGCGCCGTTCCGGCCATCACTGGATTCGCTGCCGATGCGTCGGGCCATTGCCGGGCCGTACTGTGTTCTGTCGCTGGGCTGCACTGTCCAGCCGCCGTCGTGGCCGGCGCCGTTCCGGCCATCGCCGGGCTTGCTGCTGCCATGTCGGGCCATTGAGTGCCGCGTTTGCCGAGACCGTGGCTCATCATACCAATGCAGGAATGTTGTGCATGTACACGTCCGCATGTTCTTCGCCGGCCCGGCTGTCGTCTCTTTTTCTTGTTGTTGCACGTACTGATCCTGCCGCTTGCCGATCTTGCCATTTGCTGTTGTGTTCTCGCCAGGATGCCTTGCATGATGCCAGTGCACGTATACGCCGGTGACCAGGAAGTGTTGGCCTGGCTCTGGCGCCGCCGGTCCGCCGCTGCACGCAATTGTGGTGGATGTGTCACGTTGCCGATGCACATTGCCGCCATCAGACTGCTGGTTCGTTGGGCTGCCACTGTTGGCGCATCAGGACTCATGTTGTTGCTGATCGAGCTGCCGCCCGTACGCCTTCGCCGTCAGGCCATAGTGCAGTGCAGTAGTAGCCGCCGCCGGTGTATGAAGGGGGCGATCTCAGGTGGTCATCGCCGCCATCGTCGTTGATGTGCCGTGAGTGGCCGAGCCGCCGCACGTACTCGGTTGGCGTCTGGCCGTTGTGGATGTGCTGGGCGTAGTCATCCCACTACTGAGGCAGGGAGCGCCCGATCTCCTTGCGTATGGTCGCCGCCGTTGGATGGGGGCAACCTTGTTGGGCCGCCGGTTTTCCCAGTTGCCGCTTGCTGTGGACGTCGGCGGCGAGTGCAGCTGACCGCCGTGTGCTTGGGTCATGAGACTCGCTAGTTCACCGCTACTGCCATGCAAAAGAAAAGAGACCAGCATCATATCATATAAATCTAAATACAAAACAACCTCACCACCACCATAAGTATGGGCCCGGCTGACGTAACGTCGACGATGAGGAAGGCCGGTGACACGGGGGCTTGTGTAGATGTTCGGCTCGCCGGAGACGTGGTTGCCGGAGACGATGTTGTAGATGTTCAGCTTGCCGATGACGCAGTTGACGATCTTGCCGGAGACGATGTTGTAGATGTTCGGCTTGCCGATGACGCGGTTGACGATCTTGCCGGAGACGCTGCCGTAGATGTTCGGCTTGCCGATGACGCGGTTGACGATCTTGCCGGAGACGCTGCCGTAGATGTTCGGCTTGCCGATGACGCAGTTGACGATCTTGCCGGAGAAGATGAACTGCTTGACGATGGTGTTGACGACGTTGTGGGCGTCGAGGAGGTCGTCGCTGCCGTGATAGATCGCCGGCGATAGGTGTGTGTGCGGCTAGCGGTGATGGATGGAGGTGGGTGGTGTCGTATGTGTGCAGCAGGGCGCCGGCATATTGAAGATGGAGTCTGGCCGCCGGCGATGTGTGTGGTGTGTTGTGATGGAGCGCGTGTGCAGCAGCTAGCCTGGCGGCGGCATGGTGAAGTCTGGCCGGGGGCCCTTGAGAAGGAAGAGTTGGCCTCTTTTTATAGGCCAAGGCTAGGGGCAGCAGGGTTGAGGCGGTGTGCCCAGGAGCGCCGCCATCAATCTGTTGGCGAGGAGCGTCGCCCGGCCGAGATGCACGGACGAGAGTATTTCAAATTTTGAATCGTTGCCTTCTCCGAGCGGCAAGGGCCAAGGCGCCGGGATATTTTACAGTTTTGAAGTTTGAATCGATCTTATCGTCGGTGGAGCTTATCCCTTCACGTAATCCAGCCTTTCTAGAAGCTTTCATCGTTTTTGTACGCGTACCTACGTACATACAAAGCTGAGAAGGATATGCGTATATAGAGGCCTGTTAGCTTCCCTGCCTAGCTTGCATGGGCCATGCATAAGTAACTTCTTAGAGGCCCATAATTAAGATTAGGGGGCTGTTTCATGGCCGGTGCTAATCTCAGCAAACTTCATATCAGATAGCCATGTTCGCTGGACCATTCATGAGTCGATGAGCCCACTTAGTTTAACCGGATCTTTCTTGCACTAATTGATTAGTCTTTGCCGTACAAAGTATTTATATTTGGCACGTATAATAGGCGTGTGTGTAGAGACTGTTAGCTTTTGAGCTAGGAAACGCAAGCTTGCATGGGCCATGCATAAGCCATCTCTTGGGGGCCCATGATTAAGATTAATGACCGCTAATGACGCCGGTTCTAATCTCAACAAGCTGAGAAAGCACAGTTCGATGGGCCATCATGCTTGGTACTCATCGATCATAAGTCAACTCATAATCCTATTTTAGCCCAAATATTTATATTGCTCATACTTCGTAGGCATCATGTCATTGCTCGATTATTTTATAGGCCTCATTTGAATTGTGCAAAATAGGCTATGTAATGTAGCAAAATGCCAAAATTTCATCTTACAAATGCCCCCCACCAAGTTGAGGTCATGCGATAAAAAAGAGCATGGACTCGACTTGGTGCAATTTTTTTTTATGTGTTGGCTCCACGTCGGTGGTATATTTATCTGCCTCACCCGTATTGTTGCAGGTACGAAAAAGCACTTTACATCAAAAAAATTCTCTTAGCCCATCAACCCATGTCCGGTGGTAAGGAAACACAAAAAAGATCAAGCCGAATGCCTGTATACGAGGCTGATGCTGGTCATTGTGATTTACAAATCTTTGCTTAGCGCTAGGGGGCACATTTTTCCTTTTTAAATGTGAACAATTCAGTGCCCCTTTTTTTTTTCACAGCAAATTTGTGCTCGACCCACAAGAGAAGGGAAATAAAACATCCTTCTTTGATCTTTTTTTTTTTTTTTTTTTTTTTTTTGACGCTCTTGCGTCTTCAGAACTTATTACTCGTCTACACGTGTGACGTAACCATATCACTTGTGTAGGAATGGAAGGGAATAATGAGGCGAAAGAACATACCCCATGTAAGCATAACCGCATATGACGCATGTCCATATCACACGGTACTCAATGGAGGCAGCAACAATTTTGCCTCATATTAATGCGCCATTAGGGATTGCACATCTTGTACGGCGAAAGACCATGCCGTGCACCATATACTTGATCAACTTCTGTGACGCAAGTCTATATCACAGGAACAAGTATAAGGAAAATATTAGGTAACCATAGCGAAAGCCCATACTATGGTTTCCAGTCATCATGGATGTTCCATTGCGGCCGTTATGCTATTACGGCGCCAGCCAATAAAAACACCCATAATCTTCCTTGTTTTGTAGCGAAAGCCCATGCCACTTCTCAAGGGGAGTTTATCAACTCTATTGCGGCTGTTTGGACTGTTACAGCGCCAGCCAATAGAATTGAAGGGTTTCACAGCTCCGCAGGAACTGCTATGGTATGCTTCACTGCTCCCAATCAATGACGTTTATCAATTCTACCCGGCCATTTAGCTATTATGGCGCCTGGTGATAGAATCGAAGGGTTTCACAGATCCGCAGGAACCGCTATGGTATGCTTCACTGCTCCCGATGAATATGCAATCCTTTTGGCAAATGCTTTTCAAAGCAGCGTAGGAAGGAACTTCCTTTTGTCGGGCATTGTAACTGATTTAGAGGGGGATTTTTTTTTAAAAAAAAATGTTGGCTTCCCGTTGGTCATCAAGCTATGTGGTGCTGCTAACAAGTCCACAAGAGAACTCAACCTCAGGGATGATGCGTATGATGTCCTTGCCTGTGTTCGTGACTAAGGACAACATGTTCAGTGGACGTTCCCGTAACCTTGGAAACTTTTCCAACTTGTCACTTCAGCTAGAACGAGTCGTCGACCCCGTACTCCTCAAGAGACAATGGGTATGGCTGAGATGGAATGGTTTTATGGGTGTAAACGGCTTGGAGATGCCTCACTTTTCTGCGAGGGTGGTGGAAGGTGGTCGCTTTCCAGCACAACTGGGGTGCTCCTTTTTGACTGACTTTGAGCTTGCATCATAATTTTTTTTTGACTTGTCCTTTGATTTGCTTGGACATTTTGACTTGTGCATTGATTTTCTTGGACTTTTTTTTTTTTTTTGACGTCTTGCGACTTTTCTTGGAAGCTACCCTAGGCTTTCGAGATCCCACCTTCCACACTATGTGAGACTAAACCTCGCGGGCATTATTCTCCTTTTTTTACAAGTCCCTTGTTGAAATGTTGGGGTGGCAAGAAGCTGCACACTGCACCTCAACTTTTGTTGGGGCAGGTAGCCCTCTCATGCTCTTCTTCCTATAGTCTTCCCCATATGTGGATGGCTCCGCCGAATGTGGTGAGAGGTAGTACGGGGTATACAAACTTGGACAGCGTTGGATCAAAATCAGATTAGCCTTCAATGTTCGGGTCCCACACACTTAGCATGTGCCTTTGTGCATTGTGTTGGTTGAACATCTCGCCCCGTTGTTGAGCTCTCGAGTGAACAAATCTTAAGTCACCAGCTTGATGATGTTTTGGGGAAGCCGTTTTATATGGGCAATTTGGTGCCCTTTTTTTTGAAAGAGAAAATAAAAGGAGACTAAGGGGCTACATCCCTACCTTTCATTGAATTTAACAAAGGAGGGTTGTAGCATTCCTTAGTGCATTTTTTTAAACAAAATATTTTTAAGGTATCGGCCATTGATAGGAGGCATTGGCCGAACGCCCGCATGATCAATCAATTGGTAGGCCTCTCCACCGTAGACTTGCTCTACAACATAGGGCCCTTCCCATTTTAGGTCAAATTTCCCTTTGCTTTTGGACAGGATAATGGGTCGTCGAAGTGCTAGCACCAGGTCTACCATCTTGAAGACTCTTGGTCTTACAAGCTTGTCATATGCTCGTGACATGTTCCGGCGTCGAGGTTCTGTAGTGCATCCAGGCGACGCTCTTCAAGTGCATCCAGCTCTTGGAATCTGAGGCGAATTTGCTCATCTTGCGTAAGCTCATCATGGATGGCGACTCGAAGTGCCGGGAGCTCCACCTCTAGTGGTAATACGGCTTCTGTGCCAAACACCAGCGAATACGGAGTTGACTGGGTAGGCGTTCGGATGGTGACACGATACGCCCACAAGGCTTCATACAAGCGGTCATGCCAATCTCGCTTGTGCTTTTGCAACCCGTCTTCTTCAGGATCCCACCAAGCGTTTTTTATTGAAGGCCTCGCTAGGCCATTTGCTTGAGGGTAATAACCCGTGGGAGCAGTTCCACTCAATCTTGTATTTGCTTGCAAATCTTGCTATCTTGGTGGATGTGAAGGCTTTTCCATTATCGGATGTTATTCGACGAGGTATGACAAACGATAAATGATGTGTCTCTCAATGAAGTTAATAACATTATCGGACTTAACTTCTTTCAATGGAATCGCTTCAGCCCATCTTGAGAAATAATCAGTGGCCGCTAAGATGAAGCGATGGCCCCGTGAAGATGGCGGTTCGATCATGCCAATCACATCAATGCCCCAAGCATCAAACGGCCATGAGGGTATGGTAGGATGAAGAGGGACCGGGGGTTGGTGCTTGAAATCCCCGTGTATTTGGCACTCATGACAAGACCGTGCTATTTTGATGCAATCAGCCATCATTCCTGGCCAATAGCATCCCATGAGTTTGATGTTGTGGTACATCTTTGGCCCACTTTGGTGTCCACCGCACGTTTCGGAATGAACCTCTTTAAGGGCTTTATCAGCCTCTTCTCGAGAAAGGCATCGAAGGGGGTAGTTGATGGCCAAAGGAACGCCTGTATAACACTCCAGCCTTGAAGATGTAAGATGGCACACGCCATAGAAACTGGCGACGTTCGATAGGGTCACTTGGAAGTATCCCATGTTTGAAATAGTTGAGGAAAGGTTTGCGCCCATCTTGGTCACGAACATTGGTTGTAGTCACAATATTCACATCACCATTTTCAGGGATAAGGTCAAGTACAGCCGGGAGGAGCCATCTTTCCTCTACTTTTACCTTTGCTTCTCCATCAGGAAGGGCTAGGGAAGCTGCAAGTTTGGAGAAAGCATCAGCGGATGCATTTCCACTTTGAGGGATATGGCTGATTTGAATGTGCTCAAACTTGTCCATGAGCTTGCATGCGACCTCATGGTACGCCTTTAGCTCAGGCTTATGAACCTCATAGATGCCATTCACTTGCCTCACAATGAGTTGAGAGTCCTCGTATGCATGTAGGACACGAATGTCCATAGAGAGGGTTAGTAGTAGCCCAAAGATGAGAGACTCATATTCTGCTTCATTGTTGGAGCATTCCTCTTTGAGCAAAGAGAATGAGTGGTACATTGTATCTCCTCGAGGGGCTTTGATTATTATCCCCGCGCCTGCTCTTCTTTTTGGCGTCTTATCAGGGCCGTATTCGGTGCGGGCCGCTCCATCAAATTATAGCTCCCAAGGGGTCTCAACATCGACTTCGAACACTTCTTCATCTGGTAGGTCCGTTACCAATGGAGAGTCATCTGGGACTGGATGTGCCGCGAGGAAATTCGCCAAAGCTTGCCCTTTGACAGCCTTTTGTGGTACATAAATTATATCATACTCCATCATGAGTAAAGCCCACTTTCCTATCCTTCTAGTGAGGATTGGTTGGCTAAGGATGTACTTGATAGGGTCGGCTCTCGCAATGAGTTAGACCTCATGGAATAACAAATAATGCCGCAATTTCTTTAGGACAAATATGAGTGATAGGCATAGCTTTTTTATTGGGGAGCAAATGCATTCAGCCCCTACCATTGTGTGGTGGAGGTAGTAACATGCCACCTCTTTTCCATCATTAGTCACTTGAGAAAGAAGGGCGCCTACAGAAGTAGTAGGTTGTGCCACTATGTATCAATGGGTGCCTTTTCTATTGAAGTTGAATCTTGGAAGGTGAAAGCCTCTTTTTGTTTCTTGCAAAAGGTGGTCCAATGGCACAATGGTGAGTGCACGCCAAGAAGGCATAAAAGTGACACTAGAAGGCCATGGATATCATAAGGGAGCAGGGGCATGGTGATGCCCCCAACATTCTTGATGTAGAAGGCGATGCCACTAAACCATTGCATTATAGGAGACAAGGGAGGCATGATGACTCTCCCAATGCCATTGATGTAAAGGTGATGCTGGAAACCATCAGCATATCATATGGGACTAGGGAAGCATGGTGATGCCCCCAATGTTGTTGATGTAGATGTGATGCCAGAAACCATTGGCATATCATAGAGGACTAGGGAGGCATGTTGATGCCCCCAATTTTGTTGATGTGGAAGGATAGTGGGATGCCTTCCCTATGTTTGTTGTTGAAGAAAGCTTTGAGTATGTTGGCTAACAGACCCAGGGTACAAGCGGGCTCGATGTAGTAGCTTGATCCCATGAATGGTAGGGAACCATAACACACGGTGGCATCAATAACCATCTCCATCACAAGAGAGGCAAAATCATCTTTTGAGCGAGTATGGTTTAGATGGCGGAAGTCCATGCACACCCAGACTTACATTTTCTTTTGTTATTGGCGCTATATCTGTGAGCCATCAGGGATAGTGTACTTCTTTTATAAACCCATCAATAGTTGGCCACTATGTCATTTTGTGTTCTCGGTCGGCAGCGACACATCAATTGTTCATATATAGGGCGATATTGAGAATCTATCGCCAACATATATATGAGTGGAAATACTTGGGTCAAAACTAGTCCCATCTCCATGTAGGACCATGCAAATGGTGTTGCTTAAAAATATTGTCTATTCTTCATGTTCCTTAGGCATAAGGGTGGCGCTGATGAGGGTGGGCCATGGATCTTTAGCGCTCCCAATGTTTATTTCAACCAACTCCATGTTGATGTGTTGTACACCATCTTTTACTTGTCAAGGGAAGGGATTAAATTTTTTTTCACTTCGCCATGAGAAGCCACCATAGACATTTTTTTTACTTCATAACATTGTTGCTTATTTCTTGGGCAGGTGGTAAGTTGCCCTAGTTCTCAACAACTTGAAGCTTCTAGTGACGACTTTGATAAAACAAGCTAGTGGGTTGAAGCTCCCAATAGTGGGGGTGAGGTTCCATGTGCATGATTGAGATGAGCCATCTAGCTTTGACTGCTCCATAGGTGCATTTTAACAAGGAGCAAGATTTCCATGGGTGACTCTCATGTTGAATTTCTAGGGATCAATATGATGAGCTCCCCGGCTTGGAAGATGGAACACACGTTGTAATCAAGTACTTCATCCCTACTCAGGAATACTTTTGAATTGGTGCGGTGTACTCATGGCTTTGGATGTGGGATTACATTTTCCCACTTCATCTTCCTGAGGACCACCTCCGGGATGCCCCCAGTTATTGAACTTATACAATGCAACTTTAGGTGCTTGCCCCCCAGCATTAGAGGTGAAATAACAACCTTGCTTCATATTTTGAGGGCAGCCTTGGAGATGCCCCCCAGCACATGGGCGTGAAGAAGGCAGATAATTTGAGGGGTGGAGCAGTCACCTTCTCTTAGGCTTGTTAAGGACAGGTGCCTCAGCTTTAGGATGAGAAATATCAAAATAATAGTGACCTAGTCACATCAATGCCACCATAAAGGGCCAGGTTAAACAACTTTTAGCTCGAGGCACATTTCATGTTCTTCCACTATTGAAGTTATGTAATCTCTGAGGTTGCTTGTTGTGTTTCTTGAACCTCGAAGGTTGCCCCCAATACTTGGGCAAAACTAGCCCACGGTGAGAAGTGTAGTCTCTCCTAGGCAAATATTTCTCGCCTTTGGACTATGGGACAAATTTGGGTAGCATGTTCCGCCAACTTGGTCCCTATCATGACATCGAGATGGTCTTTGGTTGACCCATTCACAGAAGTGCCCACAATTGTTTGAGAAGTGGTGAATGTAAGTTTTTGCAGTTCTCACTCTTCTTGCTTGAAGGGCACGTACTTATTGGCCATTGTTGGGGCCAAGTTAATTATTTCACACCACTCGCAATATTTGACTTGTCTATGGGAATGGTATTGCCTTCTTCTTGATCTTTTGCATCTGGTTCTAGCATGCTTATTAGCAAACGATGCAACCTTTTCATGAGCACTGGGAGAAGGGGCATCACCAAAACTGGTGTGATCATGCTACTCATTTGTTTGCATGTGATTTTTTTTTTGTGTAGGGCATGAGGAGGGCAGCTTCTCATGTAGGTGATGCTAAATAGAGCTTTTCGACAACTCTTGGCTGAGCAATCAGTAGGGTATGGCTTCCTCCATAACTCTATCTTTGGCAATGCAAGATTCCATTTGCATCATAGGAGCTGGCATGCATGTTTGTTGACTTGAGCACCTCGACAAAAAGCCTTGAGCGACTCTTGATCATAAATAAGGTCCTCATATATTTTTAGTCTTGGCATGTAGCTGGGCATATGTATCATGCCACAAGCAAGTATTAGGACAAGTAGAGAAGTCCCCAAATTACGTCATATGATCGGCGGCTCTAGGGCCATCAAAAGAGGCAAGCATATTTGCCCAAAAACAATAGCCCACTCAACCTCTTGCACTTGAAGTTTTCATCGGCACAAGTAGCATGTATGTAGATCTCAGGAGACGACAACTTTTTTTTTTGACCATCAGGCATAGCAAAGACGGGAGGAGAACCATGTCCCACCGGGCGTGCCATTTTGTTTCGCCAGAAAAATCGCTAAGGGCGGATCTCTCTGTGTTTCGCGGGTCGTACTACTTAGTACTAATAAGCGCGGGCGTGCCAGTATACATTCGTATACAAATAAAGTAAATGTGCAATAAAATACACAAGAGACAAAAGTTCAGGGAAATATCACTTTATTATTCATGAGAGAATTACAAAGTACAATTTCCCACTTAAAATATATTTGCGCCGAGCCTCATCCGACAATCAGGGATTGTGTGGCTTCTGGTTCATGGGGCCTCGGAAGGCCTCCAATTAATTACATCCGGGCATTGCGCCGCGGAATACCTCCGATTAAGCTATGCTGATGGTCATTGTTTGTCGTCTCTGAATAAACAAGAGTTATCTCCCAAATATATGCATAAGCACAAATGAATGAAATGGTGAAGTGCTAGAGCCTCGTCGGCCTCTAGCAAAGGTATCCGGCCTCGTCGTGCGGATCCCATAATGAAGTCAAGTGTTCGGCCTCGTCGGTCACGAACAATGATTCCGGCCTCGTCGGTCGCGGAAAAGGAACATCCCAGCCTCGTCGGTATCTGGGGAAGAAAATGACTTCATATGGTCACCGGCCTTGACGGTGCGGAAAGGTGGTTGATGAGTGTGAGACTTGTGCTCATGAGATACTCGGGAAATTGCTCATTCGTGAATTTCTGAGATCATTGGCGTGACAGCTCGCCAATTTGCATATGCACGTGTGAACTCGAACGCTTCGACATGACTTAAAATATTTGCGGGAGTTGAAGTCGAGTTTCGGGCCAGTCGGAGCCCGTGGCTTGCTTGGGCTGATATATCAATATTGGGCCGCCAATAATGGGCCAAACAATAATATCAAAGCTAGCTTGTAAGTTACAACTCATGCACATGTATTTTTGCCCACGTACAAACTTGCATGCATGGCACTGCACAGTTCTGTTTGCTTCTTGATTTGCTTTCTCATCGTACATTGTACAGGTACGTGTATTCGTATTTCTGAGCTACTGCTGAAGCCTTGCCAAGGTGGGCCATTGCCGGGCCATACTTCTCTGCCGCCGCCATCGCTCCGGCGCCGTTCCGGCCATCACTGGATTCGCTGCCGATGCGTCGGGCCATTGCCGGGCCGTACTGTGTTCTGTCGCTGGGCTGCACTGTCCAGCCGCCGTCGTGGCCGGCGCCGTTCCGGCCATCGCCGGGCTTGCTGCTGCCATGTCGGGCCATTGAGTGCCGCATTTGCCGAGACCGTGGCTCATCATACCAATGCAGGAATGTTGTGCATGTACACGTCCGCATGTTCTTCGCCGGCCCGGCTGTCGTCTCTTTTCTTGTTGTTGCACGTACTGATCCTGCCGCTTGCCGATCTTGCCATTTGCTGTTGTGTTCTCGCCAGGACTTTTGTGCTAAGGATGGCAATGGGCCGGGTTTGGATCGGGTGGAGTCTCCGTGCACCCAAAACCGAAACCCGAAATCGAAACCCGAACCCGAAACCGATTCGGGTGGAAATCCATCACCAAAACCAAACCCGCAGATACCCGAAACCCGAATGGATACCTAAAACCCATGGATATATATATACACATATTCACATGTATAAACAAGAGGCAACAAATTATAAATATTTTCATGAGTCAATTTGGAATAAATTTAATAATCTAAGTAAACAAGTTATTATTAACATATTATAAAACATGAGTTTTAAATCCAAATGATTTATTTTGGATATCCATTGGATATCTATGGGTGGAAAATCAAACCCGAAACCAAACCCAAAACCGAACTCGAAACCGAACCCGAAACCGAACCTGAAAACCGTGGGCGAAAAACCAGCACCAAATCCGAAAATTGAAAAACCGAAACCCGTGGATACCGCCTCGGACCCGATCCGCTGCCATCTTTATTCTGTGCTGCTTTTCAGTCAAATAATCCTTCTATTATTGTCCGATTAGCTCATTCATATTTCACAATTCTTACTACTTTGCTACATCGAACTTCTATTCTTTAGGGTATCAAGGTAATTTCAGAGCTGCTACTGCTGCTGCTATTTCACGATGTAATACATATGCCTTCACAAAATGAACCCACTTTGGACAGTATATTCTATCATCCTGTTCAGTTTAGTTTTTTTTTGGTGAAATTAATCTTTATGCCTCTGATTGCTAAAAAGTGCCATCAAAGGCAAGGAATAGGCCAATGAATGATGTAACTTGGCAAGGAATAGGCCAATGAATGATGTAAATGTTTTTCTTCCACTTACTACAGCTGCATCTTGATGAAAAGAGCGACAACAGAGGGTGCCAATGTAAAATCAGCTCTGTTGACACCTGTTATAGCATAATATTAATAGTCAACTAAACATGAAATAAGGGCTTAAAATGAATAATCACATAGACTAGGGATTTACTAACATAATTCCACGAGCTTTGGTGATTTATATCTTCTGAGGACTTAACAGATAAAAGCGATTAAAACAGTGAAAACCCGAAGAGTTTGCATCCCATACGATGACAAGACTTGACCGTGAGGCAACTCAATCTAAAAAGTGGACTAAAACATTCTAGAAGACACCAGGAGGAGGGAGAACTCGTTGTGACACAAGGCCCTGGCGATCGCCAGGCCCATTACTGGCGACCGCCAGGAGTTGGAGCCCAAATCCAGTCAACTTTTGAGGTCGGTTTCTAACCGACATTGAGGTTGTATCTATACCGTTGCTCAAGGTCGGTTTGATCCAAGGGTCATCGTTCATCGCCAAGGGCTATATAAGCAGACCACCTGTCCCCAGGGTAAAACCCTAATTCATTATCATTCAGTATCAATAGGCTGAGACCCTGAGTCTCCCCCTAGGTCTAGATAGAAATAGATCTAGAAGAGCTAGTATGCAAGAGGGATTAGATCTCATTAGATCTAATCTTTAGAACAAGAGAGATAGAGAGAGGGAAGGGACCGGAGGAGGTGCCTACTTTGTCGGTGCTACCTCCACAACTTGTACCTTGGTGGAAGTTAACCTACACTTGGAGTTACTCGGTAATCTACTTCTTCTTTTAGTAAGTAATATTATTTATATTGTTCTTATTGGTCTGCATGAAGTCTCTTTTGAGTACTTTAATCCGGTACCTAGATTAGAGTAATATTCGTAGTGCAAACGTGGTGTTTGGACTCGGGTATCTCGTTAGATGCACCCTACCTTCCGAGCGTGGTAGTTCGTGGTAGTGAGCAAGTACCATTGATTCCTTTGGATTCCACATCCCGTTGGTTAGGCCAAGTAGAACCCTGTTCTTTGGAGGATTGCACGTTTCGGCCCCTCGCTTTCCTTTGAGTACGTCCCCATAAGGATAATATCAACATGGCTTACCAAGATAAGAATTAGATATCTTAGTAATCCCTCTCTCGCTATCTCAACCTTCTTAAGTCTTGTGCTACTCCGGGTTAAGATTAGATCGTAGTCTCCCTCACCCGTTTCCTCGTGGATTCGATATTAAACCCTCTCGGGTGAAGTGCTCACCGGTATCCGTTCGCTGCGGATTATACAAATTATAAATATTTCTGTAGGCTTATCTAATACCAACAAGCTCTACGACATAGCATCTGAAGAATAACCACAAGATACCATTTGAAAAAAAACCATTAATTAAGTTTTGTAATCATGTCCAATTTCTATCCTTTAATATAATCCTTTGTGCATCCTAATCCATAATCATTGTAACTATTATCAAAGATGGTTTGGTTTGGAGCTAACCTAATAATGGAAATCTTGTGTTACACAATATTCATAATCCTGGCTAGTCTATCAAAAATGGACTTAAGATAAATCTTAATGAATACTTATATATATATTTTTTTATCAAAGTAAGTGTATCAAACAGGGAAACAAATTCTAAACTGCTAAGGTCTTATTTCATTTTAATTTAATCCATCCATGTGGATTTAAGTCCAGCCACATCACGAGAGAATTGGCATGCTGAACTTCATCCATGTCTAAACTTGTAGCCTTCGATCCGTATACGCTTTGTACTTCTCGTACGTTTGGGTATTAGGAGTAAAGGGGTATTAGGACTATCTCAGAAGGCATACATAGAAAAGATTCTTAAGAAATATTGTATGCATAAGTGTTGTCCCTCACCTGCACCCATTGTCAAGGGCGATAAGTATGGGGAACATCAGTGCCCCAAGAACCAAATCGAGCTCGAACAAATGAGATCAGTACCTTATGCATCAGCTGTCGGAAGTTTACAGTATGCTCAAATATGTACTCGCCCTAACATAGCATTCGTTACCGGGTTACTTGGAAGATATCAGAAAAATCCAGGTGCAGAACACTGGAAATTAGTTAAGAAAGTCTTGCGTTATTTGCAGGGCACAAAAGGCTTCATGCTAACTTATAGAAAATCAGACACCCTTAAGATAGTAGGGTACTCAGACTCAGATTATGCGGGAGATGAAAGAAAATCCACTTCAGGATATATTTTTACTCTCGCGAAGGAGCTATATCGTGGAAAAGCTCAAAACAAACTCTCGTTACATCATCCACAATGTATGCGGAGTTTGTGGCATGTTATGAGGCCTCGGGTCAGGTGAATTGGCTTAAGAAGTTCATACCCGGTTTAAGAGTGGTAGACAGCATTGAGAAACCACTTAAGTTATATTGCGATAATAATCCCGTAATAGAATATGCTCACAACAATAGGTCAAGTGCTGCCACCAAACACATTGACATTAAGTACTATGTTGTGAAGGAAAAAGTCCAGGATCATGTTATAAGTCTAGAGCATATAAGTACAGATAAGATGTTAGCGGATCCGCTCACAAAAGGCTTACCACCCAATGTGTTTAGAAAACACCTAGCCGGCATGGGTTTAATGGAAAGCCTATGATTCCTGGACACTTAGGGCCCAAAATTAGATTTTAGAACTTTATTTCATATCAGAGGGATGTATTGTAGCTGTTAAGTCTAACGGCAATTTGCTGTGATGATGAGACACGCTCTACTCAAAGCTTTGTAATGGGATGAAGTTTAAGAAATAAGTTTTAAGTTAAGATTAAGATAAGTTATTAAGAGGAGATCAAGGGGGAGAATGTTAGTATTTGATCTCTCTTGGTTTTGGGCCCAACGGACCGAACTAAACCTTGATCCGCTCCCCGATCGGGGAGCCCAACCCACTAATGGTGTCACACTCGCGGTACATAAATAGGAGGGTGGAGGCGCCGGGGCACGGTACCCTAAGTTCACCGCCGCCATTTTTTTTCCCCACCCACATTTCTAGACCTAATCCGATCTTCGGACCAAGCAAGTGACGGAAGCTTCTCCACCGCCCACTGCGCCGACGCCGGGCGACGCCCTTCACCGACCGCCGCTGCCCTAGCGTAGAGGAGGTCCCCGACGGCGCCATGGCGGAGTCCAGCAACAACAACGGCAAGGGAAAGGATGGTCTGTACCCGATCTACTTATACGCTTCTGTTACTCGTAGATCTAGGTCATATATGTGTATCAGTTCATCTTTTGTCACAAGTTGTACCCGTCTGATCTACTACTAGTGATCCTCTAAGATGTATTTCATCTATCACTGAGCCGTCATAGCCAGGGATCAAAATCGAGTGAGTGGTGCTCATCCAACCAAGGTTTTCAATTTCGGAAATAAAAAAATTTCGGAACCCACTGAGAAACGGGAAATTCCCGAAATTCCCAAAATTTCGGGTCAAATTAAAATTGAATTCAAATTTTTAAAAACATTTGACATGATTTCACTAGAACCTGTCTATGGTTGATCATACACCATAAATAAATGAAAAAAAAAAGAAGAAATATCTCAACACATCACAAGATATAGCACATCCTAGATAAATTCATCGCATCTAGCACATCACAGTGCTATCTAGTGACAAAGTTCCAATTAGAATGTCCACACAGTCCAAAATGATACACATTAATATAAAGTCTCAACATTAGATGTATCAGGAAAGCATAAGTATCATACTTATTCTGAACTTACAGTATCAAGAACGCATACAGCCGGTACAAGTATATATATCATGCAATGGAACAGGAGGCAAGAAAAGAACAGGAGCACATGACCGAGAACGGTGACTAACGACAACACAACTTCAGGAGATGATAGATAACCAGAACTTCGTGGAGGGGAGATTGCGGCACCAGGAACCTCGACGGCGTGGAGGGGAGATCGCGGCTCCAGCAACCTTCCTCGACGGCGTGGGTGGGGCTGCAGGGCGTCGGCGTCGAGCCTGGAGATCGCGCCAGGGGCGCTCGAAGGCAGAAGCCAGAGCCGCCGCCGCCTCCTGGGAGAAATTGTGATTTTTGGCTGGGAGTTTAGGGTTTCTAAAGGCTATTTAAATATTGGGCCGACTGGAAGTTTATTTTGGGCCCTTTGGTGCGATTTTGCGAGAGGCATATGAATTCACACGAAAAAATTTGACCGTACACGTTTCGTTTCGGTGGTCACCGAGAAATACGAAATTTCGGAAATTTCAAAACTTTCGCCGAAATTAAAAACCTTGCATCCAACCGAGCCAGTGGCTCGTTCGAAGTCGCCGGTGACTTTTACACACCATGTTGTTGTATATTACTGCACTGTGGAAATTCTATGTGCAACCATGCATCCAATGTTTTTCTTCCTACCCGATGTTTCAGCACCATAGGAATTTGATGACCAAAGCATGTACGAACTATGTAAAACTTCTCCGAAAAGCCATGCCCCCGTTTGTAACTGCCACTCCCAAAGTCTGCTAAAAGTAAGCCAAGTTTATCCCGCCCATCGATCTCATCATATATACATCGGATTTATCATATCACATGCCATGCCATGTGGAAGTTCGTTCTTCTTGTGAAACCATGAAGTGTTCTTGCCCCTCTTGGAATTCTTTTAGCTTAGGCGTCACCACCATTGATCTTGACCATGCCAACTACGTACAGCAAATTAACAATAACCATTTGTTATACCAGTATGCGCTTGCACAAGTCACAAACTCGCTCTCCCTCTACCAGTATAAATACCCCGGCCAGTCGCCACATCTCATGCTGCACTGGTCCATCGATCGAAACAGAGCCATCAATATCATATATATCTGGCCTTTGGTGCTTATTCACACAACTAGTTCATCAGGAACCGCAATGGCGGTGTGCTCACCGAAGCTAGTGTGTTTCCTAGCTCTGGCCTTGGTGGCCATGACTCAGTGCGCGGCACAGAACTCGCCGCAGGACTATGTGGACCTGCACAACGCGGCGCGCACTGAGGTGGGCGTCGGCCCGGTGTCCTGGGACGACACAGTGGCCGCGTACGCGCAGAGCTACGCGGCGCAGCGGCAGGGCGACTGCCAGCTGGTCCACTCCAGCGGGCCCTACGGCGAGAACATCTTCTGGGGCTCCGCCGGCGCCGACTGGTCGGCGTCCGACGCCGTGGGCTACTGGGTCTCCGAGAAGCAATACTACGACCACGACACCAACAGCTGCGCGGACGGGCAGGTGTGCGGGCACTACACGCAGGTGGTGTGGCGCGACTCCACTGCCATCGGCTGCGCCCGCGTCGTCTGCGACAACAACGCCGGCGTCTTCATCACCTGCAACTACAACCCGCCGGGCAACGTCGTCGGCCAGAGCCCTTACTAGACTCTTGTCATATCATGCATACTACATACGCTAGCTTTCAGCATGGCATGATTGGTGTGCTATTTTATACGTACGTATACGTGTGCCGCACATACGCATGAAGCATGATATGCATGCATACCATGGGTCGGAGGCAATAAATTGTTGTGAACTGTATACCATACGATGAGTGTCTGTAAACAAAATACAGTCAATAAAATCATGCGTGAGACTGCTGAGGCAAATATTTCTTTTCTTATTTTGATTTTATTGATCTTTTTCAAAAGCGCCGTCCCGGACTAAACCAAGACCCTGTGCCAAAGTCTAAAAATATAGGACCTTGTATGCTAGTAATGCTACATCAAGATTGAACAATAAAATAGCGCTATTCTAAACCACAAGCCAAATTAACTAGAAAAAAATACTGAGTAATACTGAACGTGTTCAGTATCTACACCCAGATACTGAATAACACTGAAAAGGAACACGCCCACCGTCATCATTGCCACCTTCGCCTACACGCGTTCACCATCCCTACTACCACCACCATGTTCTTGGCCACCCATTTAAAGCATGCATTAAGTTCAACTATACATGTGTCCGAGTAAATGCTCCGATGAGAAAGAAAAAGGTTGCTATATATGCCTAGAGCATTGGTATAGGCAGCTCTATATACAGAGTCATTTCTACAAATGCATTTTTAGAAGCGGTTGATAATCTAGAGACATGTTTGTAAATGAGGCTAGCTTAGTGGGGCCTAAGGGCCACCCTAAAAAGGCAGTGCCTCTACAAATCGATTATGTGATGGTGTATACGCTACATCTAGATATATAATAAGATTTATGTATCTAAAAAAGTCAAAACGACTTAAAATCGACTCAAGTCATATATGTACATAGTTTAGATCTATAAATTTGTAAATAAATGAGTACATATATTCCTTTGTTTCCCATTGGTAGTATGAGTATGTAGTAGGCAGTGCCGGCCCTAGGGGAGGGGCACGGTGTGGGGACGGGCGAGAGGGCCCAGGCGAGGAAGGGGCCCAAGCCCAAGACCCCCAGTCCTATCCCCTATAGTACAGACCTGGTGGCTGCCCAACAAGAAGAAATCGACCTTTGCTTTGTTCCCCACGCGAGTACACGAGCAGCCGAAGATGCGGCTCCGACTCGAACTCGCGACGCACAGAAACGGTACATATATAGCAGCGGCAAGCTGGCGAGTCGGCGACTAGAGATGATGACAATAGGCTCGACGAGACTAGACGATGACGCGATTACCGATCATCAGAGTCTTCAATTCTTCATCAGCTCATCCGCCCTGGGTATTATTTTTTTTTCCAAAATCGTTCTGTAATCCAGACTCTCGGGTTTGATGGTGCTAGTAAATTTGAGCGGATGAAAGATTTTTGATAGAGTTTGATGGTGCTAGTAGATTTTAGTAGATGAAAGAATTTTAGTGAAGAAGTACAAATATATTGTTGTTTTAGTCTACATTAATTGTTCCTAGATAATTATCAAACATGTTATACATGATCTAAAGGGGCCATCACGACGACTTTGCCAGAGAGCCCTTAAAATCCTAGGGCGGCACTGGTAGTAGGTGATGACATTTTCAAGCTAAGTGTGGCCGTTGCTAGGTTTTAATCGTCCACAAATGGGAAACTGCAACATTGGGAAAAGGAAAAACCCGCTCGATCATCACAATGGCTTACTACACATTCGGAATTGATCTAGCAGTAGTTTGTCCGTCGAGTAAACGCATGCATAAAACCAACTACATGCAAGTTGCGCATCTTTTTTTTCTTTATTTATTTGGGTCTCCGCCTCAATTCATTAGTCAGACTTGGATCGAGCGAGACTTTCATATAGAACTAAAGTCTCCTCTTGATTGACGACATGCATGTGATTTGGACGTGTATATAAGTTTTAGCCATGTATCAATCATCTTGTACGCATGGACATGTGTATGTTATAGCCATGTCATGCGTTACGCAAAGATGTTTGATCATAACTGTTTTATGCAACTTCACTTACCCAACTTGCCTTCATAGAAAAATATGTAGCATTTTTAGATTGAGTCTATCTTTTGTACTCACGCATGCTATCTCATTAAATTACTCCTCTTTCAAACAATGGTAATCGATTCAGACCAAAGGAAAACTCATACAAAATATATGTAAATCAATAATTTCACTTATATATACTATAACTTCAGTGGCTGAAAAATAAATGTCATCTTAGCGTTTTAACACAAATCTATTTCATACAAATGACCAATTATTAGTCAAAATTCATAAAGTTTGACTTTTCCTCTGGTCTAATATGCATAATTACCATTTTTGGATGGAGGGAACAGTAGTGGGGTTGTCTGGCATGACCACTATTTTTTGTTACTTAGACTTGTTGTGAGGATATTGGAAATTAGATCCGCTAGTATATTACGAAATTTGAAATAGTGAACTAATTTTCTTTTATCTAAATTGTGTCCTTTGGCATTCATGTGCATGTTCTAAAGCCATAAAATTGCGAAAGTGAAGCGTACGTTGTGTATCTCAAGGAATAACACCAGATTGATTAGATTGAACTAAGTTGAGTTTGAGCCGATTAGGAGTAATGACTTGGTTTAGATAATGCCGATCATTTCTCATAATGGTGCGTAGATGGCATATTATCAAGGGAGCTGACATTTTCATGTCCCTCGTTGTGAGCGATGTCTTGCACCAATGGATGTTAAAAAAGAAGGAGAAAACTTCCACGCGACTGGGAAAAATTAATCGCCAACAACAATGACAATATTCGCACAAATATGATGATAGCTTCACATTTTTAGATTTAAACTTGGTCGTAATTCATGAACTTACTGTGATTTGGCTGGGTAGATGTTGTATGATATTGAATAATATATATACATCCGATTTTAATTTATATATATCTAACACGACTTGTCTATCGATAGTGATGTGCATAATGACCTCGTCAATTGAACCCAAAAATTACAAGTGCCTCAGCATGTAAAACAAAAAAATGAACATGGAAATTTTAGCACCAATTGTTGTGCACAACATGGAAAACGCATGTTGTGTGCAAGATGGAAAATAAAAATTCAATCCATCATCGTGATAATTTAACACAAGCAACTAGCTAGGCAAATTACACACTCCGTGCTTAATTTGCTGGACGAATCATCGAAAAGAACCATAAACGACTAGATGCTACTAGAGATTAATTTGCTGGGCCTAATCATCGAAAAGAACCACAAATAACAAGGTAAGTCTTAAATTTGAAGATTAAGTTGAAAACATCGGTATGTTATAATATATGTATATATATGAATAGTTGAAATGCCATTTTGATAGTTCAAAATATAGGCATAAAAGAGACAATGATCAAAAAGATTATCACCCACCTTACTTCGGGCTTTGTGGTTACATTTAGGCAATAATGTTCGATAGAAAATTTGTCATTTCTATTATCCAATGTTGTTATTCTTTTGCATGTGTCCGAGCGTTGACGACTCAACATATACCGTGTATAAATGTTGTGTACAAGGTTGTCTCATTTCGCATTTTATCCGAATGTAAGCTGATATATATGATAATACATGTCATACTCGGGTTTACATGAGCTAATTGATTGTTTAACATGTATCCATTCAAATCTTCATATATTCTTCTTGCTCTGCCTCAGCTTTGGACCATCACATTGGGGCTCCATAATGCAACTCTGAAATTTGTTTTGGCTTAACAAAATTGTTCAGCTAAAATTCATTACTATTTGTGGTTACATTTAGGCAATAATGTTTCGATAGAAAATTTGTCATTTCTATTACGAATGTTGTTATTCTTTTCGCATGAGTCCGAATGTCGACTCAACACATTCGATTTTCGATAAGTTCATCTCCTTCCCGACATGCTACGAATATACTAAGGACTTAGAAATGTTCAACTATTGTTGGATATGAGATAGATTTCATTAATTTTTCTTTGTTCAAATATGCCTATTATAGTTATAGATTAATTTCTAAATACTAACTTTGCTTTCATATTTTCTTATTGTTCTATCGCTTTGTTGTACTACGACATATATCTATATGATTTACTAATTGTTGAGATGACACAATCTATGTTACAGATTGCTCATCAAATTTGATCATGATTTCACTAAAATTGGCAACGTATGCTGTGAACCATTAACAGAGAGGCATGTTATTTCAAGTATCCTAGCTTGCAGAGCAATCGATTGTACCAAAAGAAACATTTTTTTTTTGCTTATGACGGGTTATGTTTTTGTTATGATAGATGTTGCACCCCATATTCCTACTTCATAGCAATGTGATTCCTAGATCTTCATTTCTCCATGGGACATCATCATAAAATGGTTGCGAATTCACCAATTTGAGTGTGGCATGTATGCAATTTATGTCAACATGCTTAAATATATGTGAGTTGTTCCAAACTTCACCATGGTCTTCTCGACATTTAGTTCTCCCTATATTTAGCTACGTAACATTACTTTTCGCTAGATGATATGATTCTTAGATTCCAATGTAGCTTACCTATTTAATAGAAAACCTATGAATATTCAGATCCTTTGGGACAAACATTGAGGCACCACCGCCACCAACCGCTATCTTCTCCTTCAATCCACCAGCTAGAAACTTCAATTTCCCTTTCAAAAGGTTAGTTAGTAACATCGTTCTTTGCCATATGCAGCGTGTTTTTCTCCCCTGATGAAATAGCCCATGCAAAACACCGCATTCCAAGACTTACGTGCTAAGGATGGCAATGGGCGGGTTTGGATCGGGTGGAGTCTCCGTGCACCCAAAACCAAAACCCGAAATCGAAACCCGAACCCGAAACCGATTCGGTGGAAATCCATCACCAAAACCAAACCCGCAGATACCCGAAACCCGAATGGATACCTAAAACCCATGGATATATATATACACATATTCACATGTATAAACAAGAGGCAACAAATTATAAATATTTTCATGAGTCAATTTGGAATAAATTTAATAATCTAAGTAAACAAGTTATTATTAACATATTATAAAACATGAGTTTTAAATCCAAATGATTTATTTTGGATATCCATTGGATATCTATGGGTGGAAAATCAAACCCGAAACCAAACCCAAAACCGAACTCGAAACCGAACCCGAAACCGAACACGAAAAACCCGGGCGAAAAACCAGCACCAAACCCGAAAAATTGAAAAACCGAAACCCCGTGGATACCCGCCTCGGACCCGATCCGCTGCCATCTTTATTACGGGCGCTTTTCGGTCAAATAATCCTTCTATTATTGTCCGATTAGCTCATTCATATTTCACAATTCTTACTACTTTGCTACATCGAACTTCTATTCTTTAGGGTATCAAGGTAATTTCAGAGCTGCTACTGCTGCTGCTATTTCACGATGTAATACACAATATATTGATGACAATATGTTCCAGACATCTATACACCTTCACAAAATGAACCCACTTTGGACAGTATAGTCTATCATCCTGTTCAGTTTTTTTTTTGGTGAAATTAATCTTTATGCCTCTGATTGCTAAAAAGTGCCATCAAAGGCAAGGAATAGGCCAATGAATGATGTAACTTGGCAAGGAATAGGCCAATGAATGATGTAAATGTTTTTCTTCCACTTACTACAGCTGCGTCTTGATGAAAAGAGCGACAACAGAGGGTGCCAATGTAAAATCAGCTCTGTTGACACCTGTTATAGCATAATATTAATAGTCAACTAAACATGAAATAAGGGCTTAAAATGAATAATCACATAGACTAGGGGATTTACTAACATAATTCCACGAGCTTTGGTGATTTATATCTTTACAGGGACTTAACAGATAAAAGCAGTTAAGAACAGTGAAAACCCGAAGAGTTTGCATCCCATACGATGACAAGACTTGACCGTGAGGCAACTCAATCCAAAAAGTGGACTAAAACATTCTAGAAGACACCAGGAGGAGGGAGAACTCGTTGTGACACAAGGCCCCGGGCGTCGCCAGCCCATTATCGGGCGACCGCCGGGGAGTTGGAGCCCAAATCCAGTCAACTTTTGAGGTCGATTTCTAACCGACATTGAGGTTGTATCTATACCGTTGCTCAAGGTCGGTTTGATCCAAGGGTCATCGTTCATCGCCAAGGGCTATATAAGCAGACCACTGTCCCGGGTGGTAAAACCCTAATTCATTATCATTCAAGTATCAATAGGCGGAGACCCTGAGTCTCCCCTAGGTCTAGATAGAAATAGATCTAGAAGAGCTAGTATGCAAGAGGGGATTAGATCTCATTAGATCTAATCTTTAGAACAAGAGATAGAGAGAGGGAAGGGGACCGGAGGAGGAGGTGCCCTTGTCGGTGCTACCTCCACAACTTGTACCTTGGTGGAAGTTAACCTACACTTGGAGTTACTCCGGTAATCTACTTCTTCTTTTAGTAAGTAATATTATTTATATTGTTCTTATTGGTCTCATGAGTCTCTTTTGAGTACTTTAATCCGGTACCTAGATTAGAGTAATATTCGTAGTGCAAACGTGGTGTTTGGACTCGGGTATCTCGTTAGATGCACCCTACCTTCAGGAGCGTGGTAGTTCGTGGTAGTGACAAGTACCATTGATTCCTTTGGATTCCACATCCCGTTGGTTAGGCCAAGTAGAACCCATTTGCTCTGAGGATTGCACGTTTCGTCCCTCGCTTTCCTTTGAGTACGCCCCCATAAGGATAATATCAACATGGATTACCAAGATAAGAATTAGATATCTTAGTAATCCTCTCTCGCTATCTCAACCTTCTTAAGTCTTGTGCTACTCGGGTTAAGATTAGATCGTAGTCTCCCTCACCCGTTTCCCCGTGGATTCGATATTAAACCCTCTCTCCGGGTGAAGTGCTCACCGGTATCCGTTCGCTGCAGATTATACAAATTATAAATATTTCGTAGGCTTATCTAATACCAACAAGCTCTACGACATAGCATCGAAGAATAACCACAAGATACGATTTGAAAAAAAAACCATTAATTAAGTTTTGTAATCTGTCCAATTTCTATCCTTTAATATAATCCTTTGTGCATCCTAATCCATAATCATTGTAACTATTATCAAAGATGGTTTGGTTTGGAGCTAACCTAATAATGGAAATCTTGTGTTACACAATATTCATAATCTGGCTAGTCTATCAAAAATGGACTTAAGATAAATCTTAATGAATACTTATATATATATTTTTTTATCAAAGTAAGTGTATCAAGCAGGGAAACAAATTCTAAACTGCTAAGGTCTTATTTCATTTTAATTTAATCCATCCATGTGGATTTAAGTCCAGCCACATCACGAGAGAATTGGCATGTTGAACTTCATCCATGTCTAAACTTGTAGCCTTCGATCCGTATACGCTTTGTACTTCTCGCACGTTTGGGTATTAGGAGTAAAGGGGTATTAGGACTATCTCGTAAGGCATACATAGAAAAGATTCTTAAGAAATATTGTATGCATAAGTGTTGTCCCTCACCGCACCCATTGTCAAGGGCGATAAGTATGGGGAACATCGGTGCCCCAAGAACCAAATCGAGCTCGAACAAATGAGATCGATTACCTTATGCATCACCGTCGGAAGTTTCAAGTATGCTCAAATATGTACTCGCCCTAACATAGCATTCGTTACCGGGTTACTTGGAAGATATCGAAAAATCCAAATGCGTAACACCGGAAATTAGTTAAGAAAGTCTTGCGTTATTTGCGTAGGGCACAAAAGGCTTCATGCTAACTTATAGAAAATCAGACACCCTTAAGATAGTAGGGTATTTTCGGACTTCAGATTATGCGGGAGATGAAAGAAAATCCACTTCATGATATATTTTTACTTCGGCGCGTAAGGAGCTATATCGTGGAAAAGCTCAAAACAAACTCTCGTTACATCATCCACAATGTATGCGGAGTTTGTGGCATGTTATGAGGCCTCGGGTCAGGTGAATTGGCTTAAGAAGTTCATACCCGGTTTAAGAGTGGTAGACAGCATTGAGAAACCACTTAAGTTATATTGCGATAATAATCCCGTAATAGAATATGCTCACAACAATAGGTCAAGTGCTGCCACCAAACACATTGACATTAAGTACTATGTTGTGAAGGAAAAGTCCGGGATCATGTTATAAGTCTAGAGCATATAAGTACAGATAAGATGTTAGCGGATCCACTCACAAAAGGCTTACCACCCAATGTGTTTAGAAAACACCTAGCCGGCATGGGTTTAATGGAAAGCCTATGATTCCTGGACACTTAGGGCCCAAAATTAGATTTTAGAACTTTATTTCATATCAGAGGGATGTATTGTAGCTGTTAAGTCTAACGGCAATTTGCTGTGATGATGAGACACGCTCTACGCATAGCTTTGTAATGGGATGAAGTTTAAGAAATAAGTTTTAAGTTAAGATTAAGATAAGTTATTAAGAGGAGATCAAGGGGGAGAATGTTAGTATTTGATCTCTCTTGGTTTTGGGCCCAACGGACCGAACTAAACCTTGATCCGCTCCCTGATCGGGGGAGCCCAACCCACTAATGGTGTCACACTGCGGTACATAAATAGGAGGGTGGAGGCGCCGGGGCACGGTACCCTAAGTTCACCGCTGCCATTTTTTCCCCACCCACATTTCTAGACCTAATCCGATCTTCAGACCCGCAGCAAGTGACGGGAAGCTTCTCCACCGCCACTGCGTCGACGCCGGCGACGCCCCTTCACCGACCGTCGCTGCCCTAGCGTAGAGGAGGTCCCCGACGGCGCCATGGCGGAGTCCAGCAACAACAATGGCAAGGGAAAGGATGGTCTGTACCCGATCTACTTATACGCTTCTGTTACTCGTAGATCTAGGTCATATATGTGTATCAGTTCATCTTTTGTCACAAGTTGTACCCGTCTGATCTACTACTAGTGATCCTCTAAGATGTATTTCATCTATCACTGAGCCGTCATAGCCGGGGATCAAAATCGAGTGAGTGGTGCTCATCCAACCGAGCCAGTGGCTCGTTCGGAAGTCGCCGGTGACTTTTACACACCATGTTGTTGTATATTACTGCACTGTGGAAATTCTATGTGCAACCATGCATCCAATGTTTTTCTTCCTACCCGATGTTTCAGCACCATAGGAATTTGGATGACCAAAGCATGTACGAACTATGTAAAACTTCTCCGAAAAGCCATGCCCCCGTTTGTAACTGCCACTCCCAAAGTCTGCTAAAAGTAAGCCAAGTTTATCCCGCCCATCGATCTCATCATATATACATCGGATTTATCATATCACATGCCATGCCATGTGGAAGTTCGTTCTTCTTGTGAAACCATGAAGTGTTCTTGCCCCTCTTGGAATTCTTTTAGCTTAGGCGTCACCACCATTGATCTTGACCATGCCAACTACGTACAGCAAATTAACAATAACCATTTGTTATACCAGTATGCGCTTGCACAAGTCACAAACTCGCTCTCCCTCTACCAGTATAAATACCCCGGCCAGTCGCCACATCTCATGCTGCACTGGTCCATCGATCGAAACAGAGCCATCAATATCATATATATCTGGCCTTTGGTGCTTATTCACACAACTAGTTCATCAGGAACCGCAATGGCGGTGTGCTCACCGAAGCTAGTGTGTTTCCTAGCTCTGGCCTTGGTGGCCATGACTCAGTGCGCGGCGCAGAACTCGCCGCAGGACTCTACGTGGACCTGCACAACGCGGCGCGCACTGAGGTGGGCGTCGGCCCGGTGTCCTGGGACGACACAGTGGCCGCGTACGCGCAGAGCTACGCGGCGCAGCGGCAGGGCGACTGCCAGCTGGTCCACTCCAGCGGGCCCTACGGCGAGAACATCTTCTGGGGCTCCGCCGGCGCCGACTGGTCGGCGTCCGACGCCGTGGGCTACTGGGTCTCCGAGAAGCAATACTACGACCACGACACCAACAGCTGCGCGGACGGGCAGGTGTGCGGGCACTACACGCAGGTGGTGTGGCGCGACTCCACTGCCATCGGCTGCGCCCGCGTCGTCTGCGACAACAACGCCGGCGTCTTCATCACCTGCAACTACAACCCGCCGGGCAACGTCGTCGGCCAGAGCCCTTACTAGACTCTTGTCATATCATGCATACTACATACGCTAGCTTTCAGCATGGCATGATTGGTGTGCTATTTTATACGTACGTATACGTGTGCCGCACATACGCATGAAGCATGATATGCATGCATACCATGGGTCGGAGGCAATAAATTGTTGTGAACTGTATACCATACGATGAGTGTCTGTAAACAAAATACAGTCAATAAAATCATGCGTGAGACTGCTGAGGCAAATATTTCTTTTCTTATTTTGATTTTATTGATCTTTTTCAAAAGCGCCGTCCCGGACTAAACCAAGACCCTGTGCCAAAGTCTAAAAATATAGGACCTTGTATGCTAGTAATGCTACATCAAGATTGAACAATAAAAATAGCGCTATTCTAAACCACAAGCCAAATTAACTAGAAAAAAAATACTGAGTAATACTGAACGTGTTCAGTATCTACACCCAGATACTGAATAACACTGAAAAGGAACACGCCCACCGTCATCATTGCCACCTTCGCCTACACGCGTTCACCATCCCTACTACCACCACCATGTTCTTGGCCACCCATTTAAAGCATGCATTAAGTTCAACTATACATGTGTCCGAGTAAATGCTCCGATGAGAATGAAAAAGGTTGCTATATATGCCTAGAGCATTGGTATAGGCAGCTCTATATACAGAGTCATTTCTACAAATGCATTTTTAGAAGCGGTTGATAATCTAGAGACATGTTTGTAAATGAGGCTAGCTTAGTGGGGCCTAAGGGCCACCCTAAAAAAGGCAGTGCCTCTACAAATCGATTATGTGATGGTGTATACGCTACATCTAGATATATAATAAGATTTATGTATCTAAAAAAGTCAAAACGACTTAAAATCGACTCAAGTCATATATGTACATAGTTTAGATCTATAAATTTGTAAATATATGAGTACATATATTCCTTTGTTTCCCATTGGTAGTATGAGTATGTAGTAGGCAGTGCCGGCCCTAGGGGAGGGGCACGGTGTGGGGACGGGCGAGAGGGCCCAGGCGAGGAAGGGGCCCAAGCCCAAGACCCCCAGTCCTATCCCCTATAGTACAGACCTGGTGGCTGCCCAACAAGAAGAAATCGACCTTTGCTTTGTTCCCCACGCGAGTACGCCGAGCAGCCGAAGATGCGGCTCCGACTCGAACTCGCGACGCACAGAAACGGGTACATATATAGCAGCGGCAAGCTGGCGAGTCGGCGACTAGAGATGATGACAATAGGCTCGACGAGACTAGACGATGACGCGACACCGATCATCAGAGTCTTCAATTCTTCATCAGCTCATCCGCCCTGGGTATTATTTTTTTTTCCAAAATCGTTCTGTAATCCAGACTCTCGGTTTGATGGTGCTAGTAAATTTGAGCGGATGAAAGATTTTTGATAGAGTTTGATGGTGCTAGTAGATTTTAGTAGATGAAAGAATTTTAGTGAAGAAGTACAAATATATTGTTGTTTTAGTCTACATTAATTGTTCCTAGATAATTATCAAACATGTTATACATGATCTAAAGGGGCCATCACGACGACTTTGCCAGAGAGCCCTTAAAATCCTAGGGCCGGCACTGGTAGTAGGTGATGACATTTTCAAGCTAAGTGTGGCCGTTGCTAGGTTTTAATCGTCCACAAATGGGAAACTGCAACATTGGGAAAAGGAAAAACCCGCTCGATCATCACAATGGCTTACTACACATTCGGAATTGATCTAGCAGTAGTTTGTCCGTCGAGTAAACGCATGCATAAAACCAACTACATGCAAGTTGCGCATCTTTTTTCTTTATTTATTTGGGTCTCCGCCTCAATTCATTAGTCAGACTTGGATCGAGCGAGACTTTCATATAGAACTAAAGTCTCCTCTTGATTGACGACATGCATGTGATTTGGACGTGTATATAAGTTTTAGCCATGTATCAATCATCTTGTACGCATGGACATGTGTATGTTATAGCCATGTCATGCGTTACGCAAAGATGTTTGATCATAACTGTTTTATGCAACTTCACTTACCCAACTTGCCTTCATAGAAAAAATATGTAGCATTTTTAGATTGAGTCTATCTTTTGTACTCACGCATGCTATCTCATTAAATTACTCCTCTTTCAAACAATGGTAATCGATTCAGACCAAAGGAAAACTCATACAAAATATATGTAAATCAATAATTTCACTTATATATACTATAACTTCAGTGGCTGAAAAATAAATGTCATCTTAGCGTTTTAACACAAATCTATTTCATACAAATGACCAATTATTAGTCAAAATTCATAAAGTTTGACTTTTCCTCTGGTCTAATATGCATAATTACCATTTTTGGATGGAGGGAACAGTAGTGGGGTTGTCTGGCATGACCACTATTTTTTGTTACTTAGACTTGTTGTGAGGATATTGGAAATTAGATCCGCTAGTATATTACGAAATTTGAAATAGTGAACTAATTTTCTTTTATCTAAATTGTGTCCTTTGGCATTCATGTGCATGTTCTAAAGCCATAAAATTGCGAGTGAAGCGTACGTTGTGTATCTCAAGGAATAACACCAGATTGATTAGATTGAACTAAGTTGAGTTTGAGCCGATTAGGAGTAATGACTTGGTTTAGATAATGCCGATCATTTCTCATAATGGTGCGTAGATGGCATATTATCAAGGGAGCTGACATTTTCATGTCCCTCGTTGTGAGCGATGTCTTGCACCAATGGATGTTAAAAAGAAGGAGAAAACTTCCACGCACTGGGAAAAAATTAATCGCCAACAACAATGACAATATTTCGCACAAATATGATGATAGCTTCACATTTTTAGATTTAAACTTGGTCGTAATTCATGAACTTACTGTGATTTGGCTGGGTAGATGTTGTATGATATTGAATAATATATATACATCCGATTTTAATTTATATATATCTAACACGACTTGTCTATCGATAGTGATGTGCATAATGACCTCGTCAATTGAACCCAAAAATTACAAGTGCCTCAGCATGTAAAACAAAAAAATGAACATGGAAATTTTAGCACCAATTGTTGTGCACAACATGGAAAACGATGTTGTGTGCAAGATGGAAAATAAAAATTCAATCCATCATCGTGATAATTTAACACAAGCAACTAGCTAGGCAAATTACACACTCCGTGCTTAATTTGCCGGACGAATCATCGAAAAGAACCATAAACGACTAGATGCTACTAGAGATTAATTTGCTTTGGATCTAATCATCGAAAAGAACCACAAATAACAAGGTAAGTCTTAAATTTGAAGATTAAGTTGAAAACATCGGTATGTTATAATATATGTATATATATGAATAGTTGAAATGCCATTTTGATAGTTCAAAATATAGGCATAAAAGAGACAATGATCAAAAAAGATTATCACCCACCTTACTGGGCTTTGTGGTTACATTTAGGCAATAATGTTCGATAGAAAATTTGTCATTTCTATTATCCAATGTTGTTATTCTTTTTGCATGTGTCCGAGCGTTGACGACTCAACATATACTTTGTGTATAAATGTTGTGTACAAGGTTGTCTCATTTCGCATTTTATCCGGAATGTAAGCTGATATATATGATAATACATGTCATACTCGGTTTACATGAGCTAATTGATTGTTTAACATGTATCCATTCAAATCTTCATATATTCTTCTTTTTGCTCGCCTCAGCTTTGGACCATCACATTGGGGCTCCATAATGCAACTCTGAAATTTGTTTTGGCTTAACAAAATTGTTCAGCTAAAATTCATTACTATTTGTGGTTACATTTAGGCAATAATGTTCTGATAGAAAATTTGTCATTTCTATTACCGAATGTTGTTATTCTTTCGCATGAGTCCAGAATGTCGACTCAACACATTCTGATTTTCAGATAAGTTCATCTCCTTCCTGACATGCTACGAATATACTAAGGACTTAGAAATGTTCAACTATTGTTGGATAACAGATAGATTTCATTAATTTTTCTTTGTTCAAATATGCCTATTATAGTTATAGATTAATTTCTAAATACTAACTTTGCTTTCATATTTTCTTATTGTTCTATCCCCGCTTTGTTGTACTACAGACATATATCTATATGATTTACTAATTGTTGAGATGACACAATCTATGTTACAGATTGCTCATCAAATTTGATCATGATTTCACTAAAATTGGCAACGTATGCTGTGAACCATTAACAGAGGCATGTTATTTCAGTATCCTAGCTTGCAGAGCACTGATTGTACCAAAAGAAACATTTTTTTTGCTTATGACAGGTTATGTTTTTGTTATGATAGATGTTGCACCCCATATTCCTACTTCATAGCAATGTGATTCCTAGATCTTCATTTCTCCATGGGACATCATCATAAAATGGTTGCGAATTCACCAATTTGAGTGTGGCATGTATGCAATTTATGTCAACATGCTTAAATATATGTGAGTTGTTCCAAACTTCACCATGGTCTTCTCTGACATTTAGTTCTCCCTATATTTAGCTACAGAACATTACTTTCGCTAGATGATATGATTCTTAGATTCCAATGTAGCTTACCTATTTAATAGAAAACCTATGAATATTCAGATCACTGGGACAAACATTGAGGCACCACTGCCACCAACTGCTATCTTCTCCTTCAATCCACCAGCTAGAAACTTCAATTTCCCTTTCAAAAGGTTAGTTAGTAACATCGTTCTTTGCCATATGCAGCGTGTTTTTTTCCCCGATGAAATAGCCCATGCAAAACACCGCATTCCAAGACTTCGTGCTAAGGATGGCAATGGGCGGGTTTGGATCGGGTGGAGTCTCCGTGCACCCAAAACCGAAACCCGAAATCGAAACCCGAACCGAAACCGATTCGGTGGAAATCCATCACCAAAACCAAACCCGCAGATACCCGAAACCCGAATGGATACCTAAAACCCATGGATATATATATACACATATTCACATGTATAAACAAGAGGCAACAAATTATAAATATTTTCATGAGTCAATTTGGAATAAATTTAATAATCTAAGTAAACAAGTTATTATTAACATATTATAAAACATGAGTTTTAAATCCAAATGATTTATTTTGGATATCCATTGGATATCTATGGGTGGAAAATCAAACCCGAAACCAAACCCAAAACCGAACTCGAAACCGAACCCAAAAACCGAACCGAAAACCGTGGGCGAAAAACCAGCACCAAACCCGAAAATTGAAAAACCGAAACCCGTGGATACCCGCCGGACCCGATCCGCTGCCATCTTTATTCGTCTTTGCTTTTTCGGTCAAATAATCCTTCTATTATTGTCCGATTAGCTCATTCATATTTCACAATTCTTACTACTTTGCTACATCGAACTTCTATTCTTTAGGGTATCAAGGTAATTTCAGAGCTGCTACTGCTGCTGCTATTTCACGATGTAATACACAATATATTGATGACAATATGTTCCAGACATCTATACACCTTCACAAAATGAACCCACTTTGGACAAGATAGTCTATCATCCCTGTTCAGTTTAGTTTTTTTTTGGTGAAATTAATCTTTATGCCTCGATTGCTAAAAAGTGCCATCAAAGGCAAGGAATAGGCCAATGAATGATGTAACTTGGCAAGGAATAGGCCAATGAATGATGTAAATGTTTTTCTTCCACTTACTACAGCTGCGTCTTGATGAAAAGAGCGACAAATGAGAGGGTGCCAATGTAAAATCAGCTCTGTTGACACCTGTTATAGCATAATATTAATAGTCAACTAAACATGAAATAAGGGCTTAAAATGAATAATCACATAGACTAGGGGATTTACTAACATAATTCCACGAGCTTTGGTGATTTATATCTTTTCTGAGGGACTTAATGGATAAAAGCGATTAAGAACGGTGAAAACCCGAAGAGTTTGCATCCCATACGATGACAAGACTTGACCGTGAGGCAACTCAATCCAAAAAGTGGACTAAAACATTCTAGAAGACACCAGGAGGAGGGAGAACTCGTTGTGACACAAGGCCCTGGCGATCGCCAGGCCCATTACTGGCGACCGCCAGGAGTTGGAGCCCAAATCCAGTCAACTTTTGAGGTCGATTTCTAACCGACATTGAGGTTGTATCTATACCGTTGCTCAAGGTCGGTTTGATCCAAGGGTCATCGTTCATCGCCAAGGGCTATATAAGCAGACCACCTGTCCCCAGGGTAAAACCCTAATTCATTATCATTCAGTATCAATAGGCTGAGACCCTGAGTCTCCCCCTAGGTCTAGATAGAAATAGATCTAGAAGAGCTAGTATGCAAGAGGGGATTAGATCTCATTAGATCTAATCTTTAGAACAAGAGAGATAGAGAGAGGGAAGGGACCGGAGGAGGTGCCGGCCTGTCGGTGCTACCTCCACAACTTGTACCTTGGTGGAAGTTAACCTACACTTGGAGTTACTCTGGTAATCTACTTCTTCTTTTAGTAAGTAATATTATTTATATTGTTCTTATTGGTCTCATGAGTCTCTTTTTGAGTACTTTAATCCGGTACCTAGATTAGAGTAATATTCGTAGTGCAAACGTGGTGTTTGGACTCGGGTATCTCGTTAGATGCACCCTACCTTCCGGAGCGTGGTAGTTCGTGGTAGTGACAGTACCATTGATTCCTTTGGATTCCACATCCCGTTGGTTAGGCCAAGTAGAACCCTGTTGCTGGAGGATTGCACGTTTCGTCCCCTCGCTTTCCTTTGAGTACGTCCCCATAAGGATAATATCAACATGGATTACCAAGATAAGAATTAGATATCTTAGTAATCCTCTCTCGCTATCTCAACCTTCTTAAGTCTTGTGCTACTCCGGGTTAAGATTAGATCGTAGTCTCCCTCACCCGTTTCCCCTGTGGATTCGATATTAAACCCTCTCGGGTGAAGTGCTCACTTAGGTATCCGTTAAACTGCAGATTATACAAATTATAAATATTTCTGTAGGCTTATCTAATACCAACAAGCTCTACGACATAGCATCCGAAGAATAACCACAAGATACGATTTGAAAAAAAACCATTAATTTTTTTGTAATCTGTCCAATTTCTATCCTTTAATATAATCCTTTGTGCATCCTAATCCATAATCATTGTAACTATTATCAAAGATGGTTTGGTTTGGAGCTAACCTAATAATGGAAATCTTGTGTTACACAATATTCATAATCCCGGCTAGTCTATCAAAAATGGACTTAAGATAAATCTTAATGAATACTTATATATATATATTTTTTTTATCAAAGTAAGTGTATCAAAAGCAGGGGAAACAAATTCTAAACTGCTAAGGTCTTATTTCATTTTAATTTAATCCATCCATGTGGATTTAAGTCCAGCCACATCACGAGAGAATTGGCATGCTGAACTTCATCCATGTCTAAACTTGTAGCCTTCGATCCGTATACGCTTTGTACTTCTCAAATGACGTTTGGGTATTAGGAGTAAAGGGGTATTAGGACTATCTCAGAAGGCATACATAGAAAAGATTCTTAAGAAATATTGTATGCATAAGTGTTGTCCCTCACCTGCACCCATTGTCAAGGGCGATAAGTATGGGGAACATCAGTGCCCCAAGAACCAAATCGAGCTCGAACAAATGAGATCAGTACCTTGTGCATCAGCTGTCAGAAGTTTACAGTATGCTCAAATATGTACTCGCCCTAACATAGCATTAGATTACCGGGTTACTTGGAAGATATCGAAAAAATCCAGGTGCGAGAATCGGAAATTAGTTAAGAAAGTCTTGCGTTATTTGTGGGGCACAAAAGGCTTCATGCTAACTTATAGAAAATCAGACACCCTTAAGATAGTAGGGTACTTTCGACTCAGATTATGCGGGAGATGAAAGAAAATCCACTTCATGATATATTTTTTTACTGGCGAGAAGGAGCTATATCGTGGAAAAGCTCAAAACAAACTCGTTACATCATCCACAATGTATGTGGAGTTTGTGGCATGTTATGAGGCCTCGGGTCGTGAATTGGCTTAAGAAGTTCATACCCGGTTTAAGAGTGGTAGACAAACATTGAGAAACCACTTAAGTTATATTGCGATAATAATCCCGTAATAGAATATGCTCACAACAATAGGTCAAGTGCTGCCACCAAACACATTGACATTAAGTACTATGTTGTGAAGGAAAAAGTCCGGGATCATGTTATAAGTCTAGAGCATATAAGTACAGATAAGATGTTAGCGGATCCGCTCACAAAAGGCTTACCACCCAATGTGTTTAGAAAACACCTAGCCGGCATGGGTTTAATGGAAAGCCTATGATTCCTGGACACTTAGGGCCCAAAATTAGATTTTAGAACTTTATTTCATATCGAGGAGGGATGTATTGTAGCTATTAAGTCTAACGGCAATTTCTTTGTGATGATGAGACACGCTCACGCATAGCTTTGTAATGCGATGAAGTTTAAGAAATAAGTTTTAAGTTAAGATTAAGATAAGTTATTAAGAGGAGATCAAGGGGGAGAATGTTAGTATTTGATCTCTCTTGGTTTTTGGGCCCAACGGACCGAACTAAACCTTGATCCGCTCCCTGATCGGGGGAGCCCAACCCACTAATGGTGTCACACTGCGGTACATAAATAGGAGGGTGGAGGCGCCGGGGCACGGTACCCTAAGTTCACCGCCGCCATTTTTTCCCCACCCACATTTCTAGACCTAATCCGATCTTTAGACCCGCAGCAAGTGACGGGAAGCTTCTCCACCGCCACTGCGTCGACGCCGGCGACGCCCCTTCACCGACCGTCGCTGCCCTAGCGTAGAGGAGGTCCCCGACGGCGCCATGGCGGAGTCCAGCAACAACAACGGCAAGGGAAAGGATGGTCTGTACCCGATCTACTTATACGGTTCTGTTACTCGTAGATCTAGGTCATATATGTGTATCAGTTCATCTTTTGTCACAAGTTGTACCCGTCTGATCTACTACTAGTGATCCTCTAAGATGTATTTCATCTATCACTGAGCCGTCATAGCCGGGATCAAAATCGAGTGAGTGGTGCTCATCCAACCGAGCCAGTGGCTCGTTCGGAAGTCGCCGGTGACTTTTACACACCATGTTGTTGTATATTACTGCACTGTGGAAATTCTATGTGCAACCATGCATCCAATGTTTTTCTTCCTACCCGATGTTTCAGCACCATAGGAATTTGGATGACCAAAGCATGTACGAACTATGTAAAACTTCTCCGAAAAGCCATGCCCCCGTTTGTAACTGCCACTCCCAAAGTCTGCTAAAAGTAAGCCAAGTTTATCCCGCCCATCGATCTCATCATATATACATCGGATTTATCATATCACATGCCATGCCATGTGGAAGTTCGTTCTTCTTGTGAAACCATGAAGTGTTCTTGCCCCTCTTGGAATTCTTTTAGCTTAGGCGTCACCACCATTGATCTTGACCATGCCAACTACGTACAGCAAATTAACAATAACCATTTGTTATACCAGTATGCGCTTGCACAAGTCACAAACTCGCTCTCCCTCTACCAGTATAAATACCCCGGCCAGTCGCCACATCTCATGCTGCACTGGTCCATCGATCGAAACAGAGCCATCAATATCATATATATCTGGCCTTTGGTGCTTATTCACACAACTAGTTCATCAGGAACCGCAATGGCGGTGTGCTCACCGAAGCTAGTGTGTTTCCTAGCTCTGGCCTTGGTGGCCATGACTCAGTGCGCGGCGCAGAACTCGCCGCAGGACTCTGTGGACCTGCACAACGCGGCGCGCACTGAGGTGGGCGTCGGCCCGGTGTCCTGGGACGACACAGTGGCCGCGTACGCGCAGAGCTACGCGGCGCAGCGGCAGGGCGACTGCCAGCTGGTCCACTCCAGCGGGCCCTACGGCGAGAACATCTTCTGGGGCTCCGCCGGCGCCGACTGGTCGGCGTCCGACGCCGTGGGCTACTGGGTCTCCGAGAAGCAATACTACGACCACGACACCAACAGCTGCGCGGACGGGCAGGTGTGCGGGCACTACACGCAGGTGGTGTGGCGCGACTCCACTGCCATCGGCTGCGCCCGCGTCGTCTGCGACAACAACGCCGGCGTCTTCATCACCTGCAACTACAACCCGCCGGGCAACGTCGTCGGCCAGAGCCCTTACTAGACTCTTGTCATATCATGCATACTACATACGCTAGCTTTCAGCATGGCATGATTGGTGTGCTATTTTATACGTACGTATACGTGTGCCGCACATACGCATGAAGCATGATATGCATGCATACCATGGGTCGGAGGCAATAAATTGTTGTGAACTGTATACCATACGATGAGTGTTTGTAAACAAAATACAGTCAATAAAATCATGCGTGAGACTGCTGAGGCAAATATTTCTTTTCTTATTTTGATTTTATTGATCTTTTTTCAAAAGCGCCGTCCCGGACTAAACCAAGACCCTGTGCCAAAGTCTAAAATATAGGACCTTGTATGCTAGTAATGCTACATCAAGATTGAACAATAAAATAGCGCTATTCTAAACCACAAGCCAAATTAACTGGAAAAAAATACTGAGTAATACTGAACGTGTTCAGTATCTACACCCAGATACTGAATAACACTGAAAAGGAACACGCCCACCGTCATCATTGCCACCTTCGCCTACACGCGTTCACCATCCCTACTACCACCACCATGTTCTTGGCCACCCATTTAAAGCATGCATTAAGTTCAACTATACATGTGTCCGAGTAAATGCTCCGATGAGAAAGAAAAAGGTTGCTATATATGCCTAGAGCATTGGTATAGGCAGCTCTATATACAGAGTCATTTCTACAAATGCATTTTTAGAAGCGGTTGATAATCTAGAGACATGTTTGTAAATGAGGCTAGCATAGTGGGGCCTAAGGGCCACCCTAAAAAGGCAGTGCCTCTACAAATCGATTATGTGATGGTGTATATGCTACATCTAGATATATAATAAGATTTATGTATCTAAAAAGTCAAAACGACTTAAAATCGACTCAAGTCATATATGTACATAGTTTAGATCTATAAATTTGTAAATATATGAGTACATATATTCCTTTGTTTCCCATTGGTAGTATGAGTATGTAGTAGGCAGTGCCGGCCCTAGGGGAGGGGCACGGTGTGGGGACGGGCGAGAGGGCCCAGGCGAGGAAGGGGCCCAAGCCCAAGACCCCCAGTCCTATCCCCTATAGTACAGACCTGGTGGCTGCCCAACAAGAAGAAATCGACCTTTGCTTTGTTCCCCACGCGAGTACACGAGCAGCCGAAGATGCGGCTCCGACTCGAACTCGCGACGCACACAGAAATGGTACATATATAGCAGCGGCAAGCTGGCGAGTCGGGCGACTAGAGATGATGACAATAGGCTCGACGAGACTAGACGATGACGCTGATTACCGATCATCAGAGTCTTCAATTCTTCATCAGCTCATCCGCCCTGGGTATTATTTTTTTTCCAAAATCGTTCTGTAATCCAGACTCTCGGTTTGATGGTGCTAGTAAATTTGAGCGGATGAAAGATTTTTGATAGAGTTTGATGGTGCTAGTAGATTTTAGTAGATGAAAGAATCTTAGTGAAGAAGTACAAATATATTGTTGTTTTAGTCTACATTAATTGTTCCTAGATAATTATCAAACATGTTATATATGATCTAAAGGGGCCATCGCGACGACTTTGCCAGAGAGCCCTTAAAATCCTAGGGCCGTCACTGGTAGTAGGTGATGACATTTTCAAGCTAAGTGTGGCCGTTGCTAGGTTTTAATCGTCCACAAATGGGAAACTGCAACATTGGGAAAAGGAAAAACCCGCTCGATCATCACAATGGCTTACTACACATTCGGAATTGATCTAGCAGTAGTTTGTCCGTCGAGTAAACGCATGCATAAAACCAACTACATGCAAGTTGCGCATCTTTTTTCTTTATTTATTTGGGTCTCCGCCTCAATTCATTAGTCAGACTTGGATCGAGCGAGACTTTCATATAGAACTAAAGTCTCCTCTTGATTGACGACATGCATGTGATTTGGACGTGTATATAAGTTTTAGCCATGTATCAATCATCTTGTACGCATGGACATGTGTATGTTATAGCCATGTCATGCGTTACGCAAAGATGTTTGATCATAACTGTTTTATGCAACTTCACTTACCCAACTTGCCTTCATAGAAAAATATGTAGCATTTTTAGATTGAGTCTATCTTTTTGTACTCACGCATGCTATCTCATTAAATTACTCCTCTTTCAAACAATGGTAATCGATTCAGACCAAAGGAAAACTCATACAAAATATATTTAAATCAATAATTTCACTTATATATACTATAACTTCAGTGGCTGAAAAATAAATATCATCTTAGCATTTTAACACAAATCTATTTCATACAAATGACCAATTATTATGTATCTAAAAAAGCCACCAGGAGGAGGGAGAACTTGTTGTGACACAAGGCCCCGGGCGTCGCCAGTGCCCATTATGGCGACCGCCAGGAGTTGGAGCCCAAATCCAGTCAACTTTTTAGGTAGGTTTCTAACCGACATTGAGGTTGTATCTATACCGTTGCTCAAGGTCGGTTTGATCCAAGGGTCATCGTTCATCGCCAAGGGCTATATAAGCAGACCACCTGTCCCCAGGGTAAAACCCTAATACATTATCATTCAGTATCAATAGGCTGAGACCCTGAGTCTCCCCCTAGGTCTAGATAGAAATAGATCTAGAAGAGCTAGTATGCAAGAGGGGATTAGATCTCATTAGATCTAATCTTTAGAACAAGAGAGATAGAGAGAGGGAAGGGACTGGAGGAGGTGCCGGCCTGTCGGTGCTACCTCCACAACTTGTACCTCGGTGGAAGTTAACCTACACTTGGAGTTACTCTGGTAATCTACTTCTTCTTTTAGTAAGTAATATTGTTTATATTGTTCTTATTGGTCTCATGAGTCTCTTTTAAGTACTTTAATCTGGTACCTAGATTAGAGTAATATTCGTAGTGCAAACGTGGTGTTTGGACTCGGGTATCTCGTTAGATGCACCCTACCTTCCGGAGCGTGGTAGTTCGTGGTAGTGACAAGTACCATTGATTCCTTTGAATTCCACATCCCGTTGGTTAGGCCAAGTAGGACCCTGTTGCTGGAGGGTTGCACGTTTCGTCCCTGCTTTCCTGTGAGTACGTCCCCATAAGGATAATATCAACATGGCTTACCAAGATAAGAATTAGATATCTTAGTAATCCTCTCTGCTATCTCAACCTTCTTAAGTCTTGTGCTACACCGGGTTAAGATTAGATCGTAGTCTCCCTCACCCGTTTCCTTGTGGATTCGATATTAAACCCTCTCCCGGGTGAAGTGCTCACCGGTATCCGTTCGCTTGCGGATTATACAAATTATAAATATTTCTGTAGGCTTATCTAATACCAACAAGCATTTCTGACGCCGTTGCCGGGGAAACGGTTGCTGAGTTGACCTCGAATCTACCTTATCCTTGTATCATATTCTTTTATTCTTTTATCTTTTTATCCCTTCTATTCTTTTCTTTTCTTTTTCATTATGGATTCCACGCCTATCTATAAATATCATATACCCACAAGCGAAAGCTTTAGGCAACGTAATCTTCTTGAGCCTATCCTAGCAAAGTCCTATGAGCTACGCTTGAGTTATATAAGAATGGTTCGAAACTAGCCTTCTCGGGAGAAGGCGAGGCCAACCCACACTCACACCTACAAAAGTTTGAGGAGATCATGGGTTGCCTTCGTTTGAAAGGCATATCCGATAATACCTTATTTGGAAGTTCTTTCCGTTCTCTTTGACGGGAAAAGCTAAACCAGTGGTATTACTTGAACGTAGAGAGAGTGAAAGGAGATTGGGGAACATTAATGTCCAAATTTTGTACATATTTTTTCCCACCTCCAGTGGCCCGTCTTCGTATAGAACTTCTAATTTTTAAACAAAATAAAGAAGAGTCTCTTCTTGCATCATGGGATCGTTTTAATGACCTCATCAACACCGGCCCAAACCTTGGTATTCCGGACCCAATCCTTCTTCAACATTTTTATCTAGGTCTTAATAAGGAAGATGCAGGGGACCTTAGTGCAGCTTCGGGAGGCGCATTCCTTTCTCTGTCTGATAGAGAAGCAAGAGATGTCCTTACAGATGTTGTGGATACGCCACCTCCACTAGAACTTTTTTCGAGAAAAAGGAAGAATCACCCTCCGATCAAGGAGAGGAAACTACGATAGCTAATTCGCAACAATTCCAATCCCAAGACTTAGCTATCCATCCTGAACCATCAACATCCCAAAATCCCCCAAAGGAAGGAGATATTCCACCTTTGGAAGACCCTTTGAACCTACCCTTAGTGATTTTGGGAGAACAATAAATTCTCATCCATTCAAGAGACCTCCAAGTGACTATAATTCATATTCCTTTAAGGAGAAGTCTCTTATTGAATATGTTTATCCTTTCAAAAGACATTGGGAAGAACCCAAGGATGGCATGTCTGATCATGCCATAGAAGGAGAGCAAAGCTATCTAGAAGACAATCTTATCTTCTCCCCTTCTATGCCTAGACAAGATGATTTATTCGAACCTATCTCTAAACCCATCCTTGACCCCGATGAATCCACATATGCTTCCTTCCTTGAAACTCATGATGATCCTAGAAATTCACCAAAACAACCCAAGTTTGGGAATCATCAAGACTATCAGGAAAACCAAGAAGACCCACAACAATGGCTTGAGAGTGTTAAAAACCTATGTACCACAGCCATTGATTGTATGGACGACATCTTAGACATTATCAGCCCGAGAGACACTAACCCAAGGGATCCCTTAGACAGCCATGATGAATTAACCTTGGAGTTTGGGAAGGAAGACAACATCAGTGAGTATGAGAGCTGTTTCATAGACACCTCATCTAGTCCATATTCACATGATCACCTTCCTGAATCACCTAGTCTCTCTATCACTATCACACATGAGATCTTCAACCCCCTTATTCTCTCTCCTCCTATAGATTTCGAAAGGGTGGTTGTAGATGCATACGTCTATAATAAATATTTTAGATCTCGTTGGCATAAAATCTTGAGGTAGATTGATGTTGGAAGGGAAACCACTTCATCATCATGAATCATAATTCAATAGGTTTCCCAAGGACGAGCTTGTTGTCCTTAAACAAGCACTTCTTGAGAAATAACGTGAGTGTTTACCTTATTGCTATAATACCCTCGTGAAATGAGCATAGAGATATGAATGAAGAAATATTCCTTCGGGTATTTTTGTCACTAACCATTTCAGGTCTAGAGAAAGAAGAGCGAGGGATGACAATGTAAGGTATGTCCAACCAATCATTATGCAACATGAAATCACATGCATAGAATTCCCTGTCACGTTGCTACACTATCTTGGTTGCCTCTACCTTTTGAGACATGCTCAATCTGCTAAACAACTACTGTCATGCTTTTCATCTCCCTGTTTGAGTCAATCTCTATAATGCCTTCATGCTACTCTTTTCTACCATAGTAAGTTTTAGTTTGGGAATGCTTCTAGAGTGTTTTCAAAGGCTTTTAAATTAAGCATGGTGCTTAGGTTAGAACGCCTTCCTTAATTAAATTAGACATGGAGTCTAGTTTGGTTATTGAACTAAAAACTGCTTGTGTAGACATTGGTATACTTTGTTGGACTAACCCCTGCAGACAAGAAGAAACTCTCAAATAAGCTTAGGGGGGTCCTGAGATGAACTCACACTAAGAAGAAGCAAGATACAACAAACCTTTCACAAGGAGGACACAATCGTACACAGAAGAACCTTATGGAATAAAGAGAAAGAAGACAAGTTAGGAAAAGCTACACAAGAGGCCAAATCAAGAAAGCTTCAAGCGTAAAGGAAAGCACCACCACAAGTTGCTACAGTGCCATCATGCTCCAATAATAAGGTAGCATCTTGAGGTGAGTTGTCAATAAATAAGCTTTCTCTTAATTATGGCATGTTCATGAATAAAGAACTAAACATGTTAGAGTAACACCCTTGCTTGATCTCGACTTCATTAGCTCAACATGTTTTGTTTCTTTTGTTGTTCTTAACACCACCTTCTTGATCGATAGTCCTAATCATACTAGCAATTGTATTGCAACATTCATGTTCCATCTTCTGATCTTATCACCCTTGTTATAGAAACGGAAACACATAAACATTAACTTTATCTTGTTTGATGTGCCTGAGGTTTTAGAGAAGAATGAACTTTTGGTTCTATTGGTGTTTTCCCACCAACAGGGCCCATGCACTTGATCTCTGCCTTGTCTTTGCACGCAGGACACACTTCGAGCAAAATATGGAGGAGTCGTCACTCCCCTAAAAATTCTACAAGTGAATGGCCTGAACCTACAAAGCATGCACCTAAAACAAGAAGCTACCAACCCCTAATATCAAACTTTCACTTCTAAATGTTGGACCAGCAAAAGAACATGGGTGACACCATTACCAAGTTCAGATGATACACACAAGGAGTAACCAAGGTAAGTAGTCTTGTTCAAAGGACTTAAAACATTGAACCCTCGCCGAAAGGTAACTCGGTAGTTATCCATATTTAATTCCTAGCATTGCATATCATATTTATCTTTCTGTAACTTGCATTAGCATATTTACTTCTTTGCATAATCATTTTCCTTTAGCATATTTAATTTCTGCATTAACATTGCATTGAAAAATTCTAAAGCCCCATGTGAATAATCTTGTGGTGTGTAACAACCCATAAGGATATTCACCGTGGTGGCATAAAAATAATTATTCATTCATCTAGTTGCATTTGCATCATAATTCTTTGCATGCATATAAATTTATAAAACTCCAAAAATATTTTCCTGCTGAAGTTTTACATAGAATAATCATGATCCATCTCTAGGCACATGAAGCTAATGTGGCTAACCCCTAATGCTTAATCAAGTTCCACTAGCTTTGTTGTCTATTTGAGTTCAGTAGGATGCAAAGGAAGAGAGACATGATAGGTCGACATCATCATCGCCATCTACCTCAACTTCCTCATCATCAATGACCCTACACTTCAATCCAGCTTGGGGGAGAGCACCCCCAGTTATCCCGATAAGTATCTCTACTATAGTATTATTATTATTAGCTAAATATTTAGTTTGCTTGGTTTGCTAGAGAGTTTGCTAGAGTCTAGTTTTATAAAAGTCTAGTCGTTTAAAGAGTCTTTGCTAGAGTTTGGGAATAAATAAATAGGAGTGTACCAGAGGTTTTCTTTTCCACCTATATAAATAAACTCTAAAGCTAAATCTCATGCATGGAAATGATGAATAGTTGCTTCGCCGTAATTCCTTTTTCAGTACCTAGCTTTCAAGCTTAATTTCTCTCGAGCCTTAAATGCAACACCGCTTTGACTTGAGATTTACTTTGAACCTGAAACCTATGGGTTGCGTAATTGCTAGCTCTGTTGACACCTGTTATAGCATAATATTAATAGTCAACTAAACATGAAATAAGGGCTTAAAATGAATAATCACATAGACTAGGGATTTCTTGACATAATTCGACGAGCTTTGGTGATTTATATCTTTTTACAGGGACTTAACGGATAAAAGCGTTAAGAACAAAGTGAAAACCCAAAGAGTTTGCATCCCGTGACGATGACAAGACTTGACCGTGAGGCAACTCAATCCAAAAAGTGGACTAAAACATTCTAGAAGACACCAGGAGAAGGGAGAACTCGTTGTGACATGTAACACCCGGTTTTAAGAACAAAACCAGATGAAGCCATATGTGAGCCCCGGAAGTCAAATCTCACATATAGTTTACAAATGAATGGTATTCAATTCACAATGCTTGAAATATAACGAATATAATATAAAATAATAAAACCTCAGCTAGCAGACAATGGAAAGACACTCGGTTCTTCCGGGTGTAGACTCCACAGGGACCGACCGGATTTGGTTGATCACAAGCCTAACTTCTTCCCGAGGTGTGGGGAATAGCAAGAGTGAGTCCATGTCGAACTCCGCAAATATAGCTAGGCAATATCTACCCAAAAACCCATGATCATTATAACATAAATAATGAATAGCATGAAGCAATAAATCATGAACAATTTAATAAGCATGTATAGCCAACAGTTATAACATAAACAACATCATCAATAAAAAGTAAATCCTTCCCTCGGTTTTCCGGGCCGTTTCATAACCACGAACACGGCCGATATATCGGTTTTAACTTCTGCAAGCAGAGGTGTACACTTTCACTACGGGTTATGGTTTCCACCAGAAAAGGTTCATGACTCCCCAAACAAATGAAAACCATATAGAGTCGTTCAAAGATCCCCCTAAAAATATTAATGGCCAACAGAGCTACAACCCCGTTTCTCCCAATTCGGCAAACCACCAACAAAGTTAGGTAAAAACCCTTGAACAACTAAAGTCGAGCCATGTGACCCCCATAGTTGTACGGTATATCCCAGATTTTGCCAAAGGATAAGTCCTTATGGAGAGCTAAGAGCATCATAAATAAATAAACACAAGCTCTTTCGCCCTATGAAACATGTTATCAACAATTCATATTTAACGTTCAGTGCATAAACATTAAGCAAGTCATAAGATCATGGTTTAAAAAATAGCATATCCCAAAACTATACTTGCCTTAAATATAGATCCTTTCTTCAAGTCCAATGCTTTCCCAAAAACACCTTCTTCATCAACTTCCTATAGATCACGGTCTTCTTCGAGATCAACAACGTAAAAAGCTCATCGATCTACTTGACTCCAATCAAGAACACACAAACACATGGATCCAATCATGCATGGCAAACAAGACTACCATTAGAACAGTACAACAACAGTGGGAAAACAGTTTAAAAAGTACATAAAACTATTCTACACGTCGCTACGATCACACAGACGTAAAGATCACTGAAATCAAAGCTATAACGATGAAGTTACGAATTAAACAAGCTAAACTTTAAGTTTACAAAATAAAATAATATGAGAGAGAGATCCAACATGTATCACGTCCATGATAAAGCTGTATATGGAATGTATTTCAGGATTTCGTTTGCCAAAGAAAACCGGCCGGCCACAAGTTGCATGTGATATGATGATGGTGTCAACAAGCTACAAGTTCAAAACAGGAAGGCATGGCCGGCTGCTCGGTTTGCTGCTTTGTTTGCTGTGATGATGTACGTATATGCATGTACAATTATCATGAATTTTCAGAATTGTTCTTCTGAAGGAAAACGGCAAGGAAACGAACTGGTGTCATCATGATGTCATCAAGCTAAGCAAGCTAGGAAGGAGGTTATGAAGGCTGACGTGCAGTTCATCTACCTGTGAAAGATAGCGTACAGAACTACGTACAAGGCATGGAACTATATGAATAATAAGACACAACGAGATTGGGTTTTGAAGATGTGCTCACCATCATCGGCACAGGAGCGACGGCAACTTTTACTATTAGATGCTCGGATGCAAGCAAGGACGTGCTGATGATCGACGGCGGCAGCACTTGGTTCTGTTGTGGATAAGAAGAAAAAGAAACAAGGAGAATTGATCCATGAACAAGACAAAGAGCAAGATAAGATGGTGTGTTGTGGATGTACTCACGATTTGGACAAGCAGATCAAAGGTGGTGCTTCACGTAGGAAGTCTCTGCTCTCCTGGTCATGGATTGGTAGCCGGTTGCCAAGGATCGACGGAGAGGCGGCGGACGGCGTCAGCAGCAGCGGCAAGCGTGCTACGGAACTCTGCGAGATCACAGCGCGTGGCTAGGGCTTCGGTTGTTGGAGCTCGAGCAAGGTCGGCGCTGCGATTAGATGGGAAAGCGGACGCGGCGCTGCTGCGGCTTGGATTATATAGGAGAGAGGCACGGTACGCGTAGTAATCGTGGCCGGGTCGGTGTCATCTTCCGCCTCGGTTACGATGTCTAGCTCTCTTACGATGAGGGAGGGAACGATGCTGACCTATGGGTCCAGCATGGCAGCAACAGCAAGGAGGAAGGGAAGCAAGGCAGCGATGCTGCGCTCACGAGCTGGAAGCTGAGCTGGGCTGAGTTCCTACGGACCAAGATGAAAGAACGAGAGGGCCAAAAGACTTGATGCTTCTCGGGCAAGGAAGTAAAGGCAAGAGGCCTTCGGCCAATTTCCAGAGATGGAAATAAATCACTTTTCTTTTTTCTTTATAAATTTTGAACAGATTTCAATAAGGAGTTTTCAAATGAGTTTCAAATACATTACTGTTTTAGGTAAAACCAGTCAACACAAAACAAAATGCAGCAGCATGAGTGCACAAAAATGTCTCTAGCCTTATAGTTAATTTTAATTTCATAAAAATATTTATTTTCCTATATTTTATGAGCACAAAAATACTTAAATAAATCATTTTATTCTATTTTTAAAAGAGGCAAAATTTGGGGTGTTACATGACACAAGGCCCTGGCGATCGCCAGGCCCATTACTGGCGACCGCCAGGAGTTGGAGCCCAAATCCAGTCAACTTTTTAGGTCGGTTTCTAACCGACATTGAGGTTGTATCTATACCGTTGCTCAAGGTCGGTTTGATCCAAAGGTCATCGTTCATCGCCAAGGGCTATATAAGCGCAACCATTGTCCCCCGTGGTAAAACCCTAATTCATTATCATTCAGTATCAATAGGCTGAGACCCTGAGTCTCCCCCTAGGTCTAGATAGAAATAGATCTAGAAGAGCTAGTATGCAAGAGGGGATTAGATCTCATTAGATCTAATCTTTAGAACAAGAGAGATAGAGAGAGGGAAGAGACCGGAGGAGGTGCCGGCCTGTCGGTGCTACCTCCACAACTTGTACCTCGGTGGAAGTTAACCTACACTTGGAGTTACTCTGGTAATCTACTTCTTCTTTTAGTAAGTAATATTGTTTATATTGTTCTTATTGGTCTGCGAGTCTCTTTTGAGTAATTTAATCTGGTACCTAGATTAGAGTAATATTCGTAGTGCAAACGTGGTGTTTGGACTCGGGTATCTCGTTAGATGCACCCTACCTTCCGGAGCGTGGTAGTTCGTGGTAGTGACAGTACCATTGAATCCTTTGGATTCCACATCCCGTTGGTTAGGCCAAGTAGGACCCTGTTGCTGGAGGATTGCACGTTTCGTCCCTGCTTTCCTTTGAGTACGTCCCCATAAGGATAATATCAACATGGCTTACCAAGATAAGAATTAGATATCTTAGTAATCCTCTCTGCTATCTCAACCTTCTTAACTCTTGTGCTACTCCGGGTTAAGATTAGATCGTAGTCTCCCTCACCCGTTTCCCTGTGGATTCGATATTAAACCCTCTCCCGGATGAAGTGTTCACCGGTATCCGTTCGCTTCCGGATTATACAAATTATAAATATTTCTGTAGGCTTATCTAATACCAACAAGCTCTACGACATACCATCTGAAGAATAACCACAAGATACCATTTGAAAAAAAAACCATTAATTAAGTTTTGTAATCTGTCCAATTTCTATCCTTTAATATAATCCTTTGTGCATCCTAATCCATAATCATTGTAACTATTATCAAAGATGGTTTGGTTTGGAGCTAACCTAATAATGGAAATCTTGTGTTACACAATATTCATAATCCTGGCTAGTCTATCAAAAATGGACTTAAGATAAATCTTAATGAATACTTATATATATTTTTTTTATCAAAGTAAGTGTATCAAACAGGGGAAACAAATTCTAAACTGCTAAGGTCTTATTTCATTTTAATTTAATCCATCCATGTGGATTTAAGTCCAGCCACATCACGAGAGAATTGGCATGCTGAACTTCATCCATGTCTAAACTTGTAGCCTTCGATCCGTATACGCTTTGTACTTCTCGTACGTTTGGGTCCTTTCATTACTCACCATTGGATTGAGGTTTCCCTTCATATATAATTATTACAAGAAAGCCTCGCTCTTATTGATCATATCGATGGTTACAGTTGTTTAAATGTGTGGATGTAAGTTTAGTTGGTTATTTAAGCTCATCGGTTACCCGTCTTGCATTGTAGACTTGTGTTACACATGGATATTGGATACTATTTCTTATTATGTGATATATTGGATACACATGTATAAACGGTTTACCGGCGGTTTGAGAGGTTTGAAGCGGTTTTTTCAAAATTCAAAATTTAATTTTTTTATAAAATGCTAAAAAAATTTCTAAAAATACTTCATGATTTGTAGAATCAATGATGTCAAAATTACTCAAATTTGAGTGTGTTTAGTATGTTTTTCGACCTTCATGATTTAATGGGCCTTAATGGGCCGGCTGTGTATTTTTATTTTTCTTTTTTTTTTTTCAAACTTAGATTTGAAATTTTTTATACCAAAACGAACTCAAATTTGAAAAAGTATTGCACCGTTGGCTTCTATAAATCGCAAACTATTTTATAGTATTTTTCCACGATTTTTTTTCAATTTTTGATTTTGAATTTCAAATCTTTTATACCGGCGGTCGGATACCGGGCGGACCGGTAGAAATCCGTAATCGCATGGTAAACCGCGGGGAAACCGACCGGTATAAAAAACCCTGGTGCACCTACGTTGATCAATAATTCATTATTAGCTCTAACTCATGACAGCACGCGTAAACTTCTCTTTTCTTCAAGTGCCTCGTGAAGACTGGGCCTCGAGTAGACATCTGTTAGGCTGCAATTCTAAAAACAATGCGAGCGGCCAGAAATCTCCTCAAATTTTCATAAGGAAGGACTGTGCAGCCTCTAAGAGCAATCAAAATTTAGCCCGGCCCATGTACAGTCCCCCAAACTTTGATATTTCTTATCTAGACTAGATGGGATATTTCTTTTGTAATTTTATTTATCCAAAACGCTTTCTCCTAGAGCAACTCCAAGTTGGATTTACAAGGATAGAAAAACCATGAACCCATAGCTCATAACCATCTTTGCATTGTTGTGAGACTAGATGATTGTAGAAAGTGAGGTGATGCTTGGTTCATAAAAAAAGGAATGTAAATGGAAACCATTCCCAACCGTACTTGTTGCAAGCAACTGATTGCGTCATGTGTTTTGGTTGTGCTTCACCGGAAACCGTGGATTCGATGAAGGTTGTTGGAGTGGAGTGAAGAAACGTATGTTGCATGTGTATTGTTCCACATGTTTCAGCTTTTTCAGACATTTGTTGCAAGTGTTTGATCTACATGTTACATCTGTTTCACAGATATGTTGCAAGTGTTTGATCTACATGTGTCAAGTGCTCACGTCACGCCCGTGCCCAGGCGAGATGGCTACAGTGGCCGCTGGCTCTAGTCTTCCATCTTCGTCGGGAACCTTTCCGCCGCCACTGATGCCTTTTTCAGCAGACGAGTTGAAAGGGTGAGTGTTGGGCTGCCACTGCCTTCCATTTTTTCTTTTGAAACGTCCACTACCATTTTGGGCCACCACCTGATGAGAAATATACGAAGACCACTTTGATTTGGGCCCACTAGAATGCGGGGAATGTTTAACGTATTTAGCACGCTATTAGTGGTCGTGATTATAAAATGCAAATCTCCTAGCACCAGCCTTGTCAATCCACTAAATCTGCTAGTTATAGCGAAAGGTATAGACTGCTATTTAAAACATGATTTTAACCTCAACTATAAAATCGTTTAATTAATTTAACACCTTAACTATCAAAACAGTTTAGTTTTGAGACTAGAGCCATCTGATAGAAAAACACTAAAACCCATCTCTGGAATCAATATTGAACGGTTTTGATAGTTGGAGTGCCAAATTAGAAAAGCACAATAGTTGAGGACCAAAAATGAATCTAACCAAGTACTTCAGTTTTTTTACACATTTATAGATGTTTTTATATATAATTTGGAATGCAGTATTTTTGTTATCAAAGTAAGTATATCAAGCTGGGGAAACATATTCTAATATGCTAAGGTCTTATTTGCTTAGACACCACGCCCGTAAAATTCTATTTTCTTCAAGTGCCTCGTGAAGACTGGGCCTTGAGTAGACATCTTGGGCTGCAGTTCTAACAAACTATGGGGGGTGGGCTAGAAATCTCCTCGAATTTTCATGAGGAAGGCCTGTGCAGCCTCTAAGAGCGATCAAAATTAGCCCCCAAACTTGACATTTCTAATCTAGGCTATGTTCTCTTGTTCTTGTTTCGGCTTGTCTCATCTTATTTTTTTCTCATATAATATTATAAAAATTAGCGAAAGCGGGCAGCTTATCAACCAACAGAACAGCCCGTCTAGAAGGGTATTTCTTTCGTAATTTTATTTATCCAAAACACTTTCTCCTAGAACAACTCCAAATTACGAATGTAGCTAGCACCATTGCGGATGGCCTAATATGCTAAGGTCTTATTTGCTTAGACAGCACGCGTAAAATTCTCTTTTCTTCAAGTGCCTCGTGAAGACTGGGCCTCGAGTAGACATCTTGGGCTGCAGTTCTAACAAACAATGGGGGCGTGGGCCAGAAATCTCCTCGAATTTTCATGAGGAAGGCCTATGCAGCCTCTAAGAGCGATCAAAATTTAGCCGGGCCCATGCATAGCCCCAAACTTGATATTTCTAATCTAGGCTCTGTTCTCTTATTCTTGTTTCAGCTTGTCTCATCTTATTTTTTCTCATAGAATACTATAAAAATTAGCCGAAAGCAGCCGGCTTATCAACCGGCAGAACAGTCAGTCTAGAAGGGGGGTATTTCTTTCGTAATTTTATTTATCCAAAATACTTTCTCCTAGAACAACTCCAAATTAGGCATGTAGCTAGGCCATTGCGGATGGCCTAACCAAATCGAACCGGAACAAATAAAAAATGGCGCGATCAAGACTGGACCCACGGCGGTTCTCGCACCCGCGTGCGCGGCGCGGGTTTCTGAAACGGCGGCGCGGCGTTTGAGAAGACGGGGCCGGCTCGTCACGTGCGGTCGGCTACTTGGAGCGGGATTTGGAAAATCCACGCGCGGGGACGGCCGGCGCCCGGGTGCATAGCGGTTTCAGAACCCGTGCGCGCGGGAAAGCTATGGACTCCTGATATGGCGTTGGCGCCATGGGCTCTAGGGCATACGGACGGTGCTATGCCACGCCGATATGAGAAGGAACATTTTAATAGTGACTCTGAAGTGCACACATGTCCACGTAATTTGTAGTGTAGTCCGTACATATGAGCACTGCTATATACTCCTATATGGTCCCGGACCGGTGCTTTTATATTACTCCGGCCAGTGTTCTTCTTAATCTCGATCATACGCTAGTGTCTGTCACAAGCAAGCATGCCAGCATATCTGGAGCCACGAGCCACATCAAATGGAGGATCATGCATGTACTAGTGCGTTTTGTCTCAAGCAATCAAGCCAAGTAGCCAACTCATATACTGTATGTTGCGAAGAGATACGGCGAGCTGGCAAATGCAAGCATATCCCAAAAATAATAATATGTAGAAAAAGTAACTCCCCTCTTGGCACAGACGCTTGTATCAGTATATAACCACTGCCTAGCAGCATGACGCAGTAGTCACTCGAGCAGAGTCAGCTGCATCCATCCTTACGGTAACTCCATCCATTGGCTTCTTGTTTTCATCAGATTAATTAACTCTAAGACCGTCATCAATTGATTCAATTCCTTTGCTATACAACATTGATTGGTTTAGAAAAAACATTCATTTGCTCAGTTATGCATGATGCATCCTTGATTTCCATTATATTAGAGTGTCTGACAAAGTGAAATGTGCATTGGTAATCAGGTGATGGCAATGTCTGGAGGATTCGAACAGCGAACTGCTCCCTCGCTGCGCTCCAGCAATGCTCCTCTGAGATGGTCTGCCCCTTAGACCCCGTTACACTCTTCAACGAGGCAATCAGTGGGCAGCTGTGGCGAGTTAATGCGCTGCTAGTGGTTCAGTCTGTACTGGCAGCAATCATTGTTGTGATAGGCGCCTGTGGTCAGCGGTACCGCCACCGCCCCATCACTCGCTTCCTCTTCCTTGGAGCCACCACACTCTTCTTGCCCATCATCTCCTCTGTCGCCTCCACCATTAGACCCGAGCAAGATTACATCTTTCCCTTTGTCGAAGCTCAATATTTCCCTTATCATGTGTATGATGCTCCGCTATCAGCAGTGGTTGCAAGATGCGATGCAGCTGCACACATGAGATTTTTCATCATTTTGGCTTCCCTTGTTCTGTTCGTCATGATCAATACCAGCACAATAGTCTCTGTTGATGACAGAGAAGGCCAATGCAAATACCCCCACTCGAGCTGGTTGTACAGGGGATCTGGACCTTTTTATCTTGCTTTCGGTCTCATTATGCCTAATCAGGACGATAGTTTCGCCCTTCTTCTCTTGGTGTCACTGTTCACACCTTATGGTCTACTATGCAACAAAATAGAGCTCAAATATTATGCATTTGAAAGGGCACGGAGGTCCGTTGCACTCGGACGCAATCCTGGACTTGTTTTTGTTTACATGCAGCAGTTGCAAGCAAAGAAGCAGCGAATCAACATGTTCATGAACCCCTGGCAAGTGACGGGGCAGCTACACCACCTCCCCAGCTCTTGGTCATGACAGAATCAGAAGAACAAGTTGAGAAGCATCCTGACGGGTATGCATTCAAGGATGACTGCTCTGGAACAACGCTGAACAAAATCGTTGGGTCGTTTGTGACCATTGACAGAGTTTGGCAGTTAGATAGCATGCTTCTGACCACGAATCCATGGTTAAAAGATTTATGCTTGTCCTTTGCACTGTTCAAGTTGTTGCGTTGTCGATTTGCAGGGTACAAGCTCACTAACTCTGGCTCTGTTGGGACCCAAAACTTTTTCAGGAGCTTGCTGCTCAAAGCAGGCGAACATGATAGGGTATTTTGGATCGTCATGGAGGAGCTTTCTTTTGTTCATGATTACTATTACTCATCCCTCCCAATCTCCTATTCGAAGCAATTCCTGCCCATATTGTCTATCTTTCTCTCAATTTTCACCATAGGCTATGTCATCCTGCTCGCTGTAGAAATCTTATTTCCTCTTAAAAAAGTGTTTTACCATCAGCTTCTGTGTAGAATATGGTGTGTTAATGAACACTTAGTAAGCTCCTCGACTGTTGTATCTGTAGGAAGATTGTACTTCGATCTGGTGCCGCTACTTTTGGTTCTTGTATTAGTGGCGACAGCTGAGGTTAGGGACATGGTTTCCTACATTTGCTCCAACTGGACAAAAGTAACCATTATTTGCCGCTACATTAACAGCAACTCTTCACAATGTTCACTATGCCTGCAAAACTGGGTTAGTATTTTGTTACGCTGGAGATGTAAGCTGGTGAAACACTGGGATGAAAAAATGAGCCAGTGCTCGGTGCTGGTACCTCACCCAAAAAAGCCCCCAATAGTTCTTGTATACTGTCTCCTCCGTGTCCCAGATCAGAGGAGGAAAGTCAGGGTACCAGAGGCCGTGAAGGTTAGCATCATCAATGCAGTAAGAAGTCTGATCAATGGACAGTTGAGCAATGGTGCAGAATCTCTACGAAGAAGCCAAGTTGGACAAAGTTTACTCTGGGCTTGCAATGGCAAAGGTACATCTGATATCAAACTCACTTGGCATATTGCCACATCCATCCTTGAAGTGAAACACCCATACCAAGCTGATGATCAAGAACAAGCTTCTCCACCCAATCCTAGTTCTGCTGATTATAAGATTGTTGCCACTCACCTGTCAAAGTACTGTGCATACCTAGTGAGTTGGTGCCCTGAACTACTTCCCGACAAGAACAATGCTTGGAGCAAGAGCTTGTACAAAGATGTCAAGAAGGACACAGCGCATGCCCTCGCCGGTCACGCAGTAGCAAGGTCCTCAAATCCAGAAGATGAGTTTCAAAAGCTGCTTGACTTGCTGAGTGAGAACTCGAAGCATAATGTGCTCAAGAATGGTGTGAAGCTGGCAAAGCAGCTGGTGGAGACAATCAGTAGTGAGGAGATGGTGTGGAAGCTACTGGCTGACTTCTGGTCAGAGATGATCCTGTTCGTCACGCCATCAGACAACCTCAAGGGTCACTCAGAGGCCATTGCTAGGGGCGGCGAGCTGATAACTCTCCTCTGGGCGCTGCTCTTCCATGCCGGGATCGTCAGCAGGCCAGGTGAAGAAGACGGCGCTGCAGCAGCATCTTCTGGTGCCGTTTAGTGGTTTTCATCTTTTTCTATTATTTTCTTCATGCCACTGTGTGCTTGATTAGTCCGTATGGTTGGCCTTATTCTGCTGTGCCAACTTTGTTTTGGGCAGCCTACCAATGTCCGCTTTGCTTTGGATTACTTCATTTACAGTTGTGTGTGCTGTGTGCTCATCTTTCCGAGTGGTGTACTTTTGAGATGCCACCTTTAATTTTGCAATGGATGTTGTGGGCTCTTCTTAATTTCTGTTCCACTTCTGTTTGATGTCAAAGTCCTGTAAATATTGTCAAGGCTACGAATGATTGTATCTTTATTATTCAAGAACTTTGATACAGCTTGTTACAAACGTACTATGACTGCAGTGTATTTGGTTTTGCATGTAACAACATACTGGTGACTGCAAAGTGCTGCATTCATCGTCACATTGTAGTTTCATTCACTCTCAGTACCCTGCTCATAATTTCTTCTGCATTTGCTCTGCGTTTGGTCTGTTCAACACTCATCATAGCACGCAGTGACTACTGTAATGGCCAGATCAACCAGTGTTCTAAATCGCCAGTTAAGGTGTTTAGCAGCAAGTTCCTCCAGCTGCTAGAAACGATATAACCGGACATATAGCATCTGCTAATTCATTTAGCATTTCTTCCAAATGCATGTCACAACTCACAAATCAGTGAAAAAAAAAGCAATGAGAAATAGAATAATAGAGGATTACGGAGAGGAGATGAGAAGAACTTGCTTGTTTGTTGCTCGGATTGGTACAGTGCCGAGTGCTCACGCCTGTGCCCAAGCGAGATGGCTGCACTGCTGCGGTGGCAGCTGGCTCTTCTAGTCCTTCCATCTTCGTCGGAGAACCCTTCCGCCGCCACTTATATGATTCGGTAATTGTTACTACTGAGCGTCCGTCCCAGACGATTCGTCCGGACGCGACCTGACACAAAGCCCAGCCCATCAATCACGCCTCCCATGATCCCCACTCCCATCCATTTACTGCCCGCTCCCCCAAGACTTAGTCCCCCGCTCTGCTCTACTCGCTACCGCAGGCGCCGCCGCCCTCTCCCTGTTCCCCTCCAGCCACCACCCTGCACCCTCCTCCTCCTCCTCGCTGCTCTCTTCTCCGCTGCCGACACCCACCATGGCAGCGCCGCCTCCCCTGCAGCTCGTGAGGCGACGCCCGTCGGCTTCCACCCCGCCCGCGATGCGCCGCTATTTCCTGGAGCGATGCGGCGCGGCGCTGTCGCCGACGAGCTCGCAGGCCGCCGGCGATCAGCCTGGACTACGAGGTCGATTTGGTACCTCCGCCGCCTACGTGCCGCCGCCGCCCACGGGGCCCTCTTTATCGGGTATATAAAAATGGATACCCTCATTCGATGATAGGCCACGGCACGTCGGCCCGCTAAGGCAAAACGTAGCCAGCGACCAAAGCACGAGACTTGGCCCGTTTAAGCGTATAAGGCCCACGAAGGCCTCCGGCCAGCGAGTAACGGTCGCCCGAGCCTAGGAGAGCCTCGGGCGAGTCTTTATGTGTCTACAAAGGGGGAGGACCCTCGGCGCGTTCCAATTCGCCCGAGGGTGTCGGTGTCTCTCCTCCCCCCCCGGGCCGGCGAAAATGGCTAAGTCTTGGGCAAGTTGCGCCGCCTACGCACGGGGAAGAAGAATAGGATTATCCGCGCCCGCGTGGGCGAGCTTTGCGACCATCGGGCCCCGGACATCGAAGGCCCCAGCCATGCTCAGCGTGACAAGAACGCGAGCCCAGGGGCACCGCGTGGGGAGAACACCAGCTATAGCACTCTGCATCCTAGCAATGCAGGGTCTAGGCTTGGCGTCGCCCCAACGCGAGGCTGCACAGAGCCAGGTGGCCCGTCCTCCCTCCAGTTCTTCCGAAACAAGGAACGGGAGATGGGGTCCCTGCGACTGCTCACTCCGGTCCCCCTCACGGCAAATGCGGAGGGACGGACCTTCATTAGCGTACTACGGCGTACCCGGCCATCCAATGGTCTCGCCACCGTAGCACCGACCATGCCTGGAACAGGGCAAAGTGCAGGGGTGACAGTGTTCCACAGCACTTGGAGTACAAGTTCCTATGCTACCTGCCCCGTCCTCCGTTGACTTCAGCCCCATGACGTGCCATGTGGAGGCGTGGCGGGGGCTGCCCATCCCGATTCGGGAGAGACAAGGCCCGGCGCCCATGCAACACGGTGCAAAAGTACAAGCTTACGTGCTACCTAACTCTTGAATCGGGAGGACGGAATCTCCTTGAAGGCGAGAGAGCACAAGGACTCGCTTTGCATCAATCTTCTAAGGCAAGGAACCCCCAAGACGGCGATTGACTCGTATGGCGGTGGCTGTTCATCCTCAGGGCTGTCGGAGGCGCCACGACAATCCTACGCGACCTTCTCCACCTTCTTCTATTATTCTGTTTCTCCCCTTCTCTCACTCAGTAGCCTAGGCAACAAATGTGAACTGGCCCCTCCCTTCTTCTATAAAAGGGACGGCCCGGCCATAGACTTAGGCATCGGTTCTCAACTCTCTCTAAACCCGATTCATCTCAGGCTCGCCCCTATCTTGTGAGCACCGAGCTCACGGATATTGGCACTAGACTCAATCACAAAGAGACTTGGGATCGAACCCTCTCTCGAACACTTGTAATCACCCCTATTGCAAGTACCCACTCGGTACAAGATCACGGCGTAGCTTCGCCTTTGGACATATAGGGACATTCCGCCCGAAACGGTCTAAATCTCGTGTCTCCTTGTACACCATCGTAGCTAGAAGTGATTGTGACGCCGCCACGATACTCACTCGCCGGTGTTTGAGACACCTCCGTTCCCAAACACCGACACCCGCCCACGTCGCGGGGTGCGGGAACGGCGTCATGGCGTTCCTCGACCGCCTCGCCGTGCATGCTGCTCCTCTCCCGTCCTTTGCTGGTCCTCTGCGAGATCTCCACCCGCCTGGCTCGCCGGGAAGGCCTAGCGCCGTCCACGTGCTCCCACCGGCCGGAGGTCACCAGTCCCGCGTGCCCACCCGTCGCGCGGCTCCTCCCCCCCCCACCGGCGGCGCCCACAACATCGCGTTTTTCTTTCCCCAATGTTTAAATTGTTTATTTCGGTTGTTTGAGAGGTATGTTTCGGTCGAACCATATGTATGTTGCAAAAGTAGATCGGCGGATGTTGCACATGGTGCATTTTTTTCAGAGGAATGTTGCAATAGTATGTTTTTGAGTGTTTCACATGTTTTCGAGAGATATGTTTCATCTATGTTTTTTTCGACGCAAAATTGCAATCGCGTTTATCCGGATGTTGCATATGTTTCGCACATATGTTGCATGTGTTTTTTTATTCGATGTTTACGTGTGGTTGCAATAGTTTCAAGTGTGTTTTGAGAAGGGATGTTTCAAGTGTTTCAACTAGTTTGGTCGTATGTTTCTTGATTATTTCGGATGTTTCAAAAATAGATCGGGTGTGTTTTTCTAGTATTTGAGCGATGTTTCAAGTGTTTCAACTATCTTCATGTGTATGTTTCATCCGTTGGTTTCAATTTTGTTTCAAAAGTAGATCAGTGTGTTGCTTCTTCTTCTTCTCCCACCTTCGCTGCATGCACTCCCCATGGTAGAGCCGAGTTTGAGCTCGAGCTCCCTCATGGTCGCGGGGGTCGGCGGGCGGTCGCGGTCGTGAGGGCGGGCGGGGGCCGTCGGGGGGAAGCCGGACAGGCGGGGGGGGGCAGGCGGCGGCCCAGTGGGCTGGGTAGGCGCTGGCGTCGACGGACGCGGCGTCCGTCGGACGTCCCCGGCGCTAGTGCTGCCAGATATGATTTCCAAAGTGAGCGAGTTGAAAGGGTGAGTAGAAGTAGACACTTGGTAGGGTTACGGTGCATTTTGGGCTGCCACTGCCTTCTTCTTCTTCTTCCTTTTTTGGAAACTTCCCACCGCCATTTTGGGCCACCACGATGAGAAATATACGAAGACCACTTTGATTTCGGCCCACCGATCTGCCAGGGAATGCTAAGTTGACCTTATTTATCACGCTACTAGTTCATCAACCCGTGATCTCGCACGGGTTAGAATCTTAGGAGTGACCGTCTAATAAAAAATACTTATCTTAAACATCTTTCCCCATCAACTAATGATCTAAGTAATAACTATAATAGGTACTATCTAGTCTATATATTCAGATCTTGATAATCTATTGAATATTTATTTACATATTTTTTTCACTCATACCCACAGTTTTTAGAATTACATAGTATAACATAGATGCCCACAATTTGTATGCACAGTTAGCACTATAAACAAACATATGTAAACCCTACTCCTATTGAGCACCTATCACTCAAGGTAATGGTAGGCTTCTCGCTATTGACGGAGGCGAAGCGTACCATTAATGAAAAGTACAGTGCTATAAAATCTCGGAATAAATCCGGGGATAATCCTATCACTTGTGCAAAGTCAAGGGCTTCAACCACGGAGGGCAGGTTTCACCGTAAGGAACCCTCACCTTGACAAAGCACATTTAATTTTTATATCTCCAATAGACAATTAGATGAAGCAATTGCTTAAACGTAACTATGATAATTTTAGCTACATCTTATAATTGGACGACATGATCAACCTAAATTTTGATTCTTTTTCAAAATTGAATTGCTTAGATACAACTGCTATTATTTATAATGGTTGTTGTAGTCTACCAATTTGATAGCATAATCTTTCAAGTATTTCTACAAACTTTAGCATCTATATATTTTTTATTTATAGATTTTTTGTGAGAATATTTTCTAGGATTATTCCCTTTACGTGATATATCATGAAGATCCATATTTTCAATTTCAAATTTTGATATGGTTATTATTTTATACATGCGTCAATTTTAAAATCTAAGCTTATATATAGTATCATTTATTCAAAATTTCATTTTTTTTATTTTATTAAAAGAATATAGGTCTCAAGCTACCCTCATAAGTAGTTATTTAATTTTAACATGTACCATGGCACTCAAGATGTTGAACTTATTATATCGTTTAGTATTGTTTTATTAAACAAATAATTCTTAGATAAGTTACTAATATTTGTATGATAAATGTTTGTATCAAAATGTTTAAATTTTTTCAAGACAACAACATACAAAATTAATTACCATGACATTAATATAATTTAAACTGAATTGTAGGTGTCATTACTGCATAGTTTGTTAAGGATATTTTCCCATGCTTGATGAGCTTATGATTTATATTTATATTAATTTAAGTTTTAACTAAGGGACATTGAACTATTTTTCATAATAGCTTATATAAGCATGTAGATTTGAAAGATTTTGGTTATTTTTTTTATAACAGTTGAGGTGAATAATTAGGCACAAAGTATATAAGTACTTTTCCTTAATATTAATGTTCATAATGTCATATATGGATAATTTGAATGCAAACTTAGGAGTCAAAAGAATTATTCTTCGTAATGATAGAGATGGATTATATATGGAAAAATATTATTGAATTATTTTTTATTATTTGTGAGGCATATTGGTAACTCCATGGATCATTATCCCAATTTTTTTCACATCATTAGCATGTAAACTTGAAGTAATCCATTTAGATTATTATAAAGTGAACACAAAAATATATACCCGGTGGTCAATAAAGATTATATCAAAATTTATTTGTGACAAATAATCCAAGCACATTAAAATTCAAATGAAGATTATACATATTGGTCAATAAGGATCATATCATGTACTTGTGATTAAGGATCTTGCAAGATGGTCATACCTTTACTCTGCATATACGGCTTGTGCAAGCGTTGTTGATGTAGAAGTCGTGGATGACAGACGTCATGGCACCGGTGGCTTGGTGTACCTGTTCCACCTGTTTCCTTTTCTCGCTTGATGTACATATCCTCGTCGATCTCCTGCTATTTTTTTCAGCATCCTCAGCATGTAAACTTGAAATATTCCATTTGCAGTACTATTAAACTGATTAAAAAAACATACCTGATGGTCAATAAGGTAATCAAAAATTACTTTTGCGAAGTAATCCAAGCACATTAAAATTAAAAAGAAAATTATACCTAATGAATCATATCATGTACATCACAGAAGACAAATTAATTTATAATTATGGGATCTAGCAAATAGCCATACCTTTAGTATGCAAGTGCAGGAAGTGCCAATGTTGAGGTAGATCATGTACATCACAAAAGACAAATTAATTTTTAATTATGGGATCTAGCAAATAGCCATACCTTTAGTATGCAAGTGTGGCAAGTGCCAACGGTGAGGTAGATGCCGACCATGCTATGCCTGCTCGTCCCTGCACCATATCCTTTAGATGTAGATCCCCTCGTCGATCTCCTCCACACAAGGATGAAATCAGCGTTGACGAACACCACCATCCTCATGATACTGGCACTCGTCCGTCCTTTGTCGTTGTGGCTGGATCACATCCGTGGTCGGCCCATGGCCGGATGTTGAAATTGGTGCACAGTTGGACGACGTCAGCGCCAGCTTCCTCAACACCCATGCTCACGTGCTGGATGGAAAGTAACCTGGTTTTGGTAGATTGATTTTTCTCGATATGATTCCACGTTATTTTTGTTAGCGGACGACCAATATTTGGGTGAACGGATCCTCCACCTTCCGGTTGGGGTGATATATTGGAAGAAAATGTATTGATCTTTCTGTTCTTTCTAGTATATACGTATACTTTAAAATAATTGATTTACGGCTAGGTGATATATAGGGGAAAAAATAATGTATCTATCTTTCCCTTCTTTCTCGTATATACGTAGAATCTTAAATAATTCATTTATTGGAGGTGGGTAATTTTGTAGACAATAAAATAGATATAATGGTTACGGATTGGATTGGCGGAGCCCATCAATTTGGTGGCTAAATGTTTCTTATAATGTGAGAATTTCTACCATATATTCTTTTTTCTTAGCTCATATAGTGAGGACTAACGTTGGAGTCTCCTTGTAAAAAAAGCGGACCTGGTGCCAGTACACGACAGGCAGCGACGGAGCTCGTAACAAAATCAAGGGGGGGCAACTTGACAAAAACACAAATGACAATATGTTGATATCAAAAATAAAACCATATATACTATAGTATATTTAACTAGCCACATATCAAGTGACTACGAGACTGTCGGACAACTTTTTTTACATAAAGCAATTTCCATTCCAGCCTTTGTCGGACTACTTCTGCTATTCCAATTGCTCTTCCTGGACTTCTTCTGCTAGTCCAAGTTTCTTCTTCCGCATCTGCAGCTTTTTGTTCTCCTTGCCTCACTTGATCCAATTGATCTAAGTGAGCTGTTGCTACTTCCTCATTGCGTTCTTGCCTTTGTGTTCCAAATCACCTAGCTGAAGAATTGGAGGAGCCTGAAAGGTATCTTCCTCTTCCCCATCTGACTCATCTCGTTTTCTTCTTTTGTAAAAAGAACGGAGAGATACAGTTTTAATGCGGACCATTGTTGCTACCTAATTAAAATATTACATCCATTTAATTTTTATCTGAATCTGAATCTAGCATCTAATAAAATCGCTTGGGAGAAAATAGAGCAAAAGATTGGAGTTTTGAGATTGGAGAAGAAAATAACTTGGCGACGACCGGCGCATCCAGCCTGTAGGACCGTTGGACGGATGGGCCGAGGGAGGATGACGAGTCGCGAGACGCGAGGTGGGTATCTGTCAGGAGTGCCCCCTCTGGCCCCACCTTATGGGGGGTGGAATGTCAGGGGTGCCACCTTATGGGGGGTGGAGTGTTAGCCACTCAAGTTTTAGTACCACCTCCCTAAGGGAAGGGGGCCATGACCACCTTATAAGGGAGAGTTTCCCTCTCCCATCAGTCCGGGCTTTTGGGAGGAATTGGGCCTCTTGCCTTATAAGTGGGCCGTGATGCACATGAACGCCTGAACCTTGATGGAGTTGTTGGGCTGGGCTTGAGTGTTGCTAACAATTGGTATCAGCTCTGGGTTCCGCCTTATGGGGGGTCTTGATGGAGTTGTTGGGCTGGGCTTGAGTGTTGCTAACAATTGGTATCAGCCAGGTTCCGCCTTATGGGGGTGGAATGTCGGGGAGTGCCCCCTCTGGCCCCACCTTATGGGGGTGGAATGTCAGGGGTGCCACCTTATAAGGGAGAGTTTTCCTCTCCCATCAATCCGGGCTTTTGGGAGGAATTGGGCCTCTTGCCTTATAAGTGGGCGTGATGCGCATGAACGCTGGGCTGGGCTTGAGTGTTGCTAACAGTGTCTCCTCCACTGCTCGGCAGAGGACTGGGCGACTGGCAGAGCGGCCAGTGGCGGAGTTTGCGCGAGTTGCCGAAGGAGACCTCTGTGCAGGACTGAGTCAGGCACCTCTGTGCTCTCGTTGCTGGGCTGTAGGCTTCATGGGCTGAAGAGTGAGGGGGGGTGGGAGCGGAGCCCAGTTTGGCCCCCATTAAGATCCGTCCGTGACGACAGGGATATCGTGTTCCTCTAAGACGAAGGAGTCGGCATGAGGACGCGCTGTAGATTTATTGCATTGGCTTCCTCTTTGCTTGCTCAGCCAACCGAGGAAACGACCACAAAACAGCTGCCTAGCGGTGGGTGCCGCCAGTGGAGCTACCCTGAGACGGCGGACCTTCTTCCGGTTCATGCCGGGGACATCGAGCGCCTCAACATCGATGGAGTCAGCGTACGGGCAGATGTACGCGTGTCTGCGCTGTGCTTGGATTTCTTCTTGCTTGTGTGGCTGGCCGACCATACTGCCCGGAGGTGCCGGCGGCAGGCAAGCCATGGTGAGGCGGCCCTGTGATTTCCTCCTCCGTAGGAAATCATGGTCGGCAAATAATAGATTTATTTTACAGGCATATCGTGACCAGATGGACACCCGCGACGGTGTGAGGACCCCTTCCGGATGGATCGTGGACTTGTGGTAGAGATACGATTTATTTTTTTCCTTCTTTCTATCCATAATAATAATAATAATGGCATGGTGGGTAATTTTTTAGAAAAATAAATTGGATCTAATGGTTACGGATTGTCGGAGTCTAGATTTGATGGCCAGATGTTTCTGATTAACGTGAGAATTTCTAGCATTTATCTTTTTTCCTAGCATATCTGGGAGAGTTAACGTGGAGGCTTCATTGGAGCCTCCAATTAGTAATAGTATAAGATTAGTACATGAGCATTTCTTCATTGCTACTACTAACTATATATGCTCAAAATGTGGTTTCTATGGACAGGGGAAACCAGAAGAACTTGCTCAAAGATGCGGAGCGCATTCGCAGGGCCTTGGCCGGCTAGGCCACTTTTGGCACTTGGTATGCCCTGCCTTGGGATACCCACATACAAAACCCTGGCACCAAGTATTGTACTTGCTCTTAGATAGAGCATGAACTATACTTTTATAATAAACTTGTTTGAAGATACAAATGTTCATACTCTTTTTTTATATGTTTATTGAAACTTTTAAAAATTGACTCTTAAAAAGTGAGATGTTATTTATTTTGTGACAGGATGACACAGCTGGTCTGCTGGTCGGTAGTAGCATGACCTGGGCTCCATTTGATAGAGCTCCGTCCGGCTCCACGCATTCACTACACAGACTACTTTTTTAGATTGTCTGGCTTCCACTGGCTCTGTGAGAGGGAGAGACGAAAGAAAAAAGTTATTGTGAGTGCATGAACAAGGAATACGACGACAGAAAAGCTGGTGCTCGTGGGAGAGCTCTACCAAACTCGGCACAATATATCCTAGCCATAACCATAAATAAATAAATCGAAACCGGAACATAAAAACGACGCGGAATTTCCATGGAAATGGCGCGCGGTCAAGACTGGGCTCACGGCGGTTTCCGCACACGCGTGCGCGGCGCGGATTCTGAAACGGGCGGCGCGGCGTTTGAGAAGCTGGGGCCGGCTCTTCACGTGCGGTCGGTCGGCTACTGAGCATCCTCGTGCGGGATTTGGAAAATCCACGCGCGGGGACAACCGGTGTTATCCAAACCGTCACATCAAATCTCTTACATTATGTATGGAGTATTAAATAAAAATAAATGAAATAACTAATTAGACAATTTGGATATACCTTGCGAGACGAATCTTTTAAGCCTAGTTAGCTCATGGTAGGACAACAATTATCACAAACAAACGAAAAGTGCTACAATACTAAATTTCAAGTAAACTAAACACAGCTTCAATTTTTTTCTCATAATATTTGTACTACAAATGACACAGAATCCGAGGCTGGCAACCTATAAAAACAGAAAACAACCATTCCAACCCTCCCTGTCCACTGGTTGCCACTAGCCACGAACATTAACAAAAAAAAAAAAAAGAAAAATGGACCCCAACCTTAGAGCATGGTTAATAATAGAGTTAAATGTTTATCTTATAACCAAGTAATAGTAAGAGCAAGCCATACAATAGTTGCCTCTTATTTGATTTTTTAGTTATTACAAGGCACCATGTTTTCTTTTCTGTTTCTTACTTCTCCGTCATTAACCTATTGACATTTATTTTTTATTATAAGTGTCATTAATTTTTTATATAAGTTTAGTTAAAGTTAGAATCGCTTGACTTCTCGGGAAGCAAGAATTGCATGTTTTTTGGATGGAGGGAGTACATATATATGTGGTTGTTATGCCTTATATACGGGGCGATTTTGGATGGAGGGAGTACATATGTGGTTGTTACGCCTTATATACTGAGGGGACTAACAGAGTATATGAAAAACGCTAATGGTTCTCAAATAGCTAGTCTAGGAGGAATTCTATTGTCTAGGAGGACATCCTCAATGGCAATTTGCAAATAGTTAGCTAGATGATATAAAAATATACAATATAGTGGAGAGTTATGTGAGAGAGATATTTGCAGGAGATCGGGCTAGACTTGCTACTTGAGTGTTACTAGCTCTTTGATCCCTCTCCTTCATAGCCAATGAAAGTGTTACTATATATTTTACCATTTCTATGCCTCATCTAGCCAAATTACCATTAAAACATCCTAATAGGGCAATAGAATTATGCTAAACTAGCTATTTGAGAACCATTAATGATGGTCTAATACTTAGTTGAGGGCGTCGAGTCGGATGGATGCACCCCATGGTTACGCTTTGTAATAACAATTAAAAAAGATGGGGGCGTGTAGCTTCGAGAGCGCGGCGGGCCACTTGTTCGGGGTGCATGCTACGTGTGGGGCCCGATGCATGCGGGGTACAGTAGGCTTTATCAAGATCGGTTCAGACGGGACAAGCACGGCGTGCGGGATTAACACAAAGGCGCCGGCGGCGCAGGTATACGGACGGGGCTACCATCCAAGCGCTGGCCACGCCGATCAAGGGTCCCTTTGGTTGGGCTTCCACCTGCTTCGCTTTTGTCAAAAGCCAAAAGCCAACCAAAGGGCTCAAAAGCCACAATAGCTTTCACCCAAAAGCAGCTTTCACTCTAGTACAAATTGAAAGCACCCTCCCCCCGCGCGGTGCTTTTGGGGTAAAAATTACCCACCGCCACTTTGGTTATGATGGGCAAATAACGTTTCGATCCGTTCTATTCTCCCCTCGCTCGGTCTTTCCCCGTCCCGTGCCCATGGCCCGGCCTTTTCTTCTTCACGCGAATGACCGCCCGACCGAGCTGGCGAGCTAGGGGTTTGCCGGCCGCCGCGCTCCCACCTCCGCGCTCTCCCGGCCGGGTCGCCACCCACAAGCCTCACCTCTCTGCTCTCTTCTGTCGGCCTCCGCCCCCACCACATCTCTGCCCGGCCTCGCCCGAGGTCGCCGCCGTCGTTGGAGGTTGTAAGCGCCACCGCCGGAGGACACCCAAGACCGGACGTGGCCTCGGCCCTATCCAAGGGCGCCCCGGTCGCCCTGTTCCTCCACGGACTCGTCCCTGCCGGCGACGAGCGTACCAGGTATGCCCGATCCCCTTTGCTCTGTTGGAATGTGATGGATGCATGAATAATCTGCAAGATAGATGTATGATTAGTAGTGGTTGTGTGATGCATGAGTAATCTGTATTTCTGAAAAGCTTTTTGCTTGGTTCAAGTATGGGTGACAAGGCAGATTGGAGTGATGCCTTTGTGAGGAATTTGTTTGATGCCCGCAAAGAAGAAATAGAAGGCGGCAATAGGCCAATGGGGATTTTTCACAGCTACTGGTTGGAAGAATGTTGTTTCCAAGTTTGCACAAAAATCTGGTGACAATCGAACCAAAAAACAATTGAAGAACACGTTAGATGCGGTGAAAAAGGAATATTCGGCGTTTATGGAGTTCAAGAATTGTGCCACTGGTCTTGATGGGATGAGGCAAAGCAAACTATTGTGTGCTCGCAAGAATGGTGGGATGAACACCTTGCTGTAAGAACTATTCCTTCTTTGTGAACATATATTTTTTTCTGCTCTTTGTTCATGTGTGCCTTACTAATTTTATTTTATTGTCTTAATTTCAGAGATGCAACAGTAAAGAGAAAGGAATCAAATGCAACCATGTGAAGTTTTGAAAACAAGGGCCAAAATTCCTAGATGATCTGCATATCATTTTTGGCAAGGCTTATGTCAGTGGGGCTTCAGCATCATGTCCTGGAGATATATCCTCCGACGAGGATAGTGATGAGGATGTGGCTGAGGTACCAAAACCTACAGAGAAGCCTCAGAAGACCGGGAAAAATAAACGCAAGGGGATGTCCAGTGTTGTTCATGACAAGGATGACAAGAGCCCATTCTCTCGTATGTACAGGGCCACTTGTGAGAAGATAGAAGCAGCAGCCGAGAGGATTTCTACAAGTGTTGAAGCATCATCAGCTACTCCAATCAATGTAGTCCCTACCATTAAAGAGGTTATGAAGATGGTGAAAGAATGTGGCATACAAGAAGGAACTGCTCTAATGCATACAACTACTTCTTTGATTATGAAGCCTGAATTTAGAGAGGTCTTTAGCTCTCTAGAAACAAATGAAGGAAGGCTTGATTTGATTCAGAGGGAGCATGATAATCGTCATTGATAACCATGTCTGTGGCTGTGTCATTTTTTTTCTAGTCATTTTTTTGTTGCCGTGAACTATTATTTCCTTGCCAGTTCTGCGCATGATTCACGTATCCTCAATCATGCATTGGCAAATTTTTTCTTCATTTCCCGTGCCTCAAACAGGTATAAATAGTTTATTCATTATTTTTGATATTTGTACACTTGCAATAGTATTTGCATTACTAACTTAGTTTTATAGGAAAATATTATCTCGTCGACTCGGGTTATGCAAACCGAGTAGGGTATCTTGCGCCTTTCAAAGGAACCACATATCATACTCCGAATTTCGGCATCGTTCGGGTGGTCCTCAAGGAAAGTATGAGATCTTCAATTTCTTGCATTCATCCCTTCGAAATGTTATTGAAAGGTCTTTTGGAGTTTTGAAGCAAAAGTGGCGTATTTTTGAAGGACATGCCAAGTTTCTCACCTGCTACTCAGAAGCATATCATCATGGCTTGTCTTGCTTTGCATAACTTCATCCGTGATAGCAAGCTACGTGATAAGGAGTTTGAGAGATGTGATGCTAATGAAGACTATTTACTAGAAAGTGACACGGAAGAGGAGGAGGAGAGTCCAGATGTGGAGAATGATGACACCATGAATGACATTCGTGCTAGGATAGCTGATGCTTTGGTTAGTGCAAGAGGAAGCTAGTTATGTTGAGAGATAGCATAGTTGTATGAGCCCTTTATGGATATTGTTTTATTTATATGGACTTATTTGTACCGTCTAATTAGTTATTTTCATTTGAATTAATGATCAAATTAGCTTGTTACGGCGATTTTCATATAAACATGTTCAAGGCGTTTAGGGGTAGTGCAGACATTTCTTAGGCAGCCACGGTTTGACAAAGACCTTTAACTAAAACGACCTTCTGCTTTTTGTCATAGCTGCTTTCTCACGGCCGCTTTTCAACAGCTCACACTCACAGCAGCTTTTTGCAAAAGCCACAGCCCAACCAAACGCACCTAATATTTGACTCTAAAGTGCACACATATCTACGTAGTTATAGTGTACTCTGTCCAAAAAAAAAAAAAAAAACATCTAACTATGAGATTCATGCCGATCAACTTGACTAAAAATTTGACCAAGTTAATAATAATTAGTATTAATAAGTATTTATGTCTCAAACAATATTTATCACAAAAATATATCGCATCATTAATTTGTTGATATTTATTTCGTATTATAAGTGTCAGTAATCTTTTATATAAATTTATTCAAAGTTGAAATCGCTTGACTTCTGGGGAAGCAACAATTGCATGTTTTTTAGATAAAGGGAATACATATGAGCACTGCTCTATGGTCCCGGACCGGTGCTTTTGAGAAATGCTATACGACACCTGGGTGTTTTGTCAGCTTTTAACACCCAGTTTTTGGGCCGTTGATTCGTTTCGCGTGGCTGTGTCTGAGCTGTGCGATCTGGTGTGTCCGTTTGATGGCCCGGTGACTTTTGTGTTTGCCTCTAACTGGTGGGTTCCACATGTCAGCGGCGCACTGTTTAATTTTTGGATTCCGCGCCCGTTGTCTCGTTCCTCATTTTGCATTTTGTCCGTTGCGCTTCATCTTCTTCCTCGAAGGCGAGAGAAGGTGGGAGGGCGGCTGTGGCGATTCTCGGTGCGTCGTTTAGGGTTTGGCTAGGTATGTGGCTTCCGCTCCTGTATATGATTGGTGTTGTTTTTCTGTGCCCTAATTTATGTTCGGTTGTTGGATTTTTTGTTGTTTTTCGCTCTCCCCTCAATGGAATCTGGGTTCGTCCGACGATTTTCTCGGGGGTTGTGCATCTGGGTGCTCCTGCTCGCCGCATGACGGTGGATTGGTGGTGCCCGTTTGTCACGCGGCTCCCCCTATTTTTGGTGGTTCTCCGGGTTATGCTTCCGACGCGGCGCGCTGGTCGTGTTGGTCAACCGTCTTCTTCGCCGGCGGCGACTTGTACTCCCCCTACGAGTTTTGGTGGTTTTCGCCTCGCGGTTTGCTCAGGTATGATCCTTGTGCTATGACGGTTAAGGCTAGGCTAGGTGTCAATCGGCCGCGCGTGTATGCCGTTGGGTGGTTTGGGGATGCTTCATTTTGGTCGGGTTTTCTGAAGGATCTGCTATTTGCTCGGGATGGGAGGTGGGGGTTGGTGATTGATAGGTTGCTGTTGGTTGTTCCGGTTGATTCAAGCTCCTATTAGTTGAGGAGTTGTATTTGTCCAGTTCTTGGATCTAGAAACACCTTAAAAAGGGGGTTAAAAATAGTATAAGTGACTTTTAAGCCTCATGATGTAGTGCTAACTCTATATTTGCATGTAATATCTAGCTAAATATAGTTATTGCTTATGAGAACTTTTGCAGCCCGGGGTGTACATTTTGTCGTATATTTGTTCATGCAAAACTGCTTAAAAATAGCAGTTACCCTGTTGTAAATGGAATCTGGGTTGTGTTTGTTTAGTGAAGTGGATTTTGCTACTCATCTGTGTATGTGTCCCTGTTTTGTTCATTTTTTTTATCAATACCTTGTTCTGGGTTGCTCTTATTAGAATAGGGTTTTAATCATCAATTCCAAGTGCTTCAATTGGAGTCTATTCATTGCTGATAGTACTAGTTTTTTTCCTAGTAGATGGGAATTAATGCATGCTTGCTATATTTGGCAGCAGACTCAATAGGGTAAGAACTCATGATTTTGTTTCAGTTGTTGTGGGGAATGCCATGGACATGGGTATATGCAGACCTTGACATTGATGAATCACTGTTGCTTCCCTTTCTTACTGTGTTTTCTGATGCCTGCATACTACCCGTATGAGGTAAACAACTAGTTTAAGAAGCATGTGAAATCGACCCCTGTTTTCTTTTGTATGTATATATGCCAACAATGTCCCTGAATTCAGCACATCATGTTCTGTTTTCAGTCTAAGCTCATGCTATTTCCTTCTTCCTTGAGAATGTTTGCTTGGGGACCGGGGCCGCACCTTTGTTCTGTTCAGACTTAGTATGATGATATGAAATTGCTGCCCCAACCTTATTAAGGTCCGTTTTTATGGCGGTTCTGTACTGATTGACATAGCAGTGACTCCGACTAATGTGGTAGAAAGAGGACAAATGTTGGCCTGCTTAATTTGAAAGCTCTCATGTGGTAGAAAATTAGACACAACCTTCCTGTTCTCTCTTGTCAAACAAAAACCTTTGAGATTCGATGGGCCTCGACAGGTGGTTAAAGCTCAAGCTGATTTGTCACCATTGTTGTATTCATTTTTTTGTTTAGATGGCTTTTGAAAAGGCCTGGCGGCGTTGTTGAGTTATCAAGTTTTGGCGGCTCTGATAATGATGATTCTCAGGACGTTCAGTGTGCCCAGCAACCATTCTTGTGCTTGAGCAGTTTTTGATTGGCATTTTTGTATTTCTTATGTATATATGATTGAAAGATGTTTGCTGGTTATCATTTGGAGCATGGAATGGCTGATTGTTTTCTGTTAAACTTGTGCTTATGGATTGCTAATGCTTTTTGCCTGTGAGATATATGTTAATTTATTATAGAGAATCTCACATTTATGTCTGAATTTTTGTTATTAGATGGCACCGAAAAAGATCTGCTCCTGTTGTTGAGCTATCAAGTTCGGGTGGTTCTGATGATGAAGATTTTGATGATATTCAATGTGCTCAGCAAAACCTTTTGGTTTCAGATTCAGATGTATCTCTTTCACTAACTGAGGTTTGTTCTGTAGTTGGTTATAAGATAGCCAATAATATGGGTCATTGGATACGTTAACCTATTTAATGTTTCTTTTATTTCTCCTTTTTTTTTCACAGGATTCTTCTAGTGACAGTGCAGTTGTCAACAAGGTTATGTATGACAAGTGTTTGAAAGAGGTATGGTATCTTTTGTCTTTTATGATTTCTCTTTAAAATGTTAAAGTCTTCTTCTCATCTAATTGGAAGCAACTTCTCCCAATTTTCTTGATGTAGTATGAGAAGATTAAGAAGCTGAAACGTTCCATGCAAAAGGCTATGGCTCATAAGGTTCTTAATATCTACCTATCTCTTTTCCTTTTTCTTATTTATAGATGTTAATATATATTACTTCAGTATATGATTATCTGCTTTTTTTCTTTCCAGTAATATATATGTGCTTTTTTTATGTTGTTATTCTACATATATTATAAGTGGTTTGTTGTCTGCATTTAAAGTCAGTTTTATTTAGAAAAGAAATGTTTTGAAGTTGATTCCATTTGTGTTGATTTCATTTATTTAATACTGGTTTACAGAGGCTTTAAGTTACTTTTATCATAGTTTGTTTCTTGCCTTCCATTGATGCCGTCTATAGTTTGACGCGTGTAGAAGCTTCCTAAGACTACTAGGTAATATATGGCTGCAGTTGTGTGTTCATGGAGTTTAACATAGGGTTTTATGTTCTTTTAGCATAGTCTATTTGTTGCCTTTCATTTCTGCTGTTAGATAGGTAGAGGCTATGTAAGTAAAAGGTTTCTAATAGTAGCTAATTTTGCTACTATGCTGGTTGTTATTCTTACGGTTTGTGAATTTTCATGCCGATTCAGTGATGCCAACCGTGGTGACTTGGCTGTGTTGGTTTTATTTTTGCAGATTCTTTTTTTTTTTTTTTGCCTTGTTGTTGAGGCCACTTTAGGTTGCGCATTTAAAGAGGTTTTAAGTTTTGTTAGTAGAGTGTATTTTCTACTGTACTCAAGTATGCAAATGATGAGTACTTTAGTTTTTGCATATATAAATATCAATGTGTAAATGGAGTCTATTTATTATAGATTATGTACTTATGTAAGGTATTATTTACAGTGTGTTGGTTATTTTTAGTTTAGTGTAATTTGGTTGTAATTTTTTATCCCCTATAGGAGTGTCCTATCTGAATGATTGATTGTAATGTCTCTGTTATCGGTCTATATAGTTTTTTTTTTTTTTGTTATAGGGCAATTGATCTATGCATTATGTACAATTATGGCATCTGCAATCTGATATTTTCATTTTATTTTCCAGTCTAAAAAGCATAAATCTGTTAAGAAGAGTAAGGATGGTTTCACCAGATTTTTCTGCATCTTCTTTTACAAAAGTGATATCGTCTCTGTCCTCGATGATCAGAAATCTGTTATTGAGGCACATGGTTTTCGGTCTCTGCTGCTGTTTGATAAGTGTGTTGTTCCAAAAAATTTTGCTAAATTGGTAGCTCATTCAGTTGATTCAAAGTCTGGTGATATTGTTATTGATGGGAAAGTGATATCATTAACAGAGGAGTCAGTGAATATTGTTTTGGATCTCCCTCTTGGTAGCAGATCTTTTCCCAGTGATCCAACTGTTGGCAGGGATTATGTGTTGGAGAAGTTTGGCAAGGCAAAGTTATCGTCTATCAAATTCTTTGAGGACAAATTAATCAAGAAGGAAGTCATGTCAGATGAGGAGATGTTCATTTGTTTCATGGTTGTAGCTTTGGCTACTTTCTTATGCCCAAATACAAACTCTGTTCCGAGTCCAAATTACTTCGGTATTTTTGAAGACATTGATCACATTAGGGACTTCAAATGGTGTGAGTTTGTTCTGCAATGGTTACCACTACTACTGAATTGAACTTCGGTGGCGGTTTTTTTAATCGAATTGAGCGATATATAGAGAGAGAGAGTTAATTAAGTGCAAAAGAGAGGAATTGGAGAGAGAGGGGGGAGAGAGAGAGAGAGAGGGAAAGAGAGCACTCAAATGAGAGGGAGAGAGAGAGAGGGGGAGAGAGAGGGGGAGGAGAGAGAGGGAGAGAGAGGGGAGGAGAGAGGGGAGAGAGAGGGAGAGAGAGAGGGAGGAGAGAGGGAGAGAGAGAGGACCAACTAGATCTCAAAAAGAGAGGGAGAGAGATAGGGGAGAGAGAGGGCGAGAGAGAGGGGAGAGAGAGAGAGGGGAGACCACTCGACGCTTCGTCGCGTACGTGATCCGGGAGGAAGTCGGATCGGAGACCACCGACGCGACCAGCGCCACTCGCGCGAAGCCCGCCTCCGTCCCGTCTGCCGCCTCACGCTACAAGCACCCGATCCTCTTCACGCCGCCGCATGTCGCCGCGCCGGCCGATCGTCTATGTCGCCCGATCGTCTACAACCACGCCCGTCAACCACGTCGCCGATCGTCGCGATCGTTCACGACCACGCCCGTCGTCCACGCCGCGCGCGCCCGCGATCTTCGCAAGCGAGCTCCCGCCGATCTCCGTCGCGCGCGCGCTGCCGTTTACGCTGCCGATCCGATGGCCGAGGACGTGAGCGCGAGGCCCGCGTTGCAAGAGGAGAGCGCGACCATGCGCCGAGGACGCCCCGACGCCGCGCGGCGGCGCCGGGATCGCGCCACCGCCGGACGCGTCAGACGGCCAAGCACGCTGCCGCGTGGAGCGCCGCCATCGCCGTCCTCAACATCAAAGTCCTCGTGCCCCGTGTTACGGATCGTGCTAGTGACAACTACAACCGCCGGAAGAACATGTTCCTCACCGATTCAGGCCGCTACATCCCGACGGACCATGTCCTCTCCGATGTCGCCAACGACGACGCTCGACAGGTGCAGATGGACCGCACGGTGCTCACCTGGCTCTACCGCACCATCCACGCCGATCTCCAACCCCCCGATGACCCGCAAGTTGAATGCGTGCGGTTCCCGGCTCTACCTCGAGAATGAGTTTCTCGGCCCGGAATCACGTGCACTCCTCCTATTGGCCGAGTACCATACGGCGGCAGGGATCGTCCACGATCACCGACTTCCGCCGCAAGCTTGAGACGATGGCGGCCACCCTCGGCGACGCGTGGCGATCCGATCGGGGATCGGACCCGGGTCCTCACTCTTCTCCGCGGGCTCAACGGCAAGTTCCGCCCGATGGTGTCCAACCTCAGGATGCGCAGCCCTTCCCACCTTCGAAGAGGCCCGTACTCGCTTCGCTCGAGGAGATCGACATCGACGACGTGGCTGCCACCGAGTCCGCCGCCGCCGGCGCGTCTGAACCGCCGGCATCCACATCGACGGCCCTCTTCACCAACCCGCGCCCTCCCTTCAGGCGGCCCGCGGTGGCAACCCGTGGTCACCCCGCCAGGCGAACAAGGCGGACAGGCGGCCAATCCAATGGCCAAGGCCGCCTGGGAAGCGCCGCGGCCGCGGTGGTCGCCAGAAGCAGCTGCAAAGCAGAGGCCGGGCGGCCCTCGCTTCCCCCGCGCCATTCTACAACCCCTAGACGGGCACCTTTCAAATTGTGGGCGCCCCATCCCGAGGGTGGTTTCGGGTGGTGTAACACCCCTGGTGTTACTCAACTAAAATCTTGCCATGTCATCATGTTTATCATAAAGCATGCATAATTAGAAAATTTGAAATGCATTGAAATTAAAATGAGTTTATATTTTTAGAGAATGTTTGTGCTTAAGAAACTTTAGAGTGATTTAATTTTTAATTTATGTTTTTGATCCTAAGTGTGATGTTGGATGATGGTTGGATAGTATAGGTTGGGAATCTGAAATTGGATCAAATTCAAATTTGAATTGAACTCCGAAAAACCCTAAATTCCATTCTTTCTTTTACCCCCTTTTCTTTTATTCAAAATTTATAAAGAATTTGGGTATGGTTATTAAAGCAATTTTGTAGAGTTTTCAAAGTTGAACAAAGATGGTATTTTGAGTTTTCAGAGTTTAGTTCAAAAATTTAGAGTAATTTTGAAAATACCAAAATTAGGGTTTTGTCCCCTTTTGATTTAAAAACCATATTTCAAAATCTAAGCAAAATTTGCAAAAAGTTTTAAAAAGTTAGTTTGTAGATCTTGTTGAGATGAGCAAAAGTCATGTACAAAGTTTTTCAAGTTGTTACATGATTTTAAAAGTAATTTTGAATTCAAATTTCAAAATTTTGAACTGCATTTCAAAAGTCATATTTAGAGGCTGATTTTGAAAATCTTCCAATTATGAAAATTGTAGATCTTGAAAATTTAGCCTAAGTCACTTTTTGGAGTTTTTCAAGTTCAGTTCAAATTTGAGGAGAATTTGATGAAATTCAGAAAACTAGGGTTGAGAGAGCTACAGTGTACAGGGAAACCCCTGTTCTTCCTCCATACCGGCCGGTCGCCGGCGTCGCCGTGGCCGTTCTCGCACCTTCGGCCGCCCTCGCACGTCACCAGCTAGCTGGCCGGCTTCGCAACGTCGCCAGCCACCTGTCCATGTATCCCTTGCCCTATATAAGCCACCGTCGACGCCGTCGTCGACTTTTCTTTCTCCTCCACCGCCGCCGGAAACCGCCTCCGCCCCCTTTCAGTTGCCGTCGCCGTCGAGCTTCAATCCACAAAATTGACCTTGTCATCGTGTTCGCAACTTCGTTGCGCACCGTTTGAGCTAGCTAGTGACGTAGTTCATCGCCCGAGCAATCCGCGCGCCGTCGTCTTCTCCATCTCCGTCCGGAGCGCCGCCGCGAGCCATCTCGTCGTCGACAACCGTTTCTGGTGAGCTTCAATGAAAACCAGCTAGCGCTCTAGTTTCGCCTTGACGCTGTGGTCATGATGCGCTCGTCGGTTTCGTTTTTGCCCCACAGGAGCCGCCGGAACGCCGTCGTTGCCACCGTCTTCCATCACCGCCGCCGCTGCTCTCGTCGCCGATCACCCTCCGTCTCGTCTCCGTCCAAACCAGCGTGCGCACCGCAACCGGGGTGAGCTCCCGCCCGCGTTTTCGTGCCGTCCGTTGGGTCATAGCCGCGCGCCGCCACCGGAACACCGGCCGCCGACGCAGCTCCGCCTTGCCGCTCCGCCTTGGCGCGTAGCTGCATCCGTGTAGGAGTCGTTTAAGTTTGTTTTAGTGAGGACTCGGGTTCGCCGATGGTGTTTCGCCGGTGTCCTCGGTGTCGCCGGAAATCGCTCCGACGAGCCTTTGCCGTCGTCGGGCGCGCGCCCGCGCCGTGCCGCCATGCCCGACGGTGATGGTGCCCCGATGCCTTAGGTGTAGTGTTTCGGGCATCATCGTGTCCGCGAGGTCGAGGGGATCACGTAGAGCCTGCCGCGCCGCCGGAGGCCTCGTCGTCGGGCGAAGCTTTCGCCGGCCAAACGCCGGCGCCGCCGCGGTCGCTGGCTGGCCGGTTGGGCCGGCCTGCTACTCGTAGCAGCAGGCTGGGCCACACAGTGTTGGGTCAAGACGGGATAACGGGCTGGAATCGCCCGAGAGTCTGTTTTTGTTTTAAAATTTGATTTATCAATTTCTTTACTTTTGAATAGTGCTGATTCTTTTCAAAATTCATAGAAATTTGAAAATAGCTCCTTAAATTCTGAAAATTTTTGTAGAAGCTTCTTATGAGTATATGAATCCATGAAAAATTTGAAACTTTGATTTTGAGTAGTTTTTGCATGATTTAAAAAATACAAATTTTAATTGAAAAGGCATCTTCCATGATTTTTAGAAAATAAAATATTTATCCAAAAATCATAAAAATTTATTTGGTACAGTTTTATGATGTGTTCTACTTGTATAAAAAGTTTGGAGTCGTTTTGACAAGTTTAAATTATTTTCTATTCTATGCTCTATTATTTCATGTGAGTTATAAGTTGTTTAGTGTCAAATAAATTAGGTTTTTGTGTGACTTTTGGGTTGTTTTGTGAAACTTGGATCATATCACAATTAAGTGGTCCTTGAGAACTCCTTAGGCAATGGTGATGATATCTTGTAGAGTAGTTCAATAAGTTAGTTTTGTTGGGTTGCAACTTTATCGTGAAGGAAAGTTGTACTCAAGTTGTTATCATTTCATGCACCCGCAAGCATCATATTTAAATATATGGCATCATGTTGAGGCATACATTATTTCGTGTAGTGAACGAGTTCGAGAGTGTCAAGTCTCGAGCCAGTCCCCCGAGGAGGTTCTTTATCCGGTGGAAGCGGGTTCGGATTTCTCCGATTTTCTCAAGAACTAGTTTATTCCGTCAACGAAGGCAAGCCCCGGTTACATTTAACCCTTTCCTTGATATTTTAAAGGCCTATATCACCTTTGTTTATGCTTTATTGCATTAAGTAATTAGGAGTTGAGTGATAACCTAATTGCTGCATTCCCATCCTTGTTTATTTCAATACCATCCTTGATAACCTGTTTCTTTTCGAAAAGTGCTTAGTGATGCTTAGCCCCGCTTAATTAGTTAAGCTTTTTTCATCAAAATGTTTTATTTGAGAAGATGGTACCTGTTTTTGGAAAAGAAAGAGAAGTAGTGATGAATTTGAGATCGGACGGGGACGTAGGTTGAAAGCGGGCGGGATACCTAGCTGTGCTTGTCCCGTGTTGGTCGTTTAAGGACCGTCCGTTGTTTGGCCTGAGTGAAATCGGGACGTGTTGAACGCATAATGCGCCTGAGACCTTTTTGGTCAATGGCACGTCTGACGGGCAGTCACCCCAGGTCGGTCGACCCTAACTAGCCACATACTCCGGTAAGCCGGATCTCGGTGGAGCCAAATCGGGAATGGCAACCACGACCGGGAGTGGAGAGGTGGCGGGAGTTGCGGGTAACCACCCCTACTGGTCAAACTGTCATTAGGACGGGGTAGGGAGGTGGAGTCTTGTGGTTCTCGGGTGGCGCAGCCTCGTTCCCGTTTTGGACAAATCTGAGAAAAGGTTGATATATGCAAGTTTGGGTACTACATATGTCGTGTGGTTAGGGATCCCCAGCTGGGTATAATCGGTTCATGAATCGCCGTTGCTTCTCGGAGAAGGAGACCCGATTCCCTGACCTTCATCGTAGTAAATGATGGATTATGTTTTTAAGAAAAGAGAGAGTTGGAATAAGAGAATATGATTGTTCTAGAATAGGATAATCTAGAGTATATGAGTTACTAATCTGAAATAAAAATATTGAAAGTAAGGATACACTTTTAGTAAGCTTTTTCTCGCAAAAAGAGTTCTTGATTCTTGCTAAAGTCTTACCTTGACTCCTAAGACCAGCATTCCCCGAAGTCTTCTCCTATTTTCTTTAGTCGGGTAAGTCTTGTTGAGTACTCCAGTACTCGGGGTTCTTTGACCCTTGTTGCGGGGAGCCGATCATGAGCGGGCTTGTTTTGGTCCCTCGCCGCATGACGGTGTACCAGGAAGAAGAGGACGAGTAGTGTTGAACCCTCGGGCAGGGTTATCAATGTTTATTTGTATAATGTTACTCCAATAATATCAGGCTTGTAATAATGATACTTAAGTTTGTGTATTTGAATAAATGGTTTGTAAAATTATGGTTATGTAATCCTTCCGCCGTTTACTCTGAGATATTTTGAATAAAGTGTTGTAATACTGGAGTGACTTGTTAATGAGATCCTGTTCGGAAGATTAATAGCACTTTCTAGATTATTGGGAACTCGTGCACAATGATCAGAGGTCTTAATGACAATGATAAGTGCATGTGGGCCCTGTAATTTAGGAGGTTCTGTTACAGTTGGTACCAGAGCATGATCATTAACAGTTACTGTAGTATTATTTTACAAAACTTCAAAATGATTTGAGTCAAATTAATTTAAACTCTTAATTTGGTCCAAATTGCTTATAACTTATCTTGAATCAATTTGTAAATCTTTTCTTATAATTTAAATGTTTTGTAGTGGAGTAACATATCATATTGCCCTATATAATAAGTTTCGTTTAAGCATAGTTTCGTAAGTTCGATTCATGCATCATGCTTAATTAACTTGTTAATCACTTTCCCCTTAATTGAGGTTTGGGTTAGGTATATCAATCCTATGCTTGCTAACCTGATAATCCCTTTGATCCATCCTTTAATCCAATCTTTCCTTTCTATAGGATGGCCCGTACTAAGCAGACCCCAACAAAGAAGACGGGACCCAAAGGAGTTCCTCGACACCAACTTGCTCCAAGAAATGATGGTGCTAGCAGCAGCACTAGTAGGCCCAATTTATCAGCTGAGATACAAAGGCTTACTAGAGAGTTGGCGAGAAGCAAATAGAGCTAGAGCGTAAGGCACTTCCCTGCATTGTTGATCTTCAAGCTGAAGTAGGAAGGCTCATCAAGAGTTGATGGGGTTTGGAGCCAATGAGGATGCTACCTTACAGATTGGTGATCTGCAAGGTGAAGTGGAACGACGTGATTTGGACTATGAAGAATGTCGTCAAGTTGTATTCAATATACTTCACGAAAGGGAGTTTGAAAGGCAGGACATGATACTAGCCATCCAAGCAGTATTCATGCCCTAGAAGCTCAGTGCAAGGGTTGGAAGCTTACAATGCCAATTTACATGAAGCTATCCATCGAACCACCAAAGTATGGAGATGTTGAGGATGATGGAGGTGTTGTTGAAGATGAGAATGAGGAAGAGGCAGGAAATGAGGAGATAGCACCACCTAGTGATGGTGAAGAAGAAGAACCAGAGGAAATAGAACACTACCAGGACAATGAGAATGATGTTTGAGCGGTTATGAGGATGTTGTAATATATGTGACATAGTAATAGTATGACAAACTTAGTGGGTTGGATGATCCTGTTTAGTACAGGATTGTATAATAAATAAGTGAACCGGTTTGGTGTGTTGCTGTAACTTTTTAGGAAGTTATATGTAAGCTAATGAATAAGTCGGTTTGTTTGTAACAGATGCCTCAATCCAATGCTAGTAGTTCAGGGGTTGCTCCCGGTCCACCACAGGTTCCTGTTAATCTGACTGATGCCATAGCTGCTTTGGTCCAAGCCACTACTGAAAATAGTCGCTTAATGCGAGAAGTGGCACAGAATAGTCAGAATAGTAATCAGGGTAATCATGGTCGTCGAAATGATAAAAAGGAAAATTCATACCCTGATTTCACTGACACTAAGCCCCCAATCTTTTCGAGAGCAAATGAACCTTTGGAGGCAGATGATTGGCTCCGTACTATGGAGCAAAAGTTTGAGCTTATGGACTTTACCACCTATCAGAAGCCCCATTTTGCAGCCCAACAGTTTAGGGGTGCTGCAGGAGCTTGGTGGGCTACTTTTCTTGCCATGCGGCCGGTGGTCATCGAAAGTGACTTGGCGAGAATTCCGTGAAGCTTTCCGTGCACACTACATCCCCGAAGGTGTGATGGCCAAAAAGTTAACGGAATTTATTGATCCGAAAACAAGGAGATCGGTCGGCTTATGGAATATGTTGGCCGGTTTAATCATCTTTCTCGTATGCTCCGTAACATGTTAGTATAGATCCGAAGAGAAAGGAGTGGTTCTTACGTGGTCTAAATATGAAGCTTCGGACAATGATGCCCACTCGTGCCACGCAGATACTTATCATGATGTGGTAAATATGGCACTCCATCTTTGAAGAAAAGTATCGGCAACACAAGGAGATTAAGAATAAGAAGAAAAATGTGTCGCCCTGGATTTTCGGTGGAAATAAGAAACGCCGAGGGTGATTTATCATCCGGTGAATCATTATCGTCCTCCCTATCGTCCTCTCTATCGTCCACCACAGTTCCAGCCTAGGCAGCAGCCATTTGTCAGGCCTGCTACCGCTCTTCCTTACCCCCGTCAGCCGAATGCTCCTATCATTCGAAACCCTGTTCCACAAGGTCAAGGTAGTCCTATCTGTTTTAACTGTGGCAAGCCTGGACATTATTCTCGAGAATGCCCCAATCCTCGGAGGTATAATCCCAATTATCAGATAGCATTAGGAAGTCAGCAGCCACAGAACAAGAACAGCAGTGGACCGAATGCTCAGAAGGGTAAAGTTGAGAAGAAGACTGGACGGGTGTTTTATACTAATGTTGATGAAATACCTGCAGGAGAACCCGTCATGATGGGTATGTTTCCTGTTGCCAATCACCCTGCAGTTACATTGTTTGATTCTGGAGCATCTCATACATTCATCAATAGAACTTTTGTCATCAAGCATGAAATACCAATTGGGGAAACAAAAGATAATTTCTTTATACAGTCGCCTGGGGGACGTATGAGTACTAAAGAAATGGTACAACAAGTACCTATAAGACTAGGTGGGCATGATTTTTCCACTAATATGATAATTCTAAAGGATCAAGATATAGATGTGATCCCGGTATGAATTGGATGTATCAAAGATGGGGTCATCATCGATGTTTTGAATAGAACAATAAGGGTAAATATACCCAATAGCAATTCTCAACTTCTCGATTCAACTTCCCATTCCTAAGAGGGTCGTTGAGAGAAATGCGTGCTACATCCGTTAAGGAGATAAAGGATATTCCAAGTAGTTTGTGAATTTCCGGATGTGTTTCCGTAAGATTTACCCAGGTTTACCGCCGCACGAGAGATGTGGAGTTCAGAATAGATCTAAAACCAGGAACCGCCCCAATATCCAGGAGAGCATATAGAATGCCACCTCAAGAATTAGCAGAATTGAAAACCCAGTTGCAAGAGTTATTGGACAAAGGTTTTATTCGACCCAGTTCATCACCTTGGGGGTGCCCTGCAATATTTGTGAAAAAGAAAGATCACACTTTGAGAATGTGTGTTGATTATCGTCCACTGAATGAAGTGACGATTAAAAACAAGTATCCTTTGCCCCGCATTGATCTACTTTTTGATCAACTTGCTGGAGCCAAGGTCTTCAAAGATTGATCTAAGATCGTGGTATCATCGATTAAGATCAGACCTATAGATATTCCAAAGACTCCGCCTTCACTACCGGATATGGTTTATATGAGTATTTGGTGATGTCTTTTGATTAACTAATGCCCCAAAGACATTTCATGTATTTGATGAATACGGTATTCATGTCGAACTTGACAAATTTGTAGTGCTATTCATTGATGATATATTAATATATTCCAAGAACAAAGAAGAGCATGCCGAGCACCTTCGAATTGTTCTCAAACGCCTAAGAGATCATCATTTGTATGCCAAGTTTAGTAAGTGTGAGTTTGGTTAGAGAAAATACAATTCTTGGGCCATGTATTATCGGGCGGATGGAGTTTCAGATTGATCCAAGTAAAGTCAAGGATATTCTTAATCGAAGCCCCCAACCACCGTGCATCAAGTCCGCAGATTTTCTTGGAATGGCGGGTTATTACCGTCGGTTTATTCGGACTTTTCAAAGGTAGCAAAGCCTATCACTGAATTGTTGAAGAATCAAACCAAGTTTGTCCGGTCACCCGAGTGTGAGAAAGCTTTTAAAATTACGAAGAAGGCATTAACTATCGCGCACCGATATTGGCTCAACCGGATATTGAGAAACCGTTCGATGTTTATTGTGATGCTTCCGTATTGGCCTTGGTTGTGTACCGATGCAAGAAAGAAGGGTTATTGCTTATGCCTCCGGACAACTTAAACGTCATGAAGAACATTATCCAACTCATGATTTAGAATTAGCGCAGCTTGTCCATGCATCGAAAATTTGGCGTCATTATTTCTTTGGGCAACACTTGTCATATCTATACCGATCACAAGAGTTTAAAATATATCTTCACCCAATTCGAACTCGAATATGAGACAAAGAAGATGGTTGGAGTTGATTAAGGATTATGATTGGAAGTGCATTACCATCCTGGTAAAGCAAATGTGGTTGCCGATGCACTCAGTCGGAAGTCTCAATGTAATTGTCTTGAAGTAAGTTTAATGGACAAAACTTTATGTCAAGAAATGGAAAAGTTAAATTTGGAAATCATTGAACAGGGGACTCTATCTAGTATCACTATGGAATCAAATATCCGAGATCAGATTATTACTGCTCAGAGAGAAAGTAAAGGTATAGCACATATCAAAGAGAAAGTTAGAAGTGGAAAACCATCTTGTTTCAGAATTGATGAAGCGGATGTGTTATGGTTCAAGAATCGTCTGGTAGTACCAAAGGTTCCTGAGTTACGTCAGCAGATCCTGGATGAAGCACACTTGACTAGGTATTCAATTCACCCAGGAAGCACCAAGATGTATCAGGACTTGAAACAGAGATTCTGGTGGACTAAGATGAAGATAGAAGTTGCTCGTTATGTAGCTAAATGTGATACATGTCGACGAGTAAAGGCAAAGACACATGAAAAGCTGCAGACAATTAAATCCATTGCCTGTTCCGTCTTGGAAATGGGAGGAAATCACCATGGACTTTATTGTTGGTTTACCCAGGACATCAAGGGGTTTCAATTCCATTTGGGTTATTGTGGATCGTCTTACTAAAATAGCACATTTTCTGCCAGTAAGAGAAGATTATTCTGCAAAAACTTATGCTGAGATATATATTGCTCGGATATTCAGTTTGCATGGTGCACCAAAGAATATTGTTTCAGATAGAAGTTCAATATTTATGAATAAATTTTGGAAACAATTACAAAAGTCATTGGGAACCAAGCTCAGTCCTAGTTCAGCTTATCACCCACAGACTGATGGACAAACTGAGAGAGTTAATCAAATTCTAGAGGATATGTTACGAGCCTGTGTTCTCACTTATCAAGAAAAATGGGATGAATGTTTACCTCTAGCAGAATTCTCCTACAACAACAGTTATCAAGAAAGTATCAAGATGGCACCTTTTGAAGCTTTATATGGTCGCAGATGTAGAACTCCTCTACATTGGTCCGAAACGGAGAAAGATGGTTCTTTGGGGTGGATTTAGTTAAGGATGCGTAAGAGAAGGTTCGCGCCATACAAGAAAATATGAAAGTGGCTCGCCTCGACGTAAAAGTTATGCAGAGATAAAAGACGCCGAGCTTTGACTTTTGAAGTAGGAGATTATGTGTATTTAAAAGTATCACCTATGAAGGGAGTAAAGATTTGGAATCAAAGGAAAGTTAGCACCTCGTTATATTGGACCATTCCGCATTCTCGAAAGATGTGGAAAAGTAGCATATCGTTTGGAGTTACCGTAACACTTTTCGCTGTGCATAATGTGTTTCATGTATCCCGCTTAAAGAAATGTCTTCGAGTGCCCGATCAAGTGGTTGATATTGAAGGAGTTGCACTTGAACCTGATCTTGTTTATTCGAATATCCTATTCAAGTTCTCGACCAAAAAAGATCGTGTCACTCGTAGAAGAACAACCAAATGGTATAAGATCCAATGGAACCAACATTCCGAAGAAGAAGCTACATGGGAGTCAGAGGATTATCTGCAAGAGCACTTCCCGGAATTTCTTGCTTCTATCTAGGTTATAATCTCCTCCCTCAGTTATAGTTTGTCTTTTAAGATTCTTGTAGTATATATTAGATAAAACCCTACTTGTTTTATGAACTAGTTCGAGATGTGTTTGTCGACACATTTCCTTTGCCGTTACTTAACCCTTAACTTTAAATCTCGGACGAGATTTCTTTTTTTAGGGGAAAGACTGTAACACCCCTGGTGTTACTCAACTAAAATCTTGCCATGTCATCATGTTTATCATAAAGCATGCATAATTAGAAAATTTGAAATGCATTGAAATTAAAATGAGTTTATATTTTTAGAGAATGTTTGTGCTTAAGAAACTTTAGAGTGATTTAATTTTAATTTATGTTTTTGATCCTAAGTGTGATGTTGGATGATGGTTGGATAGTATAGGTTGGGAATCTGAAATTGGATCAAATTCAAATTTGAATTGAACTCCGAAAAACCCTAAATTCCATTCTTTCTTTTACCCCTTTTCTTTTATTCAAAATTTATAAAGAATTTGGGTATGGTTATTAAAGAAATTTTGTAGAGTTTTCAAAGTTGAACAAAGATGGTATTTTGAGTTTTCAGAGTTTAGTTCAAAAAAATTTAGAGTAATTTTGAAAATATCAAAATTAGGGTTTTGTCCCTTTTGATTTAAAAACCATATTTCAAAATCTAAGCAAAATTTGCAAAAAGTTTTAAAAGTTAGTTTGTAGATCTTGTTGAGATGAGCAAAAGTCATGTACAAAGTTTTTCAAGTTGTTACATGATTTTAAAAGTAATTTTGAATTCAAATTTCAAAATTTTGAACTGCATTTCAAAAAGTCATATTTAGAGGCTGATTTTGAAAATCTTCCAATTATGAAAATTGTAGATCTTGAAAATTTAGCCTAAGTCACTTTTTGGAGTTTTTCAAGTTCAGTTCAAATTTGAGGAGAATTTGATGAAATTCAGAAAAACTAGGGTTGAGAGAGCTACAAAGGTACAGGGGAAACCCCTGTTCTTCCTCCATACCGGCCGGCCGCCGGCGCCGCGCGGGTCGTTCTCGCACCTTCGCCGAGGCCCTCGCGTCACCAGCTAGCGGGCGGGCGCAACGTCGCCCGACCACCTGTCCATGTATCCCTTGCCCTATAAGCCACCGTCGACGCCGCCGTCGACTTTTCTTTCTCCTCCACCGCCGCTGAAACCGCCTCCGCCCCCTTTCGTTAATTGTCGCCGCCGAGCTTCAATCCACAAAATTGACCTTGTCATCGTGTTCGCAACTTCGTTGCGCTTGACCGCTTGAGCTAGCTAGTGACGTAGTTCATCGCCCGAGCAATCCGCGCGCCCGTCGTCTTCTCCATCTCCGTCCGGTCGCGCCGCCAGCGAGCCATCTCGTCGCCGACAACCGTTTCGTGAGCTTCAATGAAAACCAGCTAGCGCTCTAGTTTCGCCTTGACGCTGCGGGTCATGATGCGCTCGTCGGTTTCGTTTTTGCCCCACAGGAGCCGCCGAACGCCGTCGTTGCCACCGTCTTCCATCACCGCCGCCGCTCGTCGCCGATCACCGCCTCGTCTCCGCCCAAACCAGCGTGCGCGCACCGCAACGGGGTGAGCTCTCGCCCGTTTTCGTGCCGCCCGTTGGGTCATAGCCGCCGTAGCCACCGGAACACCACGCCGACGCTCGCCCGCTTGCCGCCCGCCGCGCGTAGGCTGGGGCCCGTGTAGGAGTCGTTTTAAGTTTGTTTTTAGTGAGGACTCGGGTTCGCCCGATGGTGCGGACTCGCCGGTGTCCTCGATGTCGCCGAATCGCTCCGACGAGCCTTTGCCGCCGTGGCGCCAAGGCCGCCGTGCCGCCATGCTCGACGGTGATGGTGCCCCGATGCCTTAGGTGTAGTGTTTCGGGCATCATCGTGTCCGCGAGGTCGGGGATCACGTAGAGCCAAGCCGCGCCGCCGGAGGCCTCGTCGCCGTGACTTTTCGCCGGCCAAACGCCCGGCGCCGCCCTGGTCGCTGGTCGGGCGGTTGGGCCGGCCTCCATCAGCAAAGCAGCCGGGCCACACAAAGTGTTGGGTCAAGACGGGATAACGGGCCGGAATCGCCCGAGAGTCTGCTTTTGTTTTAAAATTTGATTTATCAATTTCTTTACTTTTGAATAGTCTTGATTCTTTCAAAATTCATAGAAATTTGAAAATAGCTCCTTAAATTCTGAAAAATTTTTGTAGAAGCTTCTTATGAGTATATGAATCCATGAAAAATTTGAAACTTTGATTTTGAGTAGTTTTTGCATGATTTAAAAATACAAATTTTAATTGAAAAAGGCATCTTCCATGATTTTTTAGAAAATAAAATATTTATCCAAAAATCATAAAAATTTATTTGTTACTATTTTATGATGTGTTCTACTTGTATAAAAAGTTTGGAGTCGTTTTGACAAGTTTAAATTATTTTCTATTCTATGCTCTATTATTTCATGTGAGTTATAAGTTGTTTAGTGTCAAATAAATTAGGTTTTTGTGTGACTTTTGGGTTGTTTTGTGAAACTTGGATCATATCACAATTAAGTGGTCCTTGAGAACTCCTTAGGCAATGGTGATGATATCTTGTAGAGTAGTTCAACAAGTTGGTTTTGTTGGGTTGCAACTTTATCGTGAAGGAAAGTTGTACTCAAGTTGTTATCATTTCATGCACCTGCAAGCATCATATTTAAATATATGGCATCATGTTGAGGCATACATTATTTTCGTGTAGTGAACGAGTTCGAGAGTGTCAAGTCCGAGAGTCCCCTCGAGGAGGTTCTTTATCCAAAGGGAAGCGGGTTCGGATTTCTCCGGGTTTTCTCAAGAACTAGTTTATTCCACAACGAAGGCAAGCCCCGGTTACATTTAACCCTTTCCTTGATATTTTAAAGGCCTATATCACCTTTGTTTATGCTTTATTGCATTAAGTAATTAGGAGTTGAGTGATAACCTAATTGCTGCATTCCCATCCTTGTTTATTTCAATACCATCCTTGATAACCTGTTTCTTTTCGAAAGTGCTTAGTGATGCTTAGCCCTGCTTAATTAGTTAAGCTTTTTCATCAAAATGTTTTATTTGAGAAGATGGTACCTGTTTTTGGAAAAGAAAGAGAAGTAGTGATGAATTTGAGATCGGACGGGACGTAGGTTGAAAGCCGGCGGGATACCTAGCCGTGCTTGTCCCGTGTTGGTCGTTTAAGGACCGTCCGTTGTTTGGCCTCGAGTGAAATCGACGTGTTGAACGCATAATGCGCCCGAGACCTTTTTGGTCAATGGCACGCCCGATCGGGATCACCCCAGGTCGGGCCGACCCTAACTAGCCACATACTCCGGTAAGCCGGATCTCGGTGGAGCCAAATCGGGAATGGCAACCACGCACCGGGAGTGGAGAGATGGCGGGGAGTAGCGTGTACCCACCCATTTGGTCAAATTTGTCATTAGGGACGGGGTAGGGAGGTGGAGTATCAGGTTTCTCGGGTGGCGCAGCCTCGTTCCCGTTTTGGACAAATCTGAGAAAAGGTTGATATATGCAAGTTTGGGTACTACATATGTCGTGTGGTTAGGGATCCCAATTTGGGTATAATCGGTTCATGAATCGCCGTTGCTTCTCGGAGAAGGAGGCCCGATTCCCCGACCTTCATCGTAGTAAATGATGGATTATGTTTTTAAGAAAAGAGAGGGTTGGAATAAGAGAATATGATTGTTCTAGAATAGGATAATCTAGAGTATATGAGTTACTAATCTGAAATAAAAATATTGAAAGTAAGGATACACTTTTAGTAAGCTTTTCTGCAAAAAGAGTTCTTGATTCTTGCTAAAGTCTTACCTTGACTCCTAAGACCAGCATTCCTGAGTCTTCTCCTATTTTCTTTAGTCGGGTAAGTCTTGTTGAGTACTCCAGTACTCAGGGTTCTTTGACCCTTGTTGCAGGAGCTGATCATGAGCAGGCTTGTTTTGGTCCCTGCTGCATGACGGTGTACCAGGAAGAAGAGGACGAGTAGTGTTGAACCCTCGGGCAGGGTTATCAGTGTTTATTTGTATAATGTTACTCCAATAATATCAGGCTTGTAATAATGACACTTAAGTTTGTGTATTTGAATAAATGGTTTGTAAAATTATGGTTATGTAATCCTTCCGCCGTTTACTCTGAGATATTTTGAATAAAGTGTTGTAATACTGGAGTGACTTGTTAATGAGATCCTGTTCGGAAGATTAATAGCACTTTCTAGATTATTGGGAACTCGTGCATAATGATCAGAGGTCTTAATGACAATGATAAGTGCATGTGGGCCCTGTAATTTAGGAGGTTCATTACATGTGGCTCCCGGTTCCGTCCACCTCAGGCCGCACTCGCCGGCCTTTGTTCCTCGATTGCAAAGCAGCCCTACGCCCTTGGCCCACCACCCGGCTTTGCCTACGGTGGTGCAGCCGCCTAGGCGGGCAACAGCGAAGGCAGCCCCGGGCGCCACCGCAGCAGCCAGCAGTCACCCCGACACCCATGCATGGTGCATCGTGGGATCCGTCGGCGCTTGTCAACAGCTTCAACACTATGACGCCGACGCCCCAGCTGTTGGGTGAGTGGTGCGTGGACTCGGCGCTGGTGCGCACATGGTCAACAACACCGGTATAATTTCCTCCGTTCACCCTCCTTCGTCATCTAGTCCTTCATCTATCATTGTTGGTAATGGGGCATCGCTTCCCGTTACATCCATTGGGTCACATTCTTTTTCTAGTGCATGGCGTCCTCTTGTTCTTTCTAATGTCCTCGTTTCACCGCACATTATTAAGAACTTAATTTCGTTTCGTCGCTTTACCACCGATAACAATTGCTCTATTGAATTTGACCCATTTGGCCCTCTGCGTGAAGGACCTTCGTGACACGGAGCGTGATCGCCGGGTGCAATAGCATGGGTGATTTATACCGGTTTTTCCCCACCACCGCCAGCAGCAGCACCACCGCCCCGCCGCCACCACCTCCGACGCCGATCTCTCGCACCGCCGCCTCGGTCACCCGGCACGCCGCTTTATCCCAGCTTATAAGTTCCCATGCTATTTCTTGTAATAAGCAGCACCTTGGTCATCTTTGCCATGCTCGCCAATTAGGCCGCCATGTGCGCTTACCTTTCAATTTGTCAAACTCTCATGCCGTTTCGTCCGTTTGATCTTATACATTGTGATCTTTGGACATCCCCTCGTGGTCAGTGTGTCGGGCTACAAATATTATTTAGTAATTCTTGATGATTGCACTCATTACGCTGGACTTTTCCGTTCGTCTTAAGTCTGACACATTCCCCACATTGACAAATTTCTTTGCCTATGCACGCACGCAGTTCGACGGCACCATCAAGGCAGTCCAGTGCGACAACGGCCGTGAATTTGATCACTCTTCGGCCCGCACGTTCTTCCTCGCTCATGGCGCTATCCTCCGGATGTCGTGCCCCTACACCTCTCAACAGAACGGCCGTGCTGAACGCACCCTCCGCACCATCAATAACATCGTGTGGTCCCTTCTATTTCAGGCCAGTCTACCTCCTGATTATTGGGCTGACTCCCTCCACACTGCCACATATCTCCTCAATCGTCACCCGACTAAAACTCTAGACGGCCAAACACCTTACTTCGCACTACACGGCACACAGCCCTCCTACTCCCATATTCGAGTTTTCGGCTGTGCGTGTTATCCCAACCTTTCCAGTACCACTCCACATAAATTATCACCTCGATCCACCATGTGTGTCTTCCTCGGCTACTCCTCTAACCATAAAGGATACCGGTGTCTTGACCTCCACTCGAATCGGATCATTGTCTCTCGTCACGTCATCTTCGATGAGACTTTGTTTCCATTCTCCGCAAAGGTCGACCACCCCACGGGATCCGGACACACTCTCCTTTTTTGGATGTTGCTGATGATTTCTCCTTGCCTACCGCGCAAAGAGCCGTGGATGCGCGGTACTCGACTTACCGCGGTACCGATGTTGACCCCCGGTACCCCGGGCGGTGTGGATGCCGCCAGGGGGCACCGCCCAGGGCCACCACCGCTGCTGCCCCGCCCACTCTCCGGCTGGTGCCGCTGCCCCCGAGGATTCCACCTCCCGTGCTGTTGCCGGCGGCGCCGGCAGACACTTGGCCGACCACCACGACAGCGCCCCAGGCCGTCGCCCCCGCCGTCCAACGCGCATGGCATGCGCACCAGCGGCAAGGACGGCTTTTCGACAGCCCGTGGATCGACCGAACCTCCACACACGCCGCGACCTCTCCGCCCCGATCTCCGTTCGTGCTGCCGGGCGGATCCTTTGGCGGCTCGCGATCTGCCGAGTTCGATGCTCTGAAGGATAATGACACTGACGCTGGTGCCTCGCCCCTCCAGGCGTCAATCTGGTGACCGGCAAGTGGATTTTTGCCGAAATTCAAGACCGATGGCTCTCTCGACCGCTACAAAGCAAGATGGGTCCTCCGTGGTTTTACGGCGTCCCGGCATCGACTATGATGAAACTTTCAGCCCAAAGTGGGGTCAAGCCGCCTACCATTCGAGTCGTGCTCACCTTGGCGTTGTCCCGTTCTTGGCCGATCCATCGCCTTGATGTCAAGAATGCCTTCCTCCATGGAACCCCTGGATGAGACAGTCTATTGTGTTCACCGGTGGTTTTGTGGGTCCTTCGAAGCCCAACCACACGCCTCTGCCGCCCCGAACAAATCGCTCTATGGGTTGAAGCAAGCTCGTCGTGCATGGCGCAATTGGTTTGCCTCCTATATCATATCCCTTGGTTTTGTGGAGGCCAAGTCTGATGCATCATTGTTCATATATTGCCAAGGAGCTGACATGGCGTTTCTTCTATTATACGTTGATGACAATATCCTCAGTGCTTCCTCGCCGGCTCTTCTTCAGCGGATTATCACTGCTCTCCGCTCTGAGTTCTCCATGACTGATATGGGGCCGTTGCATCATTTTCTGGGTGTTAGTGTTCAGCGCCAGGGTAATAGCCTATTTCTCTCTCAGAAGCAGTACATGTTGGATATTCTGGACCGTGCTGGTATGAGTAACTGCAAGCCTTGCAGCACTCTTGTGGATACGCACTCCAAGCTTTCTGCTGATGGTACTCCCGTGGCTGATCCTAGTCAATATCGCAGTATTGTTGGAGCTCTATAGTATCTCACCTTCACCCGTCCAGACATCGCATATACTGTTCAACAAGTGTGTTTATTCATGCATGACCCACGAGAGCCTCACTGGGGTGCTATGAAGCGCATACTCCGGTATATTCAGGGTACACTGGATCTTGGCTTTCACCTCTACCAGACCTCTCCAGCGGATCTCACTGTCTACACCGATGCCGATTGGGCGGGGTGTCCTGATACACGCAAATCCACATCAGGTTATGCCGTGTTCCTCGGGGACAACATCATCTCACGGTCGTCCAAGCGTCAGGCTACGGTGTCCAGATCCAGCGCAGAGGCGGAATATCGAGGCGTTGCTAACGGAGTAGCTGAAGCTTGCTGGCTGCGACAGCTTCTGCAAGAACTTCAATGTCCTCTTCGTCGAGCTACAGTTGTCTACTGTGATAACATCAGCGCCGTCTACCTCTCCACCAATCCTGTTCAGCATCAGCGAACCAAACATATTGAGATCGATCTGCACTTTGTTCGAGAACGAGTCGCCCTCGGTGAAGTCCGCTTCCTGCATGTTCCCACTACATCTCAGTACGCCGACATCTTCACTAAAGGTTTACCGACGTCTGTATTCACAGAGTTTAGGTCCAGTCTCAATGTTCGTAGTGCTCCCAGTTTAGACTGCGGGAGAGTGTTAGAATGTAATATGGCAAGTGGGCCTGTCCACGGTGCCTATATATATGTACGCTGATCACTCATGGTAATACATCCAATATTCCCCATTCACTCTCTATCAACAACAATTTATTTTCCCTCCGACCCCGGTATACTTGTATGTATTTCATTCATATATGCGGCTGGCATGCACACTACGTCTAATATGGGCTCTGGCCGACGAAGTTGCCCGGCGGGTTGTAGTTGCAGGTGATGAAGACGCCGGCGTTGTTGTCACAGACGACGCGGGCGCAGCCGATGGCGGTGGAGTCGCGCCACACCACCTGCGTGTAGTGGCCACACACCTGCCCGTCGGCGCAGCTGTTGGTGTCGTGGTTGTAGTACTGCTTCTCGGAGACCCACGACCCCACGGCGTCGGACGCCGACCAGTCGGCGCCGGCGGAGCCCCAGAAGATGTTCTCGCCATAGGGCCCGCCGGAGTGGATCAGCTGGCAGTCGCCCTGCCGCTGCGCCGCGTAGCTCTGCGCGTACGCGGCCACCGTGTCGTCCCAGGACACCGGGCCGACGCCCACGTCGGCGCGCGCCGCGTTGTGCGGGTCCACGTAGTCCTGCGGCGAGTTCTGCGCCACGCACGGCGTGACGGCGATGGCTGCCAGGGACAGAGCTGCGGCTACGAGGCACGCTAGCAGCTTCGGTGATGACGAGGACGCCATTGCTGCTGCTGTTGCTGACGAAGTTATATGAATGAGCAGATGGCTGTTATTGTCGCCGATGGATCGGTGCATGAGATGTGGCGAGTGGCCAGGGTATTTATACTGGTGTAGGGGAACCGAGTTTGGTGATTTGTCCAAGCAAGATGCATGCCAAACTGGTAAAACAAATGGTGACTGTTAATTTGAAGTACGTATTTGACATGGTCAGGGTCAATGGTGGCGCCTACTACAAGAGCTAAAAGAATTCCAAGAAGAGGGGCAAGAATTTCCATGGCATTGGATTGCATATCTGATAGGATCGTCGATCGGCGGGACAAAATGGATAAACCTAGCTTACGTTTAGTAGACTCTCTGGAAGCAGCAGGACTTACAAAAATGGCCGGACACGGCATTCTAGAGAAGGTTTACATCATCTGATCGCGGCCGGCCATGACCAGTATATATCCGTTTCTTCACGCGTGCAAGATTATATTAGCTAGGGTTCCAGAAGATTGTTGTTTATCGTCATTAGATTTTTCAAGGGGACTTGGGCAACAAAAATACCTGCGACATTTCAATGTTGTTCGAGTTTATTATTGTTGGCCTCAGCGATCATCAGGCCATATGTGTGCGGAAAAGGGGCCATGGAAACTATACATACTTAATTGATTTGTGATTAAAAATATACGTAAATGCAATTATATACACTCGCTCCGCACTCGTAAAAAGGAAAGTCGTTTTGGACAAGGTTTGAGTCAAACATTGGAAATATAAATCATCAATAACTTTTAAGTTGTTGAGTTTACAAATGTGAAAATTATACTAGATTTGCCTTTTAAAGATATTTTCATAAAAGTATACATGTATCAATTTTTCATAAATATTTATAATAACAAGAGGTTAAAGTTGTGTTTTGAAGATCGTGTCGCTGTCCTAAACGACTTCTTTTAGGGCACTCACAATGCAGACTCTACCATAGAGTCTAAAACTATTTATTATCTTTGGGTAACGTGGACTTAGAGTCCAAATAAGACTTGAGTCTTGTTTTTCTCCATCTCTCTTCCATAAATATACTGCCACATCATCGCCACATCAGCAAAGTGCAATAAATATGATGGTAATAAATAACCTTAGACTCTACGGTAGAGTCTGCATTGTGAGTGCCCTTACGAGTACGGAGGGAGTACCATTGTAATTAAGGTCAGGCTAGATGTTTTTCATATTCTTTATGACAGGGAGAGATTGTCGAGAGCTTAATTATACGGATATATAAATCTTACTAGAGATATATGTGTACGTAGTTCGTCCAACTTTCTTGGGCGCGTTGAAGGTTGAAACGTCTGGTACGAAGAAATTAAATAGGATCGATGCTTGCACGTAGAATTTCCACAGCACAGTACAAGTGTACAACACACAACTTGTTCTGGAAAAGTCACCGGTGACTTTGGAAATAATGACCGGCCCGACCATTATATATAGCTTTACTTTGTTGCCGCCAATCGTGGCAGATAATATTGTTGTATTACCATGCATGCATATTACCCGCGCATAGTCTGATCAAACTTTTGCATGCAAAGAAAGGGTGACAAAATTCAGTGAAGCGCTTTGATTGAATGAATCGTGCACCAATAGGAAATCAAGGACGGTGCGCGTGTGCTCGATGAATTGATAATGACGTAATGTGTTTTTTTAAAAAATGGGGGAAAACTCGCCACGATTGCTTTTGCTTAATTGCTTACTGCGACTTGTAAATGATGTGGCAGTTGCTTACGTTAGTTCTAACCGCGTCATGCGACACGTGAGTTGCTCGGTTGGCACGAAAATTGCATGCGTGGTCAAAACTGCTCTGTGTCCATGTCTCAATTGAGTAACCAATATTTTTTTCGAATTTATATGGCCTATTTTTACCCCTCTATATACAACATTCAGCTGGCACTGCATAAACTTGTTACTAATTTTAACTTATTGACTGCAGCCGCCGCATTATGTTGGTCACTGTGGATATCAAGAAATGAAATTGTTTTCGATAAATGTAGACCTAAAACTTTTTGCTGGTACTATTCAGAGGGACATAATGGCTCCGTCAATGGGCCCAGTTACAACGCCATGAAGACCGCCAACAAGAGTTAGTCGACGCCTGTCGGGTTCTCGAGACTTCGTGTCTTCAGCTGCTTTCATCTTTTGGATGGTCGTATGCTTTCAGGATTGCTTTATATTAATATTTGTGAGAGGAACTTTTGTAGTGAGTTGATGTCTCTTTGGTTTGCTTACGACCCCGGTTGTGTTTGTCTATGGCAACTGCCATGATGTGCATATGAACATTGTAATAATTTGGCCTGAGTCTGGATTATGAAGTCCTACCACCGGACTATTGACTCGCACAAACAAAGTTGAGAACAAAGGAAATGTCTGCCTCCTCCCCCGCCGCCTCTCCTCCGTCTTCGCCACCGCCGTTCTTCCTCCCTCCTCCGTCAAAAATGTCTCGCTTTTGATCGTGTTCGATCCCGAGCATGGTGGGTCTCTCGGATCTGTGCTTTGATCCGGGGCTCGACATCCGAAGCTGGTGATTCAGAACCTGAAGCAGAGAGTTTGCCCACCGCCGGGTTCCAAGTCGGGGTTTCATCCGGTGGCAAGTTTTTTGCGAGATCGGCAATTCGGCTTAACTCAGAATCAGTAAGTCTCATTCTCCAATCCTGCCTAGGAGGTTGTGCAAATGATTTTCAAGTTTTGCAGCTGTCGATTGGATGTTTAAATTCACAGTCTCGTGCAAACAAGTTGGTATTTTCATCTATAAACTGAAAAGTTTCTCGTGCAAAATTTACTCTGTGTTCTTCTCTCTTTGGGGAGATGGTGGCCCAAATTGGAAGAGAGAATTTGAAATTTGGAATAAGTTAGAATTGGATTCTTGGACTCCTGTTGGTAATCCAAAACCTCCCAAGGCCTCTGTAGGAAAAAAATCTTTTGTGGAGGTAGTGAAATCAAGTAGTCGGCCTAAAAGAAAAAGTGTTTTTAGGAGAATTCAGTATCCAACTGATTACTATGATCATTTTACCAAGCCTATCATTTTCCATCGTAATCTTCATGCCTCAAAATCCTCTAATCAAAAGCCAATTTGTGATGCGATTTTTGGGGGCGAGTTCTTCGCCATCTCGATTGGGGCTAACACCATCAAGATCAGTGATTCAAATTTGAATTTGGGTTCGAAGCCCAGTAAGGAAGTTGCCCCTTCGGGCCGTCATGCGGTCATTTGTGGCAAGTGTTTGGCCCATGGCCATACCTCAAATCTCTGTCTCTCCCAGATTCGTTGCCAGCTTTGCTTCAACTATGGACATAAACAGGTCCAATGTTTGGGGAAGGTCCGGGATAGGCGGCGGACTTATCGTCCGGTTTTACGCTTTCTAATAGCAATCGGAAGGCGAAGGGTCTCACTATAAATGCCCAACAGAAAAATCCCGATTTCTCTTCTTCTGCCGTCCACCAACACATCTACGATTGCAAACCCCAAGAAAAACCTCCTTCTCGGCGACTCCGATGGCGAACTTCGCCGTCGATCCTGTCATCCCCACCTGCCCGCCCGGGTTCCGGTTTGGGTTGATCGTCCACCTCGCCCACCTCTTCGGCAAGAAGTCTTCGTCGTCATTGGATGCTATACTCTTAGCAATGACCCCACCCGATTCTTTGCCAGAAGAGTTCGAGCCGATGGCACAAGCTCTCCGTGCTTGGTTCCTTGAGGTACATCAAGTCCATGTTCTTGGGATCTATCCTTGCGCTTTAGGCCGGGGCTTATGTCGATTTGTTAGTGCATTGGAAAGGGAGAGGTTTCTTGGACCTGTTTTCCGGTTTAGTGGGGAATACCAGATGCATTTTATCAAACATGATGAGTCTGACAATGCTAGAGCTTTTGACATTGATAGAGAGGCTTGGATCATGTTGTTAGGGTTCAATGAGGATTTACGCGTAGCATGAGGAACATTGCTACTCTTCGTGTCGCTTTGGTATTTTAACCCACGTGCATCCATCTAGTAGTCCGGCTCGGATTATCTGCAAGGTGTACCTAAACGATCCAGTTAAGATTCCAGATTAAGGTCATCGCCGGGTCCGCTCGATTTCTTTGTTGTGTATCGCTAAAGCTGAACAATTTGGTTGAGTTACCGGATGAGGAAGCTTTTTGTCCTGCATGGTCCTTTTCATCCGTCCCTCCTCAGGCCCCTGGCTGGATGGGTCCTGTCTTGCCTCTTTGGGTCCAATGTGGCTCCTATGGGATCCAACAATATTGACCTGAATCAGATTGGTGGTGGTGATCCCCATGGTGTCCATGATGAGGATTTATACCAGGTTGAAGCTGAAATTCCTGGTGTTGTTGGTCTGAATGCTGGTTCTGGGGGTGTTGTTGATGCTGGTTTGGGCATTGCTGTTGATGATGCCGCTTGGTATAGTCATTGCCGCTGGTGTTGCTGATCTGGATCCCCCCTCTCCGGTGAGATTCCAATTTTAGAGTTTTTCGGACAGATTCATTCCTTCACCGCTCCTTTGACTTGGGGTTCAAGCTGCATCTTTTACTGTTCTAGTCAACAATATTACTCCCGGTTGCATTTGCTTCTGGTGTAGTTGGTCCTCTCCAACCAACAGTGGAAAGTGAAGGAAACAAGCTTCCTCCTGTGCCTGTTGAGGAATTGGGTATTCTTGCCCCGTGGTGATAAAAGAGAAGGATGCCGATGTCGAGAATGAAATCCATTGTTGTTGCCAAGGAGAGTGGCCCTTCTTCGGTTGCCGGGGTGTTGTTCCCTCTCCCCCCAGAAAAGCCAAAATCAATCTCTGAGCTGCTTCCATCTGAGGTATGGTATTTCTTTACCAAGGTTCCACAGTTCAGCATTTTCTATGCTTTATCCTTACTGGACATTGATCGAGAATATCATAGTTCCAGATTACTTTGATGATCCCGGACCCTCATACATCTAATTCGTCTCTTACCTCCTCGGATCAAGGACCCAATCAATCTTGATGAGGATGACCGATGGAAATAATGCCCGATGCTTTTACCCCAAGGAAGAGGAGGGCGAAAACCTGTCGAGAGACTTGATGACAAATTTCTTCGTCGTAGCAAAGAGGCGGGCCGCCAAGAATGATGGCAAGAAGGCACTGGCTGCACGGGATCTGGTGGAGAAGGAGTTGGGGAACCCCATCCCCTAGCTATGGTCCCGGTGGCGGAGATCAAGTGGCACCCTTTCGAATGAAGATGCGGTCCGTGGCATTGCTTACGGCTTCCTACAGATTCAACCCGAGGTTGTTTCTACCGCCATCCTTGAAAGAGACATCAATGCGGACAACAACTAAAGCCGGAGTTGAAGCGGCGTGCCTTGTCTTGTTGCTACTTGTTAGTTCTCTTAAAGTCATCGAACTATGTCCTTTGCCTACTGCGTGCGGGTTAAATAAGTTTCTTTTTATGCGGTTTCTTTGAAAACTTTTATCGTCACTAAATCGGTTGTTCGGTTTGAGTTGTGGCTCGGTCACGTAAACTTGGTTGCTCTCGGTTAAGTTTATCGTTAAAGTTGGATCGTTTTGTTACTTTTGCCTTTTGCTCTGTGGTTCATCTCTCTTAATAGGTTTATTGTTGGGACGATCATTGTGTGATCAGGTCCCGTCTCTCTCCCTACTTAGTTTCCAATGAGTAACAACAGATCTCACGGTGTTCTTACGTGGAACGTAAGAGGTATAAATTCTCGGGAGAAATGGGATGCAATTAGAGATAAAATTTTGGAAAGCTCGAGCAACCCGATTTGTTTACGTGAAACCAAGAGAGAATCTTTTGACTTGCAAGTACCTAAGGAAATTTTGTCCTAAGCATTTGGACAACTTTGCTTTCTTCCCGCCGTGGGTGCTTACGGAGGCTTACTCGTGTTTGCAACAGCAATTTATATGATTGTTCGGTTGTAGATAGTAACTCTCATGCTATCACTCTAAAAGTTACCCGCCTCTTGGATCACAGTAGCTTCCATCTCTCCAACATCTACGGACCTTCACACTCAACTGGGAAGATGGCCTTTATTACCTGGTTGTTAAATCTAGATACTCTGATTTTTGAGGATTGGATTTTAAGCGGGATTTTAATCTCTACCGTAGTCAAGATGATAGAAACAAACCTGGAGGGAACCATTCAGAGATGCAACTGTTCAATGATGCAATTACTGATTTAAATCTTTCTAATATCCCTTTCGGTGGAAGGCAATTCACTGGAGCAATATGCAATCCGACCCTCTTCTAGTCAAATTAGATTGGGTCTTTGTGTCGATGGTTTGGGGGTCTCTCTTATCCCTCCACCTCAGTTCAACCTCGGGCGCACTGTTTCGAGATCACATCCCTTTTTTGTAATTAACATTGGCGGTAAGATTCCAAGGGGTAATAAGTTCAGGTTTGAAAATTTTAGGATTAATCATCCGGGTTTCTTTGAAACAGTGAATCTGCATTGGAACTCTTGTGCTTTCTATGCAAATCTTTGCTAAAACTTTGGCAGGGGGAAATTTAAGCAAGTAAGAGTGGCTTGAGAAAATGGAGCAAGAGTTTATCTAATCTAAATAAACTCATTCATAATAGCAATTGGGTTCTTCTCCCGCTAGATGGCCTAGAGGTTAGAGACCTCTCGAATAGCCTAGAAAAATTCTCGGGAATTTGGTCAAGAATCACCTCTCCAAGTTATTAGAGGATAAAAGAATTTCTTTGGAAACAAAGAAATACTGTGAGGTGGGTGACTCTTGGTGATGAAAACACAGCTTTCTTTCAAGCCTCTCGCTTCTCACGGTAACATCAAAAGGCACATTGGTAGCCTTTTAAATGATGATGGAATTTTGATTAATGATCATTCTAAAAGCGGCTCTCCTCCGGTCCTCCTACAAAGCCGAATGGGTGTCTCGAGTTCGTGCTATCTCCTATGATTTTAATGCTCTTGTCCGAATTGTGAGGAAGAACTTGCACATATGGTCGATGATTTCTCGGACTACGAAATTGAAGCGTTGATCAAAGCTCTACCCTACCGGTCATGCTCTGGACCGGATGGATTCAATGGATTTTTTATCAAAAATGTTGGTCTATTATTAAAGTGGACTTCACAAGGTTCTTAAAGGATTTCTGTTCAACAAATATGGACATTGAATGTCTCAATGACTCCTTCATCACCCCGATTCCAAAGAAACCCAATCCTCGCAAGGATCGATGATTATAGACCAATCTCACCGCTCAACTATTCCCTAAAATGTTTGACTAAAATTAAATCGCAAGGTTCTGAGAATGTAATTACATCTCTAGTACATGTCAACCGGTATGGCTTTATAAGGGGTAGAACAATTCAGATTGTATGCGCTTTGGGCATATCAATTTTTGCATATCCGCCATCACTCAAAGAAAGAGATAATCATCTTAAAACTAGATTTTGAGAAAGCTTTTGATAAAGTTGAGCATCGGTGCATTCTGAACATCATGAAGTTTAAAGGTTTTCCCGACAAATGGATTCAGTGGATTGAAAGAATCCTTAAATCGGGTACTTCATCCGTCCTTTTGAATGGTGTCCCGTGCAAATTATTTAAATGCCTTAGAGGAGTAAGGCAGGGGAGACCCATTGTCACCCCTTTTGTTTGCTTTAGCTGGCTGATCTACTACATCCTATCATCAACAAAGCACGGGGAATGGATTTGATTAAGCATCCCATCGGTGACAATTTTGGGTTTGATTATCCAATAATTCAATATGCAGATGATACTCTTCTCATCCTCCTGCGATGCAAATGTTTTGTTCACCCTAAAATGTTTGTTGAGGTCCTTTTCTGATTCAACGGCCCGAATGTCAATTTCAAAAATCTTTCATGGTTCCAATTAATGTCGATTGAAGAAAAAATTGACCCACTTGTCAAGAACTTTTGGTTGCACCACTCAATCCATGCCTTTCACATACTCGGGACTCCCCTATGCACTTTCAAACCGTCAACAAGATTTTGCCCCAATTATTCGAGAGAATTGAAGCTAGAACTTTGGGTTTCAGCAAAATATTATCCTATCCTGGTAAACTTATTATGGTTAATTCAGTCCATGCTCGCTATTCCCACTTATTTCATGTGCACCCTTGCTTTACCTCCTCCCTGTCATAACCCAAGTGGGACATACGTAAAAACATGGGCTCGGAGTGGAGGTAACATTAACAGGAAGGGTAAGTGTCTTCTTTGCTTGGACCCCACTTTTGTAGGACCAAAGAAGAGGGAGGATTGGGTATCATTGAGATTGAAACCCGAATAAAGCTTTTGCTTATGAAGTTCCTTGATAAATTCTTCAACCATCTTTGATATTCCTTGGGTCGGGTCGACTTGGTGCAAACTTTATAACAATCACAACACCCCCTCCTCAGGGCAAGAAGACCTCATGGGATCTTTTTTGGTGGAGAGACATTCTCAAACTTTGCCCCGACTTGAGGAAGAATTTCTACCGCAAAACCGCGAGGTACCTCCATTACGTGCGGGTCGATTTATGGTGTGACTCTCTTATCGGAGATAGATTTCCAAGGATCTATTCTTATGCCAAAAAGAAGAATTGCTCTTTTCAGCTTCTTTGTCAATAATGATTTGGAAAGAAACTTCTTCTTACCATTGTCTAGTCGGGGCCTCGGTTGAGTTTGGATCTCGCTTGAAGACTTAATCAACTCTCTTGATTGTGATCCTGAAGGTAAGGACCAATGGTGGTACATTTGGAACTCTAATTCTTATTCTTCCAAAAAGGCTTATGCTACCCTGATGGGTCGAGAGGAAGCCTCCCTCTTTTAAATGGATGTGGGCAGGCTCCAATGCGGGCAAACACAAATTCTTTTTCTCGCTCCTACTCAAAGATAGATTGAACACCGGAGGGATGCTCAAAAGGAAAAATATGTTCCTTCCTAGTTATTCCTGTGCCATCTGCCACTCAGCCGGGGAAGAAACAATAGAACACCTATTCTTTGACTGTCCTTTTAGTCAGGCCTGTTGGATTGTCATTGGCATAAACTGGGAGCTTTCTTTACCACCCCCGGACATGGTTATTCAAGCTAGATTGGATTTCGACAAGGTGTTCTTCAAAGAAATTGTCATAGCAGCGTGTTGGTCCATCCGGTGTATGCGGAATCACTTGATTTTTGATGGGAAACCGTGCACTTATGCTAGATGGAAGAGTCACTTCAAGGAGCAAATTGACTTGATTTGTATCAAAGCCAAGCCCGGACTTGCTAGTCCTTTAAAATCCTGGTTGGAGAATATTCCCTGATGTACCTTCTTTTTTATTTTGAGCCTGTGGTGCTCCAAAGTTTTTCTTTAAGCACTCCTCGTGCTCCTGTATGGACCTTTTACTTTCTTTAATGAAAAGATTAAGTGGGGAAATTTCCCCACTGAATCCCAAAAAAAAATAAAATAATAATTTGGCCTGAGTTCATCCATTTTCGGGGAATGAAGCCGGGTAGACTATCTATCCTTTTTCTTAAAAAAACTTTTTTTTTTTTAGAAAGACCTGTTATTACTACTTTAGGAGCACAGACATGGATGTTGGGTCTCGGTTACCGGACAGCCGATACCAAGACTGGACCTCCCGATTAGAGACCCATTGGGCTTTTTCTGCCTTGTTCATAATAATCAGCATTCATCATCTTCGCATCTTTGGGCCACAGGCCCACACAGAACGACAGATAGAAAACAAATCCTTTTTTTTTTTTTTCCTAGAAGGGCCAGTGCACATGACCCACTAAACCAGCTAATTTTGGGCCTGCGCCCACTGCTATCATTCTAAGCACAGGGCCTTGGCTCATAATTCAACAATGTGCCATCTTTGCGGGTGTGGTTTCACATTGGAGCTGCTTTGTGAAAATGTTTTAAGAAGTTGTATTTTTATTGTTTTAATTAGGTTGGACTTGACATTAGTGATTTTTTGTATAACAGATCATTTTAGTATACACATTGAGAATATAGACGATTGTGTCATCTTTTGATTACTTCACCATAATGCGGTACATTATAAAAATGTATAATAAAAAAATGTTCGCAAAATACCCATCTAAATAGTTTTTTTTTACTAAGAGATCAAAATAAAAAAGGTTATCCCACTCCTACCAATAACTCTATGGCGAGAGAGGAAGAAATAAGTATTGCACATGGAATCAGGTAGTGGATTAGTTCTCTGACGACCAAGGTATTTTTATGCTATTTTTCAAATTCAATTCTATAGGTTGTCCACCTAATAATAATTGCCTACAAGAATGTGTAAAGACACAATTTCTATGAGGCTTGAGTCATAGCCTTACATGGGGTTTGTTAAACTCTTGTATAGAGAGATTATGGACTGCTGTTTTGTAAGACCAATATAAAAATTCAAATAAAACATGAGCTCACACACAACTTATGACTTACATCTTATACCCTATGGCAACCAACCCATGAAAAAGTTAGTGATACATAATTGCATACTATACATCTCATTGAGACCAAAAACGCAATTCATGGCTGACACCTCGAGAGGTTTTGTTGTGTTGCAGACCAGACAGAGATAGCGCCAAACACCACCCGCAAGGGCATCTACCCTGCATTAGAGCACACTCAATTTCCATGGCAGGGTCCAAGATCAACGCTCAAACACTCGCCTCAAAGTCACCACCGCCATGCAAAAGTCGCCACGAGATAGCCTATCCGTCATTTTATTAGGAACTTGACTTCCTTGCTAGTTGTTGAGTTATTTTTATGAAAGTACTTAGTCATTGTGTAGGTGATCTACTATATATACATGTACTTAGTCATCAATCTGTTAGTTAATTAATTAGTGCGGTGTGTAATCTGTGATGTACTTGCTTTTAAATTTTGCTTTATTTTAGTTGGAATTTGAGTGAATTCTTTTCTTTGCTGACACTACCCTTTTGGTTTGTCTCAAATCTGAGCTGTTGATTTCTCATGTGAGTGTTACCCTTTCGCCCGATCGATGATAGAGTAGGACAATCCTAAGTAAAACCATTTTATAATGAAAGGCTGTCACTTATAACAGATATCAAAATAAAAGGGTGTAACTGTTGAAACTACGGACTCCAACGGTGTGATTGTCTTCGCCTGGATGTTGCTCCAGGAGAGTGAGTAGTGCTTTTGGCCAAGTCTAGAACACTTAATATTCAATGGTAATAAATTTTATTCACCAACCAACCATATGGAGGACCGGGTCCCCTATTTATAGTTTACAAGTGTATGAGAGTGCCAAGTTACATTTTTGCCCCGGCGATACCTAGCATATTCTTAGTAGCGGTCACCACCGTCCACGGGGCTTTCTTGTCTTTTCACATCATGAACCGCCTTTAGCTTCGGGCTCGTCCCCCCGCCCACTTAGGGTTTGGTCTCCGCCTCGGTTCACTTGCCCGACCCTTACGCATGTCGGGTCTCCGCTTGGTCTGTCGATCAAGCTCCGATCTCATTTGGGCATCTCGGGCAGATCGGTCCTGCTGCTCGCGACGCCGGCAAAGGTCCTCGCGTCCCCCATGTCCAGGCTGATAAACTTCTCGGGGAATCGGCGGAGGGAAAGTCTCGCTAGGTTCGCGGTGATCTCCGCCGACCTCCGCCGATTTCGCGGTTATCTCCGCCAACCTCCGCGGTTCTGCGAGGTACGGAACATAGTCGGGCAACATGGATCAGCGGTTAGACGCTTTGGAAACACCTTCACCTAATGGCTGGCTTCTTAGGGAACACCTCCGCCCTCGCCGCGGGGACCGTGTCCCAATAGTTCCCCCCCTTGAGGACTAGGGACCAAGGCGAAGACGTGCCCTTGGCCTCAACCTCTTCGACTCGGTGGAGGTGTTGAGGGGTGTCTTCCCCCTCCCCAGCGGTGCGTTTTGCCTTGGACCTCCGGTTTGACAAGTTTGGGCGTGGTTTAATGTAACGGACAAAACTCGCGCCTTTTGAGGTTGATTTGACCGTTAACCACCCGTTGGTCGCGTCCGTTGGTTCTGGAATGCGAAGGGTCGGTTGGGCGCCTATATAAGGCCGCGCAGGGATGTGGTAGCTACCCGAGAACCATCGCTTTTCCTACTCTTTGCCTTTTGCTAACCTCCGCTAGCTTTTTCCCACTTTTGCTAATCTCTAGTTTTTGCTAGAAGGTCTCCGATCGATTTGTATGCTCGAGGGTGCTGGTCCTTGATGCATTAAGGGGTATTACCCGCGTTTCGAGATTTACGGGCCGTACGTGGAGCTTCTTCCGGTACGTTCCTCTTAGTTTATTGATTACTACGAAGATTGTATGCTTGAGGCTGCGCGTGCTCTAGACACGGAGGAGTTACTCTCGACGTCGAGGCTTGGTCGGAGATCTTGTTGGGGCAGGAGAGATGGGTGATGTCACTTATGAGTTTGGGAAGTCGAAGATGACCAAGGCGATGCTCGATGAGCTTGTTGAGAAAGGTTGGATCAGCGAAGGTTACGCGGGGGTGCGAGGATGAGACTAAGCCCAAAATCCGTGAAGTGGGGTATCGTCTTCAAGTATTTCTTCTACTGCGGGCTCGGGGCTGTTTTTTTTGCCTTTTGTGCGCCCGAGGTTGTGGAGGCTTTCGAGTTGATTCATCAACTCACCCCTCCGCATTCTAGCGTTGACTAAATACTGGCGGGCGTCGCGTCGCGAGTCTTATGGCGCGGTGCGACATCAACACTTTTCTGCGAGTTTTATGAGCTCCACAAGCGGCCCAAGATCCGAAAGATGGCGGATGGATTGGAGAAGAAGTACCCGGTATGGCATGTGTATGCGTTTCAGTCCACGCCGCTTCGGGGGAGAAAAAGCGGAGATTTCGTGCGGTCGAAGAAGAATAAGTGGGATGCGGGCTGGATGGAGTATTGGTTCTACATCAAGTCTAGTTCGACGGCGAGGGGCTGTTGGCGGAGAGGAGGTTACCCGATATGCCTTTGCATCGGAGCTTACCCGGTTGAAGTGGAGACCAGGGTTACTTTCAGCGGAGATGACTCCCGCCCGCGTAGCTTGCCGAGAGGCATTCTAGCGACTGCCGCTACTCGGCCGGTCGTGATTTGGTCGAGGAAATTTACGCGGCTAATTATTCGCCGTTGTCGAAGGTACGGCCCACCGATCACGATAGAAAGGGTTAACCTTCGGTCTTTGGAGAAGGGGTGCTTGTGCCTTTCCCACGCTTGGGGGTTCGGCTACGAGGGCGTCGGCGGAGATGCATTTATAATGTCCGTGGAGCTGAAGGCCCGGGGAGACTCTTGGTCTCATTTCTAAGAGAGAGTACCTCGTGCGGAGGTCCATTGCGGGACCATGCCGCGTCTAAACGCGTGTTTGAAGAGATGGATATCCGCTACGGTCCTCACAAGGTTCGGCAAGGTCTTAGCTGCCGTTCTTGAGGATGAAAGGAAATTTGCCGAGAAGGCGGCTAAGGCTGGAGGTGGAGGCGGCGCCGGTTCTTTGAGACCAAGAAAGAGAAAGTCCGCTCCTTCTACTCGCGGTCTTTGTCAAGAAGGCAAAGGTCGATGAAAACACCTCCGCTCGCATTTGTCTTCTTCTTGTTAAGAGGGCGCCATCGAGGAGTCAAGAAGAAAAAGAAGATGGTTGCTCGGAGGGTGCAGCCGGCGACAAGTGGCGGGGATGCGCCCGGGACATGGTGATTCCTCGGTGCGACTCCGGAGGAGAGATCGTGAAGCCGCCGGCGGAGGAGGAGGTCTTTGGTTCTTCGCTTAGGACTTGGACGAGTGGCTGTTGCCGCCTTCCGCCGGGTCCTTGGTGTTGGCTCGAGTTTGAAGAAACGAAGGTCATCGCCAACGTTTTGGATGGGTTGCCTTCCTCGGCGAGTAACTTGGGTCTCCTTCGAGAGGTTCCGGTGAATCGGGCGTCGAGATAGAAGGGTCTCGAGAAAGGGAGTCCCCGAACTGCGTCGGCGCCGTTCGTTGGCGAGGGGGTGTGAGCTCGGAGGATAGCTTTATTCCTCCTCACGGGGCCTTAACATCACCTTTCTACGAAATGCAAGGTCTTCGCATTGCTCATAAAGGCGTAGAAGATGAAGAGAAAGGAGAAGGTGGTGTTTGAGGAGAAGGACGAATTGCCGCGGAGGCATTGAATTCTTTGTACACCTCCGCTTTGTCTCGACTCCGGGGAACGAAGGTTTGTTTCTCACGTATTTTTTTGTTTGCGCATTCTTGTTTCTCTCTTTCTTTGAGGCCTCTTCTTTAGGTGGCGGTGCATCGAAGGTTGCCGCCGTGGGTGAAACGGCTCACCCTTTATTTGGTTGCCTCGGCGGCTTAGGTACTTGTCTTCGCTTTACGTGTGTTTCATGTTGGTGGTCATCTATTTTTTGAGACTTGTTTTGTTTCCTTATCGGATACAATTTCTCAATATTTTGAAGGTGGTGACATGTTTGAGGCCATGGACAAGGCGTACGATCGAGCCTTGTGGTTAGTTGCTTGCTGGTTGTGTTACCGTTTTTCTTTCCTTTGCGAGCCTTATTTCCTCTTCTTTGTGCGGATGTCCCTTAGCCTTGGCGCGCTGCGGAAGCGTGTTAACCAGGGAGCTTGCTGCACGCGATGACCTTTGAAGCGGCGGAAGTGAAGGCTAAGGGATGGATGGCGGAGAAGGAGAAGGCCGAGAAGATGTTAGACGAGGGCGTGAACGCCACTCCAAGTCGAGTGGGCGATGCCAAGAAAGCGGAGGCCACGCTAAGCCGCCAAAGGCGAACTGGCGGCCCGAGATGTTGAAAAACTACGAGGCGAGCTTGAGGAGGTTAAGGCGAATCTTAACTCTTCTCCGGATTCATCTTTGAATCCTAGTGCGGTCGGCTTGAGGAGATACAACTTGCAATCGTCTCCGTGGCGAGGCTTATGCCCTTTGCTCTTACTTCCTTCGGGCTACGACTACTTCATTCCCCAAGGACGGCGCTACCACGAGCATCCTAAAGTGGATGTCGGGAGAACTTTGCGAAGCTCCCACAGTGCTGAAGGGTATCTCCGATTTCGGAGCGCGTCTTTGTAGTCACGAATGTGGTGCGTATTCTTAAAGGCGGAGGGATGCGATCACGTGGAGAGCGTCGGGTGAAGGACTCCCATGAGCCTTCGACCACGGGGGGTTATGTCGAAGAACCTCGGGCGCTTTGTGGCAAGCTTCTTGAAGATCTTTTGGTCTAGTCATGGGCAAGCGGAGGCTTCTAGTCTTCTTGCGCAGGCACAACTGGTGGTGAGTTTTACTTGTTTTTCGTACTTTTCTTTGTGTTTTGTATGGAGTATATTATGTCGATTGGCTGACGCCATTTTGGTAGGCTTCAACCAAGGGGACGGGTCCTCTGGCCCGACCAATCAAGGGGAAGGAGTCCAGCGACAAAGTTCCGAACCGCATGAGAGCGACATCTCCGACTGCGAAGGATGCCGGCGAGAGGAGCCCCTCCCCGCTCGTGATGCGCAGCGTGACGGGCGAAAGAAGAGGTTTAGTTTTAGGCTGTGTCTTATCGTCGTGTAATTTTCTTTGTGCGGATTGAAATACCCGCTTTTGTAATCTTTGCCTCTAAGCGACTTTGATGGTTGTCTAATAGTTTTGTAAATGTGAAAACTTGCTTGCTGGCGCAGGTCTCGGTGGTGAGCTGCGCGGGACGTGTTTACTGTTTGTTTTTATCGCGATGGTGTTTATGTTAACGGAGATTATTGGTCTTTACGGAGGGACACCTTCGAGAATCCTCGCGTCGATGATATGTGCGATGATGTCTTAGCTGATTTAGGAGATGGCGTATGGCTTTTACGCACTCCGTGGCGTGGGAGGGACCTCCGCCATTCTAGTTGCCTATTTGGACAATGTTTTTGTAACATTGTTGTTTGTATACAACTATAATCAGAAATTCAACTCTTATACAAAGCGGTTATTCTTGCATATACTTTTACATTTTCGCATGTTTTCCGCTTTGGTTGAGATTTCCACCACTCTCTTCTTCGTTCCGTCTGCCAATGTGGGAAAAACCTCCGCGTTCGAGTTTAGGCTATGTGAATTGGCCTTTTGTGGTGCCGCAATTCCAACACCGGTGGTCGTGGAGCTCCCTGTGTGGGTCTTGCTTTTCTCCGCTGATATGCACGGGTCTCTCGGCGTGGATCTCGGTGGATGCCTCATTGTGGTTTTTAGTTTAGGGGGATGTTACAAATCTTTATGCGGTTTCCCCCCCTCAACATATTTAGGTGCGAAGATCTTTCTGAATCTTTACTCGGTGTCTAGGTTTTTGTCACCGGTTGGCGGAGGTTCACCTCGCTTCCATCTCTTTGAGCTATGGTTTTACGTTTGTGAATTTTTCCCTTCATTTGCTTAGGCGGGTGGCCACGGCTTTGGTTTTATCTTGCCACAGGTTCCGTAGTCATTTCTTGTTTTTGTCTTGTGTTAGGTTTGGTGGTTGGGTTTAGGTAGTATAAAAATGGTGGGTCCCCCTTGCCTAGGTTGGCGCTATGGCTAAGAGTAGTGGTGGTGTCGTGTTTGGTGTTGAACCGTGTAAGGATTCGTAACAACGGTTGTGCGTTTTCGACTTGAGTGGTGTGCTATTCAGGGGGAGATGCGGACTAAACAGGTGCCGAGCTATTAACTCTTACCGTGGGTTTTTGGCTCTGTGGCGAGAGGTTTGTGGGATGGTGGTAGTCGGTTGGTTCTAGCATTCTTTGCAAGCACATCTCCAAAACACTGCTTCCTCCTCGAAGGCGGAGATTTGTTTCAGCCGGAGACTCATGTAACAAGTTGAGGGTCGGCTAGACGAGGCAGCGATTGAAGCGTACAAGATGATGATTGTACTTAGTGAATCTGTTGCCTAGTCTACTGGCGAAGACTTCTCGCTTTCTTCGATTGTTGTTGCACTCACGGTGTACACCTTCTAGCGAGAATGTTCGCAGTTTCAGCTAGCACAATATCAAGCACTTGTGCAATTGTAAACACTTAACACATTGTATGTAATATAGCCTATCCCTGAGAAATACCAGGGTTTTGTTAATTTTCATTTTCGTGCCCTCTGGCCTTTGTTGGCAGAGGTTTTGCTGATGCCTGATGTGGACATGTCTTTTTTCAGCTTTTGTTTTTGGCACTTTTGCCATTTTTACCTCAATGCCTGGCTTTTTGCGCAGGTCTTGTTTTGAGGATTTCCTTGGCTTTCGTGAGCCTTAGAGGTCGTCCCTTGGTTAGAGTCTCCGCGCTCTAGCCTTGGGAGGTCCTCCAATCGGTTTGTTTTGCTGGTCGAATTACGTGACTCCGTTGCTAGTCACTTTTGACTCTTTTCTTTTTTGTGGACTTTGCCTTTGGGGATTTTCCTCTTTATATTCCAGAGGATGTTACATGAATTCTGCCTCATTAAAAACCTCACCTCTGTTAGGAGTTTCCTTGTGAGGAAAAGAGTGCAGATTCTTTTTTGTGTCAAAAACTAAAAAACTGAAAAGCTACCAATAAAATAAGAACTTGACCGTCCTCCGCTTATATTGCACGTGAGGTGGTCTTACATGTAGAACTTGCGGAGGTTGTCCACATTCCATGTGTGATCGGAGATGTTTCCGCCATTTGTCGACCAAAGCGAAATGCACAGTGCGTGTCTTTGCTCTTGCGATGAATGGTCCATCCCATTTCGCTTGTAGTTTTTCTCACCCGTAGAGGCGTTCGGTTTTCGCTTTAGGACTAGATCTCCGTCGGCAATATCCTTTCTCACGGACCTTGTTGTCCCTCCACCTTTTTGTGCGGTCACGGTACTTTGCGGATGTTTTCCACTTCGCTTCGGCCTTGTTTCTTCCATTGTTTCTTTCATGTAATCTTCGTCTTTGGCCATTGCTTGTTTTAGGGCCGCGGAGACGCTATGCTTTATCTCTTACGGAAGCATCGCTTCTTCCCCGCATACATGAGTTTGAAAGGCATGAAACCGGTGGCTCGCGGCGGTTGTGTTGTGTGACCGGATGACCTTCGGCAATTCATCGCCCCATTTCCCTTTGCGGAGGTTGAGCGGGGTTTTTCGATATCGCGGAGAAGATGATTCCGTTGGCTCTCGCTTGCGCCATTGGATTACGGGTGGTAGGCGGACGCGAAGGCTATTTTGTGCCCATCGCTTGCAAAACTCCTTGAATGTTTCGAGTCAAAGCGCTTGCCATTATCTACGGTGACCATTCTTGGCACCCCGAATCACGCATATTATGTTACGCGAGGAAGAATTTTTGATTGACTTCGGATGTGATTTTGGCAAGTGGTTTTGCTTCGATCCATCTCGGTAAAGTATTCTATTGCAACCACGCGAACCTGTTTCCTCCTTGAGATGTAGGCCGTGGTCCTACTAGATCAATGCCCCATCTTTGCAGTGGCCAAGTCGGAGGTAATAAGCTGCGATTCTGCGGAGGGTCCTTTTTGGTGTGGTGCAAAATTCGGCAAGCCGCATGTTTTGGCGATGTGTTCGGCATCTTTGATGTGTGTAGGCCAATAGAAACCTTGTCGATGGCCTTATTTGAGTGACCTTGGTCCTATGTGAGAACCACATACTCAGTGAATTTCTGGAGGAGCTCTTTACCTTCGCTGCGGGAGATGCATTTCAGCATTGGTTGGACTACTCCTCTCTTGTATAGATTGTCGTTTATCATTGTGTAATTTCTTGCTCGGCGCCGCGGATTGCAGTTGCCTCGCCTCCTCTTACGGGTAGGCGATATCGTTTAGGTTGTCGATTATGGCTGCCTCCAATCTTCGCCCTCCACCCGGCATTACCGTTTTGAAAGCCTTATTCGGTGTCTCGATTCTTTGGTTTGTTGGAGATCTTTGAAGAAAGTGTTTTTTGCGGCATGCGGAGGCTATTTCTTTGTTGCTTTTGCTAGCGCATCTGCCTCATTGTTCTGTTCCCTAGGAATGAACTTGACTGTTAAACCGCGAAATCTCCATTCCAGTGCTCTGACTACTGTGAGATAATTTACTAGCTCAGGCTCCCTGGCCATGCATTCTTTTTCTACTTGTCCTGCCACAAGCATTGAGTCTGTCCTCACTTCTACAGTTTTTTTTGCTCCATAGGCCTTCGCTTTAGTGAGGCCTAGGATGACTTCCCTCATACTCCATTGTATTGTTTGTTGCCCGACATTCCAGGTGTATCGCCAAGTAGGACCGACTCGGATGGTGATATTAGGGGCGTGGAGGCTCGGCTCCGTGTTGTCCCCAAGCTCTATCTGTGTAGACTATCCACAATTGCGTTTGTGGCGTAGTGACCTAACTCAGGAGGTGTCCATTACGCCCACGAAGTCTGCGAGTTCTTGGGATTTGATCGATGATCTATGGACATACGCGATCTCGAATTGTGAAAGATCCGCTGCCCATTTGCCTATCCTTTGAAGCTTCCTTGTTCCTAAGAACCTCTCCCAAAGGCTGCGATGTTGGCACTATAATCTCATATGCTTGGAAGTAGTGTTTTAGCTTCCTAGATCTTTGTGAGCACGGCATAAGCGATTTTTCGATTTCTGAATAATTAATCTTCGCTCCCCGCTAATGCTTTTGAAACATAATAGACCGGCAATTGAATCAAGCGATTGGCCTATGTTTTTTTTCTTGAACGTGAGCGGCGCTCACCGCGTGGTTGAAGGCCACCACATCTGATAGTAATGGTTTTTCTTTATGCGGGGACTGTGGACCGGCGGCTGGTTTTCCAAGTACTTTTTGAGCTGAGAGAAAGCCTCCGCTTGCTCGTGACCCCGATGCACTTGGCCACCTCGCGAAGTGCTTTAAAAAAGGGCAAACTTCTTTTCTGGCGATTTGGATATGAATGCGTTGGGGGCCACAAATCCTTCCGTAAAAGGCTTTGGATTTCTTTTTTTCGATGAAGGTTCAGTCATTTCCCTGATTGCCTTTGTTTTTTAGGGTTAGCCTTTACCCCTTCGAGCTTACGATATACCCTAGCATCTTCGCTCACGAGTTACTCCAAACACACACTTCTCAGGGTTGATCGAGTCCGGATTTTCTTAGGTTTGCGAAGGTTTCTTGCAAGTCTTTGATATGGTCTTCTTCCCTCTTGCTCATGACTACTAAGTCATCTACATAGCGATGATGTTTTTGAGCAATTGCCCCAGCAAGACCTTGCTTGTCATTACGGCAAAAGTTGCTCTGCGTTTTTGAGACCCTCGGCATTCGACAAAGCAAAGTAAGTGCCAAATGGCATTGTGAAACTTGTTTTTCTCCTCATCTCCCTTCCTCGGCAAGATTTGGTGATAACCTGAATAACGATCTAGGAGGGAAAATCTCCGACAACCAGCGGCTTTGTCGTAGGAGGTGTCTATTCTTGGGAGTGGGAAATTGTCCTTTTTGGTGGCTTTGTTGGTCGGTGAAATCAATGCACATTCTCATCTTGCGGGAGGTTTTCTTTGATGCGAGAACCACATTTGCTAACGGTATGGGTATTTGACCTCTCGATGACGTTTGCATCAAGCAATCTTTGGACCTCCACTTGCGCGGCCAATATTCTGTCTTCTAACATTTTTGCGCTGTTTTTGCTTTTTTTCGGTTTCATGCTTGGGTTGACATCTAGAATGTGTTCTATAGTGTCCCTGTCGACTCCTTTGAGATCCACAGCTGACCAGGCGAAGATGTCTCTGTTTTTGACCAATATCTCCGCCAAGGCTGCTTCTTCTTCTGCAGAGAGGTTGGCGCTAATTGTTACTTTGTGCTCGAGGTCTTCGTCCACTCTTATTTGTTTTACGTTTTCTTTCCCTTTGACACTCGTTTCTCCCCTTGGCATGTCTGGGGGCTCTGGGTCGGTAATCGGAGCTTGCACGGAGTTTATGTTTCTGTGAGCCTTGTATATAGCTCTCTCTATGTTTCTGGCCTCTTTCTGGCTTCCCTGCACGGTGATGATCCCATGCAATGCTGGGATTTTCATGCACAAGTATCCCATGTGTATTGCCGCGTTGAACTTGTTTGTGAAACCTCTACCGAATATTGCGTTGTATGGTGAGTAGATGTCCACAACATCGAATGTGATTTATTACGTTCTTGCGTTCTCTCGATCTCGAGCGAGACGGGAGAGAGATTTTTTCCCAAAGCCTGCACTTGTTTGCCCCCAAAGCCGATGAGCGGTGAATCCGAAGGTTGGAGTTGGCTTCTACTAAGTTTCATTTGGTCAAAGGCGCCGGAGAAGATGATGTCTGCGGAGCTCCCACCGTCAACGAGAATTCTACTCATGCCCCATGCTGCGATGTCTGCCTTAATTACCAAGGCATCCACATGAGGGTAATTTTCTAGCTTGAGGTCCTCTTCTGAAAAGGTCATTGGGGTTTTTGACCATTCACCGTATTTTACTGCTCCTTGCACTGCTATATTGTTGACCAAGCGGAGATGATCCTTCTTCTGCCTCTTGCTCTGTATCTCGAGAGAGGAACCTCGGCTATTGGCATGATCAACCCAATGGTTGGCGGTGGTGTGTGGGAGTTGAATTGGTTTTCGTGTTTGGTTCGTTTTTTTGGTGATACGGGCGGAGGAGCCCCCCGAGCTTGTTGCAAATGTGCCTTTGGGGTTACGTGCATTCTGCTTTACTGTTTATCGTTTGCGGTTGGCTTGTTTCGATGTAGGTTAAGTGTTGTCTTGAGGTGGGGTAAGACATGCTATGTTCGGATGAATAAATGGGTCCGGAGCCTGTGGTGGAGCGAAGGTCTCCCATGCAGGTAAAAAATTGGGGTAGTAAGCATTAGCGATGGTTGATGGGTGTATCACGGTTGGAGTTGAGGGATGGGTAAATCGAGGCGATCTTCTTTGGGGCAATGCGAGGGGTTTGGCGGAGGTTCTAGACGGGGGAACGTGAAAGCATTATTCACTTCCCTAGTTTGATGTGGTGGATTTGGCAGAGGTTCTGTATTTGCTCCCTTCATAGCCCTGTCTCTTTCTTGTTGGATGATTGGGCAATCTCTTGTGTAGTGGCCCTTCTCTTCGCCATGCATGGCGCTTGAATTACTTTCTAGGCTTCTGTTCCAGTTTTTTTCCTGTCCCTTGCCTTGGTAAGGTTTTGGGGGTTGGGGGCCTTGCGCCTTGTGAGGTTTGAGCTTGACCTACCTCCGCCAACTGATCTAGTGTCAGCACCTGCTGGCCCTGGCCTTGTTTTTGCGAGAGCTTCTTGTTGCTGGTTTCTCCTATTGCCCTTGGACTGCTGTTTGTCCTGGTTTTGTTCCTCCAGCCTTTTCCGGTAATCATCGTGCGAAAGTGAGTCCACATCTCAAATTGCTCGCCACGGTTCGCATATTGGAGGGTTTCTTCTGGCCAATTCTCGGCAAGCGGTCCTAGCCGTAGACCCACGATGGCGGCATCTATGGCAACTTGATGCAGGGACGTCCGGAGCTTTTGCTTTAAGTTGTAGGAGTCTCGAAGTAATCTTTGAGGGCTTCACCTTGCCCCCTGCACCTTTGGAGCGAGATCCGCGATGTAAGGGACTGAACTATGTGTCCTTTGAAATTTGCCCGATATCTTGTCGGAGATTTTCCCATGAGTATATGGTGCTTGGTTTTAGCATGGAGTACCATGCCAAAGCATCACCCGGCGGCAATGATGAAGGCTTTTTGCGAGGCTGCCTCATCACCTCTGCCGATGCCCTTCTTTGCTTCATAGCTCATGATGAATTGGTAGGGATCGGTTCTTCCGTTGAATCGTGGGAGTTGGGTGGGTTTGTACCTTGCGGCCATGGTGCTCTTTGAATCCCCACCCGACAAGCGGAGATTTCGCGCATCAAAGATCTTCGCTCATTGAAGGCATGGTGCATGGGCGGCGGAGGTGTGATTCGGGCGTGGGTGCGGTGGTTTGGCGGAGGAGTTCTTTGTAATGGGTGGTGTCGGCACTGGGCGGGAGTGCGGCCTACTACTTGCATGCTTTGGATCTCCGCTTGCGAAGCACTATCTGCTGCGATCTCTCAGCTGCTGGGCCGACACTTGCTGAGCTTTGAGCGTTTCGGCGTATGCTGCCGTAGCTTTGTCTCTTTCCTGTTGCAGCCTTTGGAGCATGGCCTGGAGCTACTGTAGGTCTTGGGCTAGTGTGGCCTCTCCATACGTGCCGGCGTCTCGCTGCGTCGCAGCTCCCTCTCCTTTCGCTGGGGGCTCGGTCGTCTTCTCGCTCGCCGTCTGTGAAGATTCATTCCTGGCCGTCGTGTAAGCACTTTTGGTGCTACGCTTGGGCCGTGTCCCCCTTGCTGGAGCAGCAGAAGCCGATTTAGCGGAGGCTTTTCTCTTCTGTGGAACCATGGTTTTCCTTCGGCCCCATGGTGGGCGCCAATGTTGAAACTGTGGACTCCAACGGTGTGATTGTCTCCGCCTGGGCGTTGCTCCAGGAGAGTGAGTAGTGCTTTTGGCCAAGTGTAGAACACTTAATATTCAATGGTAATAAATTTTATTCACCAACCAACCAGATGGAGGACCGGGTCCCCTATTTATAGTTTACAAGTGTATGAGAATGCCAAGTTACATTTTTGCCCCCCGACGATACCTAGCATATTCTTAGTAGCGGTCACCACCGTCACGGGGCTTTCTTGTCTTTTCACATCATGAACCGCCTTGGCTTCTGGGCTCGTCCCCCGGCCCACTTAGGGTTTGGTCTCTGCCTTTGGTTCACTTGCCAGCCCTTACGCCAATCAGGTCTCCGCTTGGTCCTGTCCGATCCAAGCTCCGATCTCCAGCTGGGCATCTCGGGCAGATCGGTCCTGCTGCTGCGGCAGCTGGCAAAGGTCCTCGCGTCCCCCATGTCCGGCTGATAAGCTTCTCGGAATCGGCGGAGGGAAAATTTCGCTAGGTTCCACGGTGATCTCCGCCCGACCTCCGCCAGGTTAGCGGTTATCTCCGCCAACCTCCGCCAGTTCCTGCGAGGTACAGACATACTCGGGCAACATGGGTCAGCGGTTAGGCGCTTTGGAAACACCTTAAGCCTAATGGCTGGCTTCTTAGGCAACACCTCCGCCCTCTGTCGGGGACCGTGTCCCAACAGTAACAATAATTTTGCACACCCAGATCACAAGGGAAGGGTCCGCCGTGGCAGTCGTAGTTGTTGCATCAGGCCACAGCACATAGCATGGCAGTAGATAAATTCCCAAATCCCAACTGGCAGTTGGGGCCAGAGCTCGTGCAGATCCTCCAGGTTACCAGTGATTGTGTCCCAGTCCCAGACCATGTAGCTCCTACCGTGACTGACGGCCGTGGCGATAGTCGGTGGGGCACTAGGATCGGCGATTGAGCACTCGCTGGGCCGGGGGAATTGAAAGGGGAGGCTGATGTTGTGGTGGGAATGAAGCCGTGGGTACGTTGTTCCTAATCGTAGAAGAAGAATCCAAGCAGCGGAGGGGCTCCGTGGAAGCTCATTGAATTTGTCACTCTTTCTTTGCATGAAAAAAGTTTGATCAGATCGACTAGCTCGTAGATACGATTATGCTTTGAAAAATAGCATTATTATAACTTTATCATTTGTCATCCAGCGCGTCAACTCTTGTCGAAACTAGATCAGCTACCCCATGTAATTTAGTAGCGTTCATCCTTGGTGATACAATATTATCTGTCGCGATTGATAGGAGATTGTAATTAAGCTTTAACGGTCGGGACCCTTTTTTTATATCGTGAAGAGCACTGGCTTTATCATACAAAAGAACTTGAATGTCAATACGTGCTCATCGCACGCTTAAATGCGGATGAGGCTGTCGAACAGTCTCAATACGGCCTACCGAGCAACTCATATGCAGACACAACCCCCCCACACACACTCACGTTTAGGCCCCTCTAGGGGAAAAATTCCCACGCTCGAGATCTGAGTGTTAGTATTTAATCTCTCTTGGTTTTGGGCCCAACGGACCGAACTAAACCTTGATCCGCTTCCTAATCGAGGGGGAGCCCAACCCACTAATGGTTGGAGGGCCCCCTGTCACACTGTCGGGTACATAAATAGGAGGGTGGGGGCGCGGGGCATGGTACCCTAAGTTCACGCCGCCATTTTTTCCCCACCCACATTTCTAGACCTAATCCGATCTTCAGACCCGCAGCAAGTGACGGGAAGCTTCTCCACCGCCACTCGCGTCGACGCCGGCGACGCCCTTCACCCGCACGTCGCTGCCCTAGTGTAGAGGAGGTCCCGGACGCGCCATGGCGGAGTCCAAAGCAACAACAATGGCAAGGGAAAGGATGGTGCGTACCCGATCTACTTATACGCCTTACATTACTCGTAGATCTAGGTCATATATGTGTATCAGTTCATCTTTTGTCACAAGTTGTACCCGTCGATCTACTACTAGTGATCCTCTAAGATGTATTTCATCTATCAATGGTATCAAAGCTAGGTTTAGTTAGTGGATCAAGAACGGGATTAAGAATTTAGAAAAAAAAAGTCAACCGATTTCAGGTCGAACTTCGAAAACGAAACCCTAACCATCAGATCGAGGCGGTGAAGGGAAGGTTTACCCAGATCCTACCTTCGCCGTCACCGCACCGCATACCCTCATCGGCGGCGATGTAGACCGCCGGAGCGCTGCTTCAGATCGCCATCGGCGGCCCTAGGGGGCACCATAGCGACTGGAACGCCTTGACGGCATCCAGCTCAATCTTTGCTTCCCCCGAAAGGGAGGCTTGTTGCGAACACCGCAGTGGAACATAGGGGCCCGCGAGGAGGGATAGAACTAAGGCGGCACTTCCGATCTTCCCTCCGTGGCACATCTCGGCGAAGTGGGATGGCGTCGTGGTAACTCCCGGCGGGTCACGCCATGGTTGCTTGGAAGGAGAAAAAGAAACAGAGGAATAGAGAAGAGTAAGCGGGGAAAGGCCGCACTAATTCCTGAGGCATGGCCCGGAGTCGTCGACCTCGCCCGATGTTGAAGCCATGGGAGATTTATCGGTGGTCGTGGTGACGCCGGCAAGACCCGCGTGAAATTTAATAAGGTTTCTAAGTTAGATGACGTGTGGGCCTGGCAAGTGTGGATGCGCTTGGCAGGGAAAGAATGTGTGAAAGAAATGGATTAGGGTTAGGGTTAGCCGGCGGTCGGGGTTTTTATACCTCCGATTTTCACCCAAAATTAGTCGGATAAGAAAAATGCCAAACCTTAGAAATAATCGGCGGCTCAAGTTGATGGCGACGCCGGCGGCGGTTTAAGATATTTAAGGCTGCTGCGGCACAATCGGCCCATGGCGGGTGCTCCCGCAGGCGCCACTCAGCGAGGCCTTGGACCGAATGCGGTCTCGGGCGTTTTGTTCGCCTAGGCCCGTTTAAGAAAGAATTGGTTTTCCCTTTTTTTTTTTAAATCGAAAATAAAAAAAAAAAAAGAAGGCCTTGCGGGCGAATGGGCCGAAATCATCCTTTTAGCTACGCGGGCTGTATGGGCGGTTCGCAGAGGCCATTGGGCGAATAGAAGAATAAACAAACTACTATTTTTTAGTTTTCCTTTATCCGAAATTATATATTCATGTTTTTAGTGAATTTTTCTCTCTAATTCATTTTGAACCAGAGATAATTTGTTTTAGAGAGAAATTCAGTATTTTAGCATGTTTCTGGACAAAGTAATTTTAATTTTAGTACACGTTTTCCGCTGCTCAGTTATTTATTGTCTCTTTAATTAAATTGGAACCAACGGAAAATTTTAATTTTAAGAGCAATTATTCAGTATTAGCAAATTTATAATATTGTTATTTTCTAACCAACGTTAATGATATCAATATTATGAATGTTTTTGTCTCTAAGTTTTTATGCATTAATTCTATTTACGCCCAACGGTGATGTAGAATTAGTGTAGAAGGAATTGTATGTCTTTAATTCGACCAACGTTGTTTTAAAGCATACAATTTTATGATAAGTTATTTTTAATATTAAGTATTCTCACCAACTTTGTCACTAAAATTTCAGGACTTGCAAATTGGGAGCAATGATCCCCACTACGAATGGCTCCAACCATAAGCGTGTGGTGGAGAAGTATAAGGCTGCCCTTGTCATGAATGAGGATGACTTAGCACTTGACACACCGCGTCCCCGAGCGCTGGCACCGGTGAGATTAGAAAAATGAGCAAGATGCTGCTTTTGAGACTTGTCAACGTGCTCATGTTGAACAAGTGGCAAAGTATCATCTTGAGAAAAGCAGTGGGACACATCTAATAAGAAATGTCTCACCTTAGCAAAGACAACCATAGCTGAGCCTATCAGGGGAGCACTCCCAGATTCAGATACCGCCACTGAGTACTTAGCAAGAGTTGCTGCTCAGTTTCATGGGACTACCAAGATCCAAGCTGGCATACTTATCAGAGAGTTGACCACTAAGAGATACAAAAGTGGCGGTGTTAGAAATCACGTACTAGAGATGAGCACCATAGCAGCTAAGCTTGCTGCCATGAAAATGGCTCTACCAGATCCATTTGTCAATCATCTGATCTTTGCTTCCCTCCCAAAGGAGTTTGAGGCTCTTGTTGTGAACTACAACATGATGCGATGAGTGGAACATAGATAAGGTTATTGCCATGTGCGTGAAGAGGAGGATAGAACTAAGGCTTTAAAAGAATGACACTTCACGTAAGCGACTCTACTCTCCTTGTAAAGGATGGTATGAGAAAGTTCTTTAATAAGAATGCTAGCCCATCAGGAAACCGAAGTGGGATGGCAGCTCCTCTTCGGCAGGGCATGGTAAAGGCTCCTCGGGCTCGGGCTCCTGGTGACCGATCAGGAAGTCATAGTTTCGAGCAAAAAGAAGCCATGGTTGGCCCATTTGATCGCTTGTTGCATGTTACGTGAGAAACATGGCCATCGCCCAGGAAGATTGTGTTGATTTCTGAAATGGTGCCTTAAGAGAGGTGAGGATATTATTACATTAGTAGATGAATCCTTGTATGTAAGTTATGCAAAATCTACTTGGTGGATTGACTCGGGTGCAACAATTCATGTTGCTAATTCTTTCTGAGGGGTTCATTACGAGGAGGACCCCGCAAAGAGGAGAAAGAAGAATTAAGGTGGCAAATGGAGTACGGGCCGATGTTGAAGCCATCGAGATTTATCGTTAGAGTTATTAGATGGTTTTGTACTTAGGCTATCGATGTACTCTATGTTCCCTCTTTGCGTAGAAATTTAATAAGTGTTTCTAAGTTAGATGATGATGGATTGGGATGCCATTTTGGTAATGGCAAGTGTGAGATACTATTTAATAATAAGTGTCTTGGTCTTGCCTTCCCGACAAGACAAACTTTATTTGTTATCGGTTTACGAGAATGTGAATGCTATATCCAATGAGAATGAGAATGTGAATGCCTCCTCGTATACTAATGTAAGTAGAAAGCGTAAGAAATTTTAGAATGACTCTTGAAATTATGGCATTGTAGATTAGGCCATATTTCGAGGGGGGGAGAATCGATGGATTAGTCAAGGCTGAAATTCTTCCGCCATTAGAACTCTCGAGAATTAGATCAATGTGTTGATTGTATTAAAGGAAAGTATGTTAAGAAAATTAAGAAAAATGCCAAACGAAGTGCGAGGGAACTTAGAAATAATCCACACGGATATATGTGGACCCTTTTTACGTTAAAAAAGTGTGGATGGTTATGATTCATTTATAACATTCACAGATGATTATTCGCGTTTTGGCAGGGGCCTACATTTATCCAATTAGAGAAAGATCAAAAGCTTTAGAAAAGTTTAAGATATTTAAAAGGCTGAAGTAGAAAATCAACATAATAAGAAAATTAAGATAGTAAGATCAGACCGTGGTGGGGAGTACTATGGGAGACATACCCCGTATGGCCAAGTTCGAGGACCTTTGCAAAAGTTCCTACAGGAAAATGGCATAGTTGCTCGGTATTCCATGCCGGGGAGATCCAAAGAAAATGGAGTGGGTGAAAGGCTAAAACCGTACCTTAATGGATATGGTGAGAAGCATGCTAAGTTACTTACGCTACCGATAAGCTTGTGGATAGAGCGGAAGGGCTGCTAAAAACCGCTATCCACATTCTTAATCAGTATCTAGTAAGTCGGTGCCTAAAACACCGTATGAGTTATGGGCGAGGTAAAAGTCCCTTCACTTAATCATTTAAGAGTGTGGGGTTGTCTGCTAAGGCAAAAGTTTTTTTAACCCAAATTTAGGAAAGTTAGATCCTAAGGCGGTCGTTGCCATTTCATTGGCTACCCGAGAAAGATCAAAAAGGTTACCGCTTTTATTGCCCGACGACGGGCATACAAAGTTTGTAGAAACAAGACATCTTTGAGTTTTTAGAAGATGATATGATTTTGGGATGGTTTGACTATGTAAAAGAAGGTATTTCTACCGTCAACAATATGATCGGGGGAATAAGGTAGCACAAGATATTAGTCTTGAGGAGAAACGGGTTCATGCCCCTACTCCAATGTTTCGGGAATCATACTTTATGCTACCTATTGTTGCTACACCTACGGTGGTGTCGACACCATGGTGCCAAAGCTTTTGTTGTAAGTTCACCTGTGCCGACAATAAATGAGAATGCGGAACCTGTCCTTCAGGATCCATTAGAACCATCTGTCGAGCATGAGGAAGAATAACAGCAGCCCTCTATAGCGCCAAATAATGAGGGCCTTAGAAGGTCACAAAGAGTTAGAAGATCAGCTATATCAGATGATTTTGAAGTGTATGATACTTAGGAATTTCACATGGAGGATGATCCCACCTCCTATGAGCAAGCTATGAGAAGTAATGACTCAGAAAAATGGTTGGAAGCCACGAAAGATGAGATAAGATCTATGAGTGCCAATGATGTCTAGGATTTAGTAGAAATTCCTAAAGGAGCCAAGACAGTAGGCTGTAAATGGGTCCACAAAACCAAATATGACTCCCAAGGGAATGTTGAGAGACATAAGGCACGACTCGTGGCAAAAGGCTTTACGCAAATAGAAGGAATTGATTACAATGAGACCTTTTCTCCAGTCTCATGTAAAGATTCTTTTAGAATTATAATGGCGCTAGTAGCACACTATGACTTAGAATTGCATCAAATGGATGTAAAGACGGCATTCCTTAATGGGGATTTAGAGGAGAATGTATACATGGCACAACCGAAAGGTTTTGTTGTGGAAGGAAAAGAAAACATGGGATGTCGCCTAAAGAAATCTATTTATGGGTTAAAACAAGCTTCAAGACAGTAGTACTTGAAGTTTGATAACACAATAAGAACGTTTGGGTTTAAAGAGAATGTTGAGGACAATTGCGTCTACGCAAAATTTAAGAATGTTAAGTATATTTTCTTAGTCCTGTATGTAGATGATATCTTGCTAGCAAGCAGTGACATGACTCTACTACTGGAAACAAAGAAGTTCTTGTCCTCACATTTTGATATGAAAGACCTCGGTGAAGCATCTTTCGTTCTGGGGATAGAGATTCACCGTGATAGAAGTAAAGGGGTATTAGGACTATCTCAGAAGGCATACATAGAAAAGATTCTTAAGAAATATTGTATGCATAAGTGTAGTCCTCACCACACCCATTGTCAAGGGCGATAAGTATGGGGAACATCGGTGCCCCAAGAACCAAATCAGCTCGAACAAATGAGATCATTACCTTATGCATCACCGTCGAAATTTACAAGTATGCTCAAATATGTACTCATACGACATAGCATTTATTTGCCGGGTTACTTGGAACATATCGAGAAAAATCCAGGTGCGTAACACTTTGGAAATTAGTTAAGAAAGTCTTGCGTTATTTGCAGGGCACAAAAGGCTTCATGCTAACTTATAGAAAATCGAGACACCCTTAAGATAGTAGGGTATTTTCGGACTCAGATTATGCGGAGATGAAAGAAAATCCACTTCGAGGATATATTTTTACTCGCGAAGGAGCTATATCGTGGAAAAGCTCAAAACAAACTCTCGTTACATCATCCACAATGTATGTGGAGTTTGTGGCATGTTATGAGGCCTCAGGTCAGGTGAATTGGCTTAAGAAGTTCATACCACGTTTTAAGAGTGGTAGACGGCATTGAGAAACCACTTAAGTTATATTGCGATAATAATCCCGTAATAGAATATGCTCACAACAATAGGTCAAGTGCTGCCACCAAACACATTGACATTAAGTACTATGTTGTGAAGGAAAAAGTCCAGGATCATGTTATAAGTCTAGAGCATATAAGTACAGATAAGATGTTAGCGGAGCCGCTCACAAAAAGGCTTACCACCCAATGTGTTTAGAAAACACCTAGCCGGCATGGGTTTAATGGAAAGCCGATGATTCTGGACATAGCATACATTGTGGATGATGTAACGAGTTTGTTTTGAGCTTTTCCACGATATAGCTCCTTTGCGAGAGTAAAAATATATCCTAAAGTGGATTTTCTTTCATCTCCGCATAATGAGTCCGAAAGTACCCTACTATCTTAAGGGTGTCCGATTTTCTATAAGTTAGCATGAAGCCTTTTGTGCCCCCGCAAATAACGCAAGACTTTATTAACTAATTTCCAGTGTTGTGCACCTAGATTTTTTCGATATCTTCCGGTAACAAATGCTATGTCGAGGGCAGTACATATTTGAGCATAATCAAACTTCCGAAACCGATGCATAAGGTAATCGATCTCATTTGTTCGAGCTCGATTTGGTTCTTGGGCATCGATGTTCCCCATACTTATCGCCCTTGACAATGGGTGCGGTGGGACTACACTTATGCATACAATATTTCTTAAGAATCTTTTCTATGTATGCCTTCGAGATAGTCCTAATACCCCTTTACTCCTAATACCCAAACGTGCGAGAAGTACAAAGCGTATATCTGGTCGAGGGCTACAAGTTTAGACATGGATGAAGTTCAGCATGCCAATTCTCTCGTGATGTGGCTGGACTTAAATCCACATGGATGGATTAAATTAAAATGAAATAGGACCTTTAGCAGTTTAGAATTTGTTTCCCCCGTTTGATACACTTACTTTGATAAAAAAATATATATATAAGTATTCATTAAGATTTATCTTAAGTCCATTTTTGATAGACTAGCCGAGGATTATGAATATTGTGTAACACAAGATTTCCATTATTAGGTTAGCTCCAAACCAAACCATCTTTGATAATAGTTACAATGATTATGGATTAGGATGCACAGAGGATTATATTAAAGGATAGAAATTGGGACCCAGATTACAAAACCTAATTAATGGTTTTTTTTCAAATGGTATCTTGTGGTTATTCTTGAGATGGTATGTCGTAGAGCTTGTTGGTATTAGATAAGCCCTCTGAGAAATATTTATAATTTGTATAATCCACAAGTTTAACGGATACCGGTGAGCACTTCACCCGAGGAGAGGGTTTAATATCGAATCCACGGGGAAACGGGTGAGGAGACTACGATCTAATCTTAACCCGAGTAGCACAAGACTTAAGAAGGTTGAGATAGCAGAGAGGATTACTAAGATATCTAATTCTTATCTTGGTAAGCCATGTTGATATTATCCTTATGGGGACGTACTCAAAGGAAAGCGAGGGATGAAAACGTGCAATCCTCCGACAAAGAGGGTCCTACTTGGCTAACCAGCGGGATGTGGAATCCAAAGGAATCAATGGTAATGCTTTGTCACTACCACGAACTACCATGCTCAGGAAGGTAGGGTGCATCTAACGAGATACCCGAGTCCAAACACCATGTTTGCACTACGAATATTACTCTAATCTAGGTACCCGGATTAAAGTACTCAAAAAGAGACTTCATGAGACCAATAAGAACAATATAAACAATATTACTTACTAAAAGAAGAAGTAGATTACCGAGTAACTCCAAGTGTAGGTTAACTTCCACCGAGGTACAAGTTGTGGAGGTAGCACCGACGGTACGGCACCTCCTCAGGTCCCTTCCCTCTCTCTATCTCTCTTGTTCTAAAGATTAGATCTAATGAGATCTAATCCCCTCTTGCATACTAGCTCTTCTAGATCTATTTCTATCTAGACCTAGGGGGAGACTCGGGGTGTCGACCTATTGATCTTGAATGATAATGAATTAGGGTTTTACCACAGGGGATGTGGTCTGCTTATATAGCCCTTGGCGATGAGCGATGACCCTTGGATCAAAACCGACCTTGAGCAGCGGTATATATACAACCTCAATGTCGGTTAGAAACCGACCTAAAAAGTTATTTGGATTTGGGCTCCAACTCACGGCGGTCGCCCGATAATGGGCCCTGGCGATCGCAAGGGCCTTGTGTCACAACGAGTTCTCCCTCCTCCTGGTGTCTTCTAGAATGTTTTAGTCCACTTTTTTGGATTGAGTTGCCTCACGGTCAAGTCTTGTCATCGTATGGGATGCAAACTCTTCGGGTTTTCACCGTTCTTAACCGCTTTTTATCTGTTAAGTCCCACGTAAAGATATAAATCACCAAAGCTCGTGGAATTATGTTAGTAAATCCCTAGTCTATGTGATTATTCATTTTAAGCCCTTATTTCATGTTTAGTTGACTATTAATATTATGCTATAACGGTGTCAATAGAGCTGATTTTACATTGGCACCCCTCATTTGTCGCTCTTTTCATCAAGATCTTTGCTGTAGTAAGTGGAAGAAAAACATTTACATCATTCATTGGCCTATTCCTTGCCAAGTTACATCATTCATTGGCCTATTCCTTGCCTTTGATGGCACTTTTTAGAAATCGAGAGGCATAAAGATTAATTTCACCAAAAACTAAAGCGAAACGGGATGATAGACTATCTGGCCCAAAGCGGGTTCATTTGTGAAGGTGTATAGATATGCGGAACATATTGTCATCAATATATTGTGTATTATATCGTGAAATAGCGGCAGTAGCAGACTCTGAAATTACCTTGATACCCTAAAGAATAGAAGTTCGATGTAGCAAAGTTGTAAGAATTGTGAAATATGAATGAGCTAATCGGACAATAATAGAAGGATTATTTGTAAAAAGCCTGAGAATAAAGATGGCAGCGGATCGGGTCCGGCGGGTATCCACGGGTTTCGGTTTTTCAATTTTCGGGTTTGGTCTTTGGTTTTTCGCCCATGGTTTTCGGGTTCGGTTTCGAGTTCGGTTTCGGGTTTGGTTTCGGGTTTGATTTTCCACCCATAGATATCCAATGGATATCCAAAATAAATCATTTGGATTTAAAACTCATGTTTTATAATATGTTAATAATAACTTGTTTACTTAGATTATTAAATTTATTCCAAATTGACTCATGAAAATATTTATAATTTGTTGCCTCTTGTTTATACATGTGAATATTTGTATATATATATCCATGGGTTTTAGGTATCCATTCGGGTTTCGGGTATCGTGGGTTTGATTTTGGTGATGGATTTCCACCGAATCGGTTTAGGGTTCGGGTTTTGATTTCGGGTTTCGGTTTTGGGTGCACGGAGACTCCACCCGATCCAAACCCGGCCCATTGCCATCCTTAGCCGAAGTCTTGGAATGCGGTGTTTTGCATGGGCTATTTCAACGGGGAGAAAAACACGCTGCATATGGCGAAGAACGATGTCACTAACTAACCTTTTGAAAGGGAAATTGAAGTTTCTAGCCGGTGGATTGAAGGAGAAGATAGCCGGTTGGTGGCAAAGTGGTGCCTCAATGTTTGTCCCAGTGATACGAATATTCATAGGTTTTCTATTAAATAGGTAAGCTACATTGGAATCTAAGAATCATATCATCTAGCGAAAGTAATGTTACGTAGCTAAATATAGGAGAACTAAATGTCGAGAAGACCATGGTGAAGTTTGGAACAACTCACATATATTTAAGCATGTTGACATAAATTGCATACATGCCACACTCAAATTGGTGAATTCGCAACCATTTTTATGATGATGTCCCATGGAGAAATGAAGATCTAGGAATCACATTGCTATGAAGTAGGAATCTGGGGTGCAACATCTATCATAACAAAAACATAACTTTGTCATAAGCAAAACAAAATGTTTCTTTTGGTACAATCGGTGCTCTGCAAGCTAGGATCTTTGAAATAACATGCCCTCGTTAATGGTTCACAACATACGTTGCCAATTTTAGTGAAATCATGATCAAATTTGATGAGCAATCTGTAACATAGATTGTGTCATCTCAACAATTAGTAAATCATATAGATATATGTCTGTAGTACAACAAAAGCGGGGATAGAACAATAAGAAAATATGAAAGCAAAGTTAGTATTTAGAAATTAATCTATAACTATAATAGGCATATTTGAACAAAGAAAAATTAATGAAATCTATCGTTATCCAACAATAGTTGAACATTTCTAAGTCCTTAGTATATTCGTAGCATGTCGGGGAAGGAGAGGAACTTATCTGAAAATCAGAATGTGTTGAGTCGACATTACGGACTCATGCGAAAGAATAACAACATTCGGTAATAGAAATGACAAATTTTCTATCGAACATTATTGCCTAAATGTAACCACAAATAGTAATGAATTTTAGCTGAACAATTTTGTTAAGCCAAAACAAATTTCAGAGTTGCATTATGGAGCCCCAATGTGATGGTCCAAAGGCGAGGGCGAGCAAAGAAGAATATATGAAGATTTGAATGGATACATGTTAAACAATCAATTAGCTCATGTAAAACCGAGTATGACATGTATTATCATATATATCAGCTTACATTCGGATAAAATGCGAAATGAGACAACCTTGTACACAACATTTATACACAGTATATGTTGAGTCGTCAACGTTCTGGACACATGCAAAAGAATAACAACATTGGATAATAGAAATGACAAATTTTCTATCGAGAACATTATTGCCTAAATGTAACCACAAAGCCCGAAGTAAGGTGGGTGATAATCTTTTTGATCATTGTCTCTTTTATGCCTATATTTTGAACTATCAAAATGGCATTTCAACTATTCATATATATACATATATTATAACATACCGATGTTTTCAACTTAATCTTCAAATTTAAGACTTACCTTGTTATTTGTGGTTCTTTCGATGATTCGTCCCAGCAAATTAATCTCTAGTAGCATCTAGTCGTTTATGGTTCTTTTCGATGATTCGTCCAGCAAATTAAGCGAGTGTGTAATTTGCCTAGCTAGTTGCTTGTGTTAAATTATCACGATGATGGATTGAATTTTTTATTTTCCATCTTGCACACAACATGCGTTTTCCATGTTGTGCACAACAATTGGTGCTAAAATTTCTATGTTCATTTTTTTGTTTTACATGCTGAGGCACTTGTAATTTTTGGGTTCAATTGGCGAGGTCATTATGCACATCACTATCGATAGACAAGTCGTGTTAGATATATATAAATTAAAATCGGATGTATATATATTATTCAATATCATACAACATCTACCCAACCAAATCACAGTAAGTTCATGAATTACGACCAAGTTTAAATCTAAAAATGTGAAGCTATCATCATATTTGTGCGAATATTGTCATTGTTGTTGGCGATTAATTTTTTCCCAGTGCGTGGAAGTTTTCTCCTTCTTTTTTAACATCCATTGGTGCAAGACATCGCTCACAACGAGGGACATGAAAATGTCAGCTCCCTTGATAATATGCCATCTACGCACCATTATGAGAAATGATCGGCATTATCTAAACCAAGTCATTACTCCTAATCGGCTCAAACTCAACTCAGTTCAATCTAATCAATCTGGTGTTATTCCTTGAGATACACAACGTACGCTTCACTCGCAATTTTATGGCTTTAGAACATGCACATGAATGCCAAAGGACACAATTTAGATAAAAGAAAATTAGTTCACTATTTCAAATTTAAGTAATATACTAGTTGATCTAATTTCCAATATCCTCACAACAAGTCTAAGTAACAAAAAATAGTGGTCATGCCAGACAACCCCACTACTGTTCCCTCCATCCAAAAATGGTAATTATGCATATTAGACCAGAGGAAAAGTCAAACTTTATGAATTTTGACTAATAATTGGTCATTTGTATGAAATAGATTTGTGTTAAAAACGCTAAGATGATATTTATTTTTCAGCCACTGAAGTTATAGTATATATAAGTAAAATTATTGATTTAAATATATTTTGTATGAGTTTTCCTTTGGTCTGAATCGATTACCATTGTTTGAAAGAGGAGTAATTTAATGAGATAGCATGCGTGAGTACAAAAGATAGACTCAATCTAAAAATGCTACATATTTTTCTATGAAGGCAAGTTGGGTAAGTGAAGTTGCATAAAACAGTTATGATCAAACATCTTTGCGTAACGCATGACATGGCTATAACATACACATGTCCATGCGTACAAGATGATTGATACATGGCAAAAACTTATATACACGTCCAAATCACATGCATGTCGTCAATCAAGAGGAGACTTTAGTTCTATATGAAAGTCTCGCTCGATCCCAAGTCTGACTAATGAATTGAGGCGGAGACCCAAATAAATAAAAAAAAAAGATGCGCAACTTGCATGTAGTTGGTTTTATGCATGCGTTTACTCGACGGACAAACTACTGCTAGATCAATTCCGAATGTGTAGTAAGCCATTGTGATGATCGAGCGGGTTTTCCTTTTCCCAATGTTGCAGTTTCCCATTTGTGGACGATTAAAACCTAGCAACGGCCACACTTAGCTTGAAAATGTCATCACCTTCTACCAGTGCCGGCCCTAGGATTTTAAGGGCTCTCTGGCAAAGTCATTGCGATGGCCCCTTTAGATCATATATAACATGTTTGATAATTATCTAGGAACAATTAATGTAGACTAAAACAACAATATATTTGTACTTCTTCACTAAAATTCTTTCATCTACTAAAATCTACTAGCACCATCAAACTCTATCAAAAATCTTTCATCCGCTCAAATTTACTAGCACCATCAAACCGAGAGTCCGGATTACAGAGCGATTTTGGAAAAAAAAATAATACCCAGGGCGGATGAGCTGATGAAGAATTCACTACTACAAAATTGATTTTACATGGTGTTCCAATTTTATTTTCCGTGGCGGGCATTTTGAGAAACCGCCACGGAAAATAGGTGGCTTTGGCACCCCCTCGGCCATGGAAAAAACCGCCACGGTTGTCGATTAACCATGGCGGACTTTTAACAATGCCGATCACGGAAAATCACTATTAACCGTGGCGGTAAATCAGCAAATGACCGTCCACGGTAAATCGAGCCCAATTCTAGCAGCCCAAAAGCCCATACCAGCCCACTAATAGATGGTCCATATAAAAGAGAACAACACTCCCATCCCCTAACCTAACACTCTCTGCCTGCCCCTCTCTCTCTCTCATCCGGCCACGACCGGACACCTCCCTCCCCTCTCTCTCACCCCGGCGGCCGTTCTCCCTCCCTCCCCATTCTTCCCGACGCGGCGGCCCCGGGGGCGGCGCGGCGCGGCGCCCAGCACTCCAAGCCGGCGGCCCCTCTGTCTGCGCCGAGGCCGGCCCCCTCCCTCTCTCTCCTCCTCGGCGGCGGCGCGTCGGCGTGCGGGGGAACCGGCCATGGCGGCGGTCCCCAGGGACGGCGGCGCTCGAAGCGCGGATCCGGCGTCCCCGGCGGCTATGGTGTCCCCCATCTACGGGCGGCGGCGGCGGTGTCGGCAAGGTCCGTCGTCCTCGAGCACCGATCCGGCGTCCTCGAGCTCCGTCCGGCGTCCCGAAGCGGTCCGGCGTCCCCGGGCGGATCCGGCGTCTGGCGGCGGCGGCTGGCCGGCGGGTGGCGATGGCATCTTTGGCGGCGGCGGCGAGCTGGCCGGCGATGGTGGCTTTCGAAACCTCGCGGGCCCGGATCACGGGCCGTCGCCCGATCCGGGCCCGTTAGGGTTTGAGTCTGGATTTTTTTTTTTTTATTTTTTATTTATTAACGTGGCGGGCATTGTAGCGAGTGCGCCACGGTTAATCGATTTTGCATGGCGGGCATGGAGTCCGCCCGCGGTTAATCGAGCGATTAACCGTGACCCTAACTCGCGTGGCGGACCTAATGCCCGCCACGGAAAATCTAAAATGCCCGCCACGGAAGTTCATTTACGTAGTGGTGATTGAAGACTCGATGATCGGTGTCAGCGTCATCGTCTAGTCTCGTTGAGCCTATTGTCATCATCTCTAGTCGCCAACTCGCCCGACTTGCCGCTGCTATATATGTACCGTTTACGTGCGTCGCGAGGTTCGAAGTCGGAGCCGCATCTTCGGCTACTCGCGCACTCGCGTGGGGAACAAAGCAAAGGTCGATTTCTTCTTGTTGGGCAGCCACCAGGTCTGTACTATAGGGGATAGGGACTGGGGGTCTTGGGCTTGGGCCCCTTCTCTCGCTGGGCCCTCTTGCCCGTCCCCACACCGTGCCCCTCCCCTAGGGCAAGACCGCCTACTACATACTCATACTACCAATGGGAAACAAAGGAATATATGTACTCATATATTTACAAATTTATAGATCTAAAGTATGTACATATATGACTTGAGTCGATTTTAAGTCGTTTTGACTTTTTAGATACATAAATCTTATTATATATCTAGATGTAGCGTATACACCATCACATAATCGATTTGTAGAGCCTTTGCCTTTTAGGGTGGCCCTTAGGCCCCACTAAGCTAGCCTCATTTACAAACATGTCTCTAGATTATCAACCGCTTCTAAAAATGCATTTGTAGAAATGACTCGTATATAGAGTTTGCCTATACCAATGCTCTATACCTTCCTGAATCACCTAGTCTCTCTATCACTATCACACATGAGATCTTCAACCCCCTTATTCTCTCTCCTCCTATAGATTTCGAAAGGGTGGTTGTAGATGCATATGTCTATAATAAATATTCTAGATCTCGTTGGCATAAAATCTTGAGGTAGATTGATGTTGGAAGGGAAACCACTTCATCATCATGAATCATAATTCAATAGGTTTCCCAAGGACGAGCTTGCTGTCCTTAAACAAGCACTTCTTGAGAAATAACGTGAGTGTTTACCTTATTGCTATAATACCATTGTGAAATGAGCATAGAGATATGAATGAAGAAATATTCCTTCGGGTATTTTTGTCACTAACCATTTCGGGTCTAGAGAAAGAAGAGCGAGGATGACAATGTAAGGTATGTCCAACCAATCATTATGCAACATGAAATCACATGCATAGAATTCCCTGTCACGTTGCTACACTATCTTGGTTGCCTCTACCTTTTGAGACATGCTCAATACGCTAAACAACTCTTGTCATGCTTTTCATCTCCCCTGTTTGAGTCAATCTACGTAATGCCTTCATGCTACTCTTTTCTACCATAGTAAGTTTTAGTTTGGGAATGCTTCTAGAGTGTTTTCAAGGCTTTTAAATTAAGCATGGTGCTTAGGTTAGAATGCCTTCCTTAATTAAATTAGACATGGAGTCTAGTTTGGTTATTGAACTAAAAAGCGCTTTGTGTAGACATTGGTATACTTTGTTGCACTAACCCCCTGCAGACAAGAAGAAACTCTCAAATAAGCTTGGGGGTTCCTGAGATGAACTCACACTAAGAAGAAGCAAGATACAACAAACCTTTCACAAGGAGGACACACTCGTACACAGAAGAACCTTATGGAATAAAGAGAAAGAAGACAAGTTAGGAAAAGCTACACAAGAGGCCAAATCAAGAAAGCTTCAACAGAAAGGAAAGCACTGTTGGTATTTGTTAACCTCTGAGGAATATTATGATGGATAATCCGCAGTTTAACGGATACGGTGAGCACTTCACCGGGAATAGGGCTTTAAATATCGAATCCACGGGGAGAAGGTAAGAGAGTACGTCGAAGTGTATAGCTAAATCCAGAGTGGCTAAAACTAGATTAAAAAAGAGAGGTAAGGAGTTCTATTAGGAAGGTCTTGTTCTCACTTCAAGTAAATCATTTGCACATTGTTCTTAAGAGGGGTTGTCATGAAGAAACTCTTAATAAAGGGAATCTACGCTAACAACGCTTGAGGGGCTCCTACGATTTCTATAAACGAGGGCGGCGTGACAAAGGACTCAATGGCGTGTCACCACCACGATCAGCCTTAACAAGTGTCTTCACCCCGGCCTATAGAAGGTATTCGTAATAAGCTAGTCAATCTAAGCACCACGCTTACATTAATCTAACAACTTCAACTCAAGAGCAACCAAGAATCAAAGTAATCTTATCAAAGAAATACGAACCTTAAGAACAATAGAGACAATACCACTTACTCGAATGGAAGTCGAACAATCCACAAGATCTCGGAGTTGCGCTCAATGGCACCAACTCCGGAGGAAGAAGAAGATGATGGGCGCCGGCGACTCAGGGCCTTCCTTCAACTCCGCCTCAACCGCGCTCTAATTCTCTCAACTTGAAGCTCTACTCTCAACTCTAATCTAGGGCTTCTAGTTCTACATCTTGTCTAATCTTCTACTTCTAGTTCTTGAACTAGAGCTAAGGCCGTCGACTAGATTTGGATCGTCGATATGATGATGAGTTGATCTCGGATGATTGAAGCCGGGGGCCTAGGGGTCTATATATATGGGTCTTCTTATGTCTCTTCGGCCGGCAAGCAATATGGTACTAATCTTCATGGGCCTTGACAATGAGCGATGACCATTGGATCAAACCGACATTATACGACCCGGTTTAGATTGCGTCTTAGAGGCGGTGGAGGAAGCTTCCGGAGGCGGGGGGGGGCAGCGCCAAGCCGGGCCGATCGGCACGGTTATTGGGCCGATCGGCCCGGGGTGGGTCCCACCCTAGGCCGCGATGCGTCGTGGCTTCTAGAGTCTTCTAGATGATGTTTTCTTCAGTGTCAAGTTTCGTTCACGTCGGGAGTAATCCGGATCCTTCTAGACTTGTTTTGGAGTTGGATTTGCGTTGCGTTATGACACATCAATTTCTGGCTGTTTTTACATTAAGTCCCACGCAAATCACAACTTTACCAAAACTCATGGAAATCATTAGTAGAAACCCCTAATAAGGTTATCTAATTATATTTTAGTCCTTTTCCATGTTTAGTTGATAATTAAAAGTATGCATTAACAAGTGTCAACAAACTCCCCACACTTAGGCTTTTTACTCGTCCTCGATAAAAGGATGGTCTAACTTTAATGTAACCCGTAGAGACAAAGAATGGATCATAATTATACTCCATGGTCATACACGCACCTTGGGATATCTCGAGCATGAAATGGTTAGAAACAGATCACCTTAAATTCTTAAACCAAGTCACTTGGAGAGATTTTGCATAAGTTTTGAAAAGAAAACATAGCTCTACTCCTTTACGATACTCTCAAGTCTCTCAAAGTGTATTATATCCTCACGGTTCATTTATTATATCATATGTGGAGCTCAAGAACATGTATCACACTTACCTTGTATTTATTCTTTGAGTCAATTGTGGATCCATGGAGATAGATGTCATAAGTCATAGATCAAGATGTGCATGTGAGTCAAGATTATTATTATCCTTTGCTCTCTCTAGTTGAAAATCGTCTATCTCCCTTTTTTGGAACATTTATTTATTTTCCAAGCGAGGTAACCAGCTATTTAGTGGAGAGGTGGGTTCTACTCACCCTCGGACACTTGTCCATTTTACTCTCTTATTTATTAGAGAAGTGGGCCCTACTCACCCTCGGACACTTGTCCATTATTCTTCTCTTCATTTTGCCTTTTTCTCTTTTTTTTTTTCAGAGAGGGGGTTCTTCGACCCGTAGAACACTTGCTCATTTTCTCCTCTCTCTCACTTTTCTCTCCACTCTTAGAATTTTGAACATTTGGCTTTTTCATAGCTGTACCTTTTTTAACAATTAAAATTATGGGAGATAGAGATTAAAACTTTTTAGAGCATGGATACTTTAGTGAAAGCAGTGTATGTGATCTTGATCTTAGACTTTAGACAAATTTCAACATGGGTCGTGGTTTTGACAAAGCTCAACACAAGAAAGCAACAATTAATTAGATATATCTTTAGTGATTGCTACGACTCTATTAGGATGTATCATTGATTCACAAAGGAGAAGCATAACTAATGATTTTAATATTTTGAAATAAATAACTCTCCAAAGACAAGATAAAAGAAAGAGGATCTCATTATTCTAACTTTATTATTTCTCATGTTTTAAGCAATTAAAGCATCCCAACAAGTGACAGGTATATGTAGGAATTTAATCATGCAAAACTTTTGTTCATGGGTTAACAAGACATTTTTTCATATAGGGAAAACATACCATAACGAAAGAAAAAGACTTATTTTAATTCGGAACGGAAAGTAATTTGCGAAAAATTGAAAAGTTTTAGGAAGCAAACCGGCGGTGGACGAAGCGGGGCCTACGTGGGACAGGCGGGGGGCGGTCGGCCTGGTATATGGGCGGTCGGCCTCCCCACCCGGACGTGTCGGGCACGGTTCGTCGTGGCGAGTCGATGGTTCCGTCTTGGTTCGAATTTTTGATTTTGGTTGCGAAAAATTCTGTTTGGTTGTCGAGGATCTCCCCACACTTATTTTCTGTTATCTTACATACAAAGCATGGTGGAGACAAAAACATATCCGAAATATATGGAGAATAATTGACTCGGCTTGTGGATGACTTCCATAAGAGCACTTTATTATATAATTCGAATCCTAATATTTAAAGTAAACTAATTTTAACTAAACCGAACTAACCGAATTAATCGAACTAACTTTAAGACTTAAACGCTAAGACTTATTAACTCTAATCAAAGCAAACATATATAATAACTAGCTAATAATTTAAAAGATAGAAAAGTGATACCTATCGTGATAGCGGGGGTGCTCTCCCCCAAGCTGGATATTGAAGTAGTCCTTTGATTCGTCCTTGGAAATTGTTCGCCTTCGGGTTCTCCTTAAATGTTCTCCCTGCAAATATTAATTCCGCATATACCCGAAGGAACAAATTCTAGGAACATATTGTGAGCCTTCATGTGCTCACGTATTTTTTTGGATTTCTTACGAAAAGCGTGGACCTTCATGTGCCCACATATTTTTAGGAATTTTTCTATGCAAAAGAATGATGATGCAAAAACATATGAATGCAATATTTTTGGATTTTTATTTTTTTATGCCGCCACAACAAAGGGTACTTGCATGGGGCTTAAAGAAAGCGATGCGAAAGCAATTAAACATATTTTTTATGATTTTTTTATGCGGGTATAGGAAAGTAAATATGCTAAAGGAAATATGTTAATTTAAATATGCCGTGCGAGAAAAATAAATATGCGGATAAATACCGAGTTACCTCTCGGCGAGTTTTGAGTACTTACTCCCATGGCGTGCGTCATCGATGGCATCTCGTCGAATGTCGTGTAATGCGAAATGGTGCCTTCAATGATCTCGGCGAGTGGCGTAGATGAGGTGGCCGATGGAGATGGTGTTTGTTCGGTTGATGACGCGGGTAGTGGTAGGTCTTCGAAGGTGTACTCTTGACGTCCTCTTCGGTAGGTGATGCTTCTTTTTCTTCTTCCATGTCGCTTCTTGGAGGAGACCTTTCTTGGAGTGGTCTTTGAGTGTTGAGTTGGTCGGGCCGGCGAACTTCTTTAATCTTTCTTAATGTCTTCCTTGTTCGTCAACTCCGTTCCAACCGGTCTTGTGATTTTTTTAGTAGCGTCTCAGCGTCTTGTTCTTCTTGGGTCTTGTGGTGAGGTAGGCAATAGTGGTGGTGTAAGGCCCTCTTGATGGAGTATGGGGATGAATGCTGACCCATTACTCTTGTCAAGTGGTCTACACCTCCGGTCATGTCGTGCTCACTTTGATCTTCCTTGGTCACTCTTCAAGTGCATCATCGATCTTAATAGCCACTTGGTGATGGTGTTGCCCATGTTCTTCTTGATTCATTTGCTTGAAGGAAGATTGGATGGTGGCGGTGGCAGCGTCTTGTTTAGTGTGCATATTTGTAGGTCGGGGACTTCCACTTATAGGAATTGGGGAAGTAAGACTTCTCCTCTTATTGCGCAAAGTGAGTCCCTTGCAAAGACAAGGTAGAGATCAAGTGCATGGGCTCTGTTGGTGGGGAAAACACCATCAGAACCAAAATTTCATTTACTTCTACTCTAACCTTGTGGGCACTTTGAACAAGATAAAGATAATGTATAAGTTCTTTTTATGACAAGGGTGGTAAGATCGAGAAGATGAATCTAGCACGTAAATCTTTTAGCAAAATAAAGAGCGATCAAGAAAATGATGCTAGAAATTAAAAGGCTAACATCTTTGAGTTAATAAAATTGAATTATGTGAAACTATAACTCTAGCATGTTTTGACTTTTCATTTATGCTATAGTAAAGAGGAATTAACGACAACTTACCTCAAGGTGTTACCTTTATTATTGGAATATGATGGCGCTATTACACCTTGTGGTGGTCCTTCTCTCCTTCTTGAGTGGCATGTGGAGTGACAGGTGCATGTCAGGAGGAAGAGGATGGCTTGATCATCTTTAATGGAGTTGGCCTCCCTCCTTGATGCTTCTATCACCCATGAATTCCCCATGAGTGAGTGCTTCGATTGTGGATCTTGTCTTGTGTCACTCTTCTTCTTCTTGGCTCATCGGGAATTCTTTTATCCATAAGTCATGTCTCACATGTCTTGCTCCATCTCTAGTGAGTTCATCTCGACCTCCCCCAAACTTGTTTCAGAGTTTATTATTTTCTACAGGGGTTAGTCCAACAAAAGTATACCAGCATCTACTATAGTTTACTATGGTTCAAAAGTCAACCTAGACACCACGTCTAATTTGATTTAGGAAGGCGTTCTAACCTAAGCACCATGCTTAATTTAAAAAGCCTTTAGAAGAAAGATCACCACACCTTATGGTTTCAGGAATCAAACTAAACACCATGTTTAGCTCGAGCCATGAAAACAACACTACAAGATTTCGACCCTATTGCCACTTGATGTCATTTGCATCGCCACAAATTGTGTTGCAAGAGGGCTATATTTTGCAACATTTGTCCAAAAATCGTGGCAATAGGGGACAGTGTTGCCACAAAAAATAGTGCATTGCAATTTTTTTGTTCGGTGTTGCAAGAGGTGAGACCTATAGCAACCCTTTTTTTGAAAAGTGTTGCTATTGATTAATAATATCACCATGATGATATTTAGTTGCATTAGTATTGATTGGCGTTGCAACTGTCTATTGCTCTTGCAACCATATAGAATAGTGTTGCTATTGCTTGAAGTTAGTGCCACGGTGTTGTTGGGTTGTAATATATGGCATGACCGTTGTAATAGGTAGACCGGGTATTGCAACAAAATTTCTATGGCGATGCAATAGTTTATTGTTATTGCCACAATTTTGTTTGGTTGAAATATTTATCACCACCGTTGCAATAGATAGTTGTTATTGCAACTAAATATCTGAAGCCATGCAGTAGTATGTTGCTATTGCCACATGTCAGTTTAGTTGCTATAAAATCCTTGTGCCGTAGTAATATGTTGTTGAAGGAACGTATGGCAAAAGGGCCAAAGCCTGCAAATGAATCATCTCAATCGGCTGCCTACTTGAACTGCTGTCAGGCCACCACCCTCAAGTCCCAACGTCCTATCGTCGTTGAGAGGAGGCTCCTCGATCCTCCAAGAGAAGGTAGTGCCTCATCGCTACAGGCTCTTAACTCGTATGCGGTGAGCAAATGCACGACCATACCGACTAGCTACTTTAATTTGATCATGTCTCGGTGAGCAAGTGCACGGCCACACGACTAGCTATTTTAATTTGATGATGTCTCAGTTGTTGATCTGATCAGTACTGATATATAGTTACGAGTTTTTGAGGCCAAATATAGCCACGAAATTGACATTAGCCATCTCGATTAACTGTACTGTGCAATCAATATACATTTAACATCACAAACAAGTATTGTATTGATTAATACATCAATGTTGCCAACCTGAGTGGTTGGTGGGAGAAGAATAAATCTAGAATTGTAGGTTAGAACGGATAAAACACATTCGCATATTATCCAAATTCAATCAACAAGGAATAGTATGAGCTCTTTCCACATGTAGGACTGGAGGTCGGCCATGACATCGTTCCGTCATAGGGGCACCCTCATAGCTGGGCAACGTAGTTAACTGGTATTGCAGTAGAAGTTCCGTCGTAGGGCCACCCTCAGTGCTAGCTGGGCAACGTAGTTAGGAGGAATTGCAGTAGAAGTGATGAAGCAAGTATCTACATGCCCTGCCGACCCTATCGTTGTGTACTACCTGTTGAGAGAGTCGCACCAAATTAGCAGCAATCTGTAAGTGCAAACTTAATCTATATGAATGCTCCACGGCTACCATTATAACACATTTTATAAATCATAAATATTGACAGGCATTTTGCCAATATTACGGAATAAATATTTAATTTTATCAATCTGGCAAAAAGAAACATCTAGTTTAGTTAAGCAATTTTACAAAATGAAGCTGACATGGAACAACAGAAACAACAAGCGAGTGATGGCATAAGAGATACTATATATTGAGATCAGCGCAGCCAGTTGAGATAATTTGATGAATAACGCAAAAAATCAATCAAAAATAATTTTTAGTATTATCAGTTCATCACCTCTGCACTAGTTGGGACAGTAAGGCTACAAAAATTTGGAACTAAACTAATCAAATGCCTAGTACTAATTAAGCAGCAAATTATTGAATGTCTAGCAGCAGAGATGGAAAAAAAAAAGAAAAGAAAAATACACCTACATCATCAAGCCCCAATTTATCTACTCAGGACCTCTACAGTACAGGCATGATAATTTAATGAAGAAAGCAAAAAAATCTATCAAAAATCATTTTTAGTATTATCAGTTCATCACCTCTGCGCTAGTTGGGACAGTAAGGCTACCAAAATTTGGAACTAAACTAAATAAGTGCCTAGTACTAATTAAGCAGCAAATTATTGAATGTCTAGCAGCAGAGATGCAAAAAATGAAAATTACAACTACATATCACACCCCAATTTATCCATCTACTCAGGACCTCTGAAGTAGAGGCATGGTAAGAAAAGGCACAAAGCAGCAAAAGCTTGGAAGCAAGTACAGTGGATTAAATACATGAATTGAGAACTCTGCATTTAATAAGGTTTCAATTCAGCTAGTCACATATGTGATATTTGTTCTACTGAAATATATCTTCAGCAAACTAGAGCAGCATTTCGAGCTAGCAAACTTAGAAGATTAAGAAGAACCTGTGCTGACATGTGACAATCCCATATCACAGATTCAAGACAATAACACTTCAGTTAAAATCATACCGATCAGTTTAGTACTAGCAGGAGATATGGAAAATTGCTATGGTAGTTGGCTGCCATGCCCTCAGACGGCAATGGCTTCTGCTAGTTATTGAATCACTGTTGTTTGATAAAATCAACACACTGCAATGGCTTCAGAAATAAAGAACTGATGAAATGGCTTCATAATTAGCTGGGTTCATCAGTTTAGTCAATAATTTGCTTGGCTGATCAGTTATAGTGATGGGTTATTAACAAGTAAACATGGTGCAAATTAATAAAGCAAACATATGGGTGTTGCATTGTTTATTGAACAACAACATCTGGTGGACACAAAAGAAGGATATGAGATATCAGCAAGGGGATAGGGACAAGTCAGGTCACGGTATCCAAACATCATCAGCAGGCAATAATCTACTCCTAACATGTCATTACTCTAAAGCTTGACTAGTGTGTGCACTATGCAGCTGATAGAGTAGCCCCATACACACGCTAGCTTTGTGGTGAACTGACTTAACAATACTGAAAACAATACAGCTATACGGTGATTCACTAGCTTTGTCGATGCTTTATCAATTAAAGTTCTGGACTGCAAAATCTGTACTAAACACAGAAAAGTCATCCATTTTGTTCCAGAAGTTCATCTCATTTTGGAATTTTTCCTATACAATTGTTGTAAATAACACATAGTAATAGCTACATGTTTATAATAAAGCACAACTCAATGAGGCTGTAACATCAGCTCTGTGGAGGCCTGGCTGATCTATCGATCACAAGAATGTATAGGCACATGTTCTTGCTGACATCTGAAGATGGATCTGCCAGCAGAAGGAATCAGATGAAAATGGCTTTGTTAAAGCAAAATATACTAGTTATCAACAAGGGCAAATGCATAGATGATCCTTAATAAATCAATGTGGAACCAGCAGGAGACCTGCTATATAATAAAACCTTTTTAAATTAGCTAGAAAAGACATGATCCTCGACTCGTTTGTGAATTAGGTAATTATCAGCAAGAGTTTCATAGGGCTTGTTACTTCATAAAAACAAGCAGGGAACTACTCAAAACAAAGAAATAGCACCTGATTATTTTACTAAGAAAAGTCTAGAAAAAGTTTTAGTAGAAAAATTAAAGATAAAAGAAACCAAAAATATGGGGATGCAGTTTTCAACACTCCGACACTCTGAAACAAAATTAACACCCAGTGCATACTCCACCTGATGCATGTTTGTTGGGACTGTACATGTACAGACTAATTTCTCTATTTGTTGAAATTTGTAAGTAACAATTTCATGCAGCGAAACATGACATTGTGCTGTAAACTCTTACACCTCCATTTTACAATAGGGAGCAGAGGACAACAATCTTTTTGACTGGATAGACATACTCGTACCACTACACACACATCATTCTTCTCAAGGAACTTCTCACCAAGTGATCCTAACAACCAAAATAAGACAGATCATATTTTAGGATAAACATATTACTAGAGATTAACTGAAGAAACAAATGGTTCCTAGTATTAATAGTTTTATGTGCTTTCCAGGATAAGCATTTTAGCAAATGCTTCACTAGTTTATTATTGCAGGGAAGTAAATCTGACATAAGTCATGGAATGAAGAAGTTCCTAGTATGGTTCAATAGTAGTTCCCAGCTTTTCACGGATTTCTTTTAGTTGATTGATTATTACTTGTGACAGCTATACTATGATGGCCATAATATATTACCAGGAAACAATGATTTGGCATTCACGTAAAGTACAAAACAACAGACAGGATCCATTCTCCTATCTTACGTGTCTCCAGCAGCCACGGGTGTATGATTTGGGGAAAAATTGGAATTGGTGGATTGGAAAAGAAGAGATCAGGTTGCTCGTACCTGCGACGGTCATGTAACGATCTACAGCAGCAACGGTGCACAGATGACTCAGGCGGCGGCGCTGCCTGTCGGCGGAGCACACATCAGCAAAAGGACGAACCTTGGAGGATGACGTCCGGCCTGGCGGCGGCGGAGGTGGTGGCACTGGCGGGGCCCATGGCAGATGGCACGAGGAGCGGACGAGAAAGAGGAGCAGGAGCATGTCGCTGCGGTCCCGCATCGAGGGACGTGCAACGGCGGCGTCCTTGCCTGCGCTTTTTGTGTTCCCGCTCGTCCGCCGCCGTCCGCCGAGAGATGAAAGAGGGAAAGGGAAGGTGAACGTGGAAAGACCGAGAGAGAGTCTGGGGAGGTGAATGGATAAGAACCGAGAAATTTTTCGCTCGCGCGTCCGCTTGCGCCTCCCATCCGCGCCTTTTTCTTTTTCCTCCCCTCTGCGTTTGGGTTATTCCCTGATTTGGAGCGCGCGAGACTAAACTAGTTTTGTTTTTGGGCGAGTGGCAGACGTTCGTGGCTAAATTTTAAAAACATTTTGGCTTTTTTCTCTTTCTTTTAAAGTTTGGCGGTCTGCTCGCACTCAGTAGTTTTTAAAAACATTTTAGAACATGCTTAGAATTGTATTGGAACGAAGTTCGGTCTCACGCAAATCCAAATCAAATAATAAAAACCAACGAAACAAAATTCAATTAGCCTGTAAATTATTTCCATGTATGGCAATTTATTTTATATTTCTCTATGAGTATACGAACCTATGGAATAAATCCAATTTAAGCCCTAAATAAATTCAAATAAAAAAAAATTCAACCATAAAGTTTCATAAATTTTTTTGAAATCTATATCTTTTATTTTGGTAGTTTCTTCGATGTTGTTTATAAAATTTAAATTTCAAATTTGAATTCAAACACAATGACACGCAAGATGATTTCAAATAAAAAAAGTTTTCAACTACAAAGTTTTATAATTATCCAAATCTATAATTTTTATTTTGTTCATTTGTTCATCTAACATACGATAATAACAATGTTTAAAAGGATCAAGATGCCTGAGAGGGGGTGAATTGAGCTAATGTAAAATTTTTTCGCAAATAATAAACCTACTAGCCCATATTGGATTAGTCTTCAACCCTGGCGTCCGATGCATGCTTCCTCGGGGCTTCGCGCACCTACACACGCCGGACACGACGCCAACGTCCGGCGCTCTTCCAACCGGCGTCCGGACTTGCGGAATGAAGTCTGTCTCACCTTCAATTGAACCACTTTGTGGGCGACAATTCCAACCATTTTCACGAACATTTTGTAGCTACCTATTGCTAAGTTTGACTAAGTGTGCGCCACACTACACCATTAGACTCATCTAGGTCAAGCTACCCGTTCGCACACTCCTTAATAGTAATGCGGTCAAAGGAAAAACAAACTCCTAATGACTAATCCAATGTCACCCAACACAATCAATAATCGGAACTAACTGTTCTTAACCTTGTCATCCATCCTTTGAAAACCGAAGCGATTTCCATTGACAGAGGGCATGCAAACCATTATTGTGACTTAACTTGATTAGTTTCTACAAAACACACGTTAGTCACAATAATCTTACGTTGTTATTAATTATCGAAATCTAATAGGGGACTAGATGCCTTCAATGTTGACAAATTTTATATATCTCTCTAGTAGGTTTCATAATCTATACTCCCTTCGTCCCAAAAAAAAAAAAAAGTCACTCGCTTCTAAGTCAACAATAGCCAACTTTGACTAAATATATATAATAAAATATTAATATTTATGACACATAATTAGTATCATTAGATATATGTTTGAATATTATTTCATAATAAACTTATTTGGAGATACAAATGTTGCACGTATTTTCTACAAACCTACCGAAACTGATAAAGTTTGAACAATGTTACTATTATTTTGTTAAATGAACAAATAATCAAAATAAAAATTGTCACATGCCCTTCAGATACATAGTTAATTTTCTTTTGTAGTAGTATCTTTTAAAAAGCTAAAACTAATAATTAACTAAAAAAACCTATGAATCGAAAATAATAAAAAGTTTTAGACCGACCGCCAAAACTTTTGGCGGCCAAATTGACCGCCAAAAATTTTTCTTAAAAATATCTGCCGCACGCTCTTCATCTCCCGCACTAACTCAGATCCATGTCCCGCACTCCCTCCCCTCATATCCGCATCCGCCCGGTGCTCCAGTCCCCAGCCACCGCCGCCAGGTTCACGAGCAGATTTCCAGTCACTACCACCCGCCGCCGCGCTCTGGCTGTAGCATGAAGGTCCCGACCCGGTAGTGGAGGCACGTCCTCGGCGGCGCAGGCGTGGAGGCATGTCCCAGCGCGGAGGTACGGCCTCGGCAAGCACAGAGGCTCATCTACGGTGGCAGCCCCGGCGCGGGCGCCGAGGTCCGGCCCGGATCTCGCTGCGTGCGCGGCGTTGGCGCTAGCGTTAACGTGTCCGCCCTGATTTCTACGACTGGCCTGAACGACGACTCTACAACCTTGGTTATCCTTTTTTAAGCGAAGTTATCCCCTTTTTCCCTCTCCCCATCTCTCATTCCATTCAACAGGACGAATCACAAATCTACAGGAGGCCTGGCGCAGTCCATCGTGTCTTGTGGCGGAGGCAAGAATTCCATTGTGGACTGACGATGGTGTTGCGGTGCGGTAGGACCAAGCATCAGAACCATTTGTTGCGAGATGAAGTCAAAAAAATCTACATTCTTGTTCAATTGTTTTGCTGCTAGATTCCATCTACTGCTGTTCAAGAGTTGTAGACCATGCTTTTTGCAGTTCTTTTCCAGAGATGGAACTACTAATCCGATTAGCACCATTGGTGCTGTCTGAACTGAACATTCTTTCTTTAATTGAGACACTTATCTATACAGTGCTAATCATACGTTTCTCAAGAACATTTTTTTGTGGGGTTCTTAACTCTCAAGAACGATTGGGACTGAGAGATGCATCAGCAAGTGCTGAATCATCTTTGCAGTGTTTCAATAAAATGTTGTTCTTTATTAGTTTTACCTTCAAGCAGTGCTGCCTGAACCTGCAGTCAGTTATATGCAGCTAGTTTTAGACTTGTAGTTTGCTTAATCGTTGCCGGTGAAAGTATGCCTGTAGTAGGCAAACTGGCACATGCCTTATCCCATTGCAATGTCAGTCTTGCTATGATCCATCAATGGCATTATTTGAGCATGTCATTTATTAATTCAGTATTTTCCAAATGGCAGGCTTGGTATTATTGCAAGGTCAGAACCATTATTGCTGTCTGAACTGAACATTTGGAAAATACTGTATGCCTGTGAAGGTGCTTTGCTGCTAAGTGTTACAGCATGTAGTTGTTAATTTGGTGAAATCTAATAGGCTAGTATCAAAACTGAAAATACAAAAATATTTAAGCTAATGGATATGCCTACCTGTGTGTTATCGAGGGTCTTTAACAAAGTAAATTACTGTGCCATAGTAATCAGTCATAATTTTTTTTTACTTGCATTCTCCGAGATAACATGGATACATGATCCTGTTTTCTGTCTAATTTGTGTGCATAAAGAGAGCATGTCTGTCACACAGTTTGTGCTATGGCTCGTTTTACACATTTTCCCAATATGAAGGCATGTAGGCAGCAGCATGTAGGAAACAGGAAGCAGTAGGCATCTGAACAGCAAGCATGTATGCAGGAAGCTGCATCTCATGTACACAGCGCAAGGCTTCCTTACTCTGGGTAACAGAAAGCCGCTGCCAACACAAGGCACTGAGCTTCTTGGTGTCCTTGTATAATTAACATCAATCTTCAGGTGCTTGTCGCAGATGTAAGCATTGGGTATGAAGATATAGTCAATACTCAGGTAATAATATTGGCTTCTATAGGAAAAACTTTTTGTTTCAAGGTTCATGTCGAAAGTTTATGCTAGTAAAACAAGTTACTATACTTAGTAACTGTCCAGCCTGCACCTAGTGGTTATGCTCACGCTACATCAATGGATTTGTAATATTTTTGTTAGCAAGCCAATCTAACATGAAAATTTGAATATGTATATATTTTAATGTGTTAAGATAGAATAAGAACAAATAACATAAACATGTTTGTGAACAGTATGTTCCCAATAATATATTTTCCCTTGTGCAAGACAAAAATCTGCCTTTGAAATAGATAGAGGAGATCCTTCTAGGATTCCAGGAATAACACTCTGGTTTTGATGGTAACATGACATCTGAAATGGAAGGTTTTGTAGCTTACCTGTTCCATATTTTTATAATTTTATCTAGGAATGCTACCTATTTTAATCCTGTGTGACAAACACATCACAGGGCCTCTAGCAAGGGTTATTTGTACATGCTATTTCCTAGCCATGGACCAATGTGCAGTTTGGTAAATATAATTCTTGCTGGTAATATGCTAGCTTATATTTTTGTTTTTCAAAAGAATAAAGCCCCTTCTGGTTCAGCTAGCAGACATTAGATGAGACTGACAGCGCAGGATGGTGAGATGAGGCTTCAGCTTAACCTTGTTTTTGCCTCTGCAAGAGGTACTATCCCATTGGCACACGTAAGGTAAAATTCCTTCTTTTGCTGAAATAAACGACTTGGTTTCAACTGCTCATGTTACAAAAATGGTATATTTTGTTGATAAACAATAGTCATGTAATGGTACAAGTGAGACATATAGACTGGACATCGCTGCAGTGTACACATAATTCTAGGATAGCCTTTGAATAGTTCTGTGTGCAACTTTGAATATGTTGTCTTTTGAAATGTGATATAAGACTTCCCATTAGTCAAACTCTAGCTGTGAACTTGCTAAATGAGTTTTTTTCATGTCCATTGTTGATAGATTGTGCTGATTAAGCGACCTAGTGCCCAACAAATGCATTGGACTAGGTTGCTTCATTCAGTTTATCCTATAGTTACATGTATAACTTGTTGCTTGGTTTGGAGTTATAGAGACTAATGGTTTCATTCATGTGTATGTGAAACTTCCCTCACAAACAAGGAAATTCTTAATCATATCCCAAATGTCATTTTTTTCAGGATGAATGTAGAGTGGAGCGCATGAGTAATGGGATGGTCCAAATCGAGCCAAGCCAAGATTTAGTGGTGTCAAGGCGCTTTAGATGTTATTTAGGACCAAATGTAGTGAATATCTTTATTGTGCTCTGGTTTTTTGATGTGTGTGCATCTTGAGTTTGATATTGGATCGTTTAATTATAGATGTGAACAAACAAATCAATATTTTGGTTTAATGGCTTGATTCAATTGCTTTATTGATGTCTACTGAATTTCTAATTAAGCGATGGCGTTGTAATATTATTCGGTGGCACCAAACTAAAAGTGTTGTAAAAGTGGCTATTGGCAACGACATTTTTGTGGCAATATATCTTATAGCAACACACAATGTGAGTAGCAATAGAGGTTGCCTCTTATAGCAACGACACGGTGAACGTGGCAATTGCACATGTTGCCACATTTTTGGTGTTGCAACATAATCCTTGTTGCCACATTTGTTTTGTGTAGCAATACCGATCGGACATTATAGCAACCAAATGTTGGGCGTGGCAATTGCACATGTTGCTACCATTTCTTAGTGTTGCAACATAATCCTTGTTGCCACACTCGTTTTGCGTGGCAACAACAATTGCACCCTATAGCAACCAAACCTTGGTCGTGGCAATTGCACAAGTCGCCACCACTTCTTGGTGTTGCGACATAATCTTTGTTGCCACACCAGTTAAGTGTGGCAATACATTGTTTTGCAACACATGTCCATTGTTGCTAGTGCACCATTTGCCACCGCATGTGCAAGTTGCCATTACAAGATCTAGCAACGCCAAAAAAGTGTTGCATTAGTTGTTGTTGCCACACCTACAACTGTAGCAAAAGCTTATGTTGCAACGTTTAGGTGTTGCAATTTCAAACTGCATTTTGCAACACTTTCCATAAAAGTGTTGTCCAAAGCTTTGCCCACGCAAGCACTTGCAATGCCTCCCAACGAAAAAAAAGTGTTGCTATTTCTATTATTGCAACTATTTTGGCCCTTTGCAACACTTTTCGGGTGTTGAGATAGGGTCAAAATTTAGTAGTGCAATTTAAACTAAGCACCCTGCTTAATCTAAAAGGTGTATGAAAAATACTTCAAAACCTAAGCATACTATAGCAAACAACGGTAGCATGAAAGCATTACGAGATTTATTCAAACGAGAGATGATAGAGCATGATGAGTGTCGAGCATGCATAAAGGTAAAGATAACCAAGCTAGTGTAGCAACACGACAATAAATGTTTCTATGTATGTAATTTCAATGTTGCATAATGACTGGTTGGACATACCTCGTATTGTCATCCTTCGTTCTTCTTTACTCCAAACCTGGCATGGTCAGTGACAAGAATACCCGAAGGAAAAATATGCTCATAATGTAGGGGTATATAGTGATATATAAGTCTTTATAGTATTTCCCCCTAGAGTGCTTGTTTTTAGGACAAAAAAAACTCGTCCTTGGGAAACTTTCAAATTATGAATCAAGATGATGAAGTGGTTTCCCTTATAATGCCAGTCTCAAAATTTCAAGCCGTAGGAAAATTCATCAACAACCACCCTTTCTAAGAAAAAGAGAGTATTGGAGATCTCATGTGCGGCAAGAATTGAGATGGTAATCAATTTAGGAGTTTTCAAATGAGCATGGACTAGGTGGAAAAGTTCCATTTATGAAGTAGTCTTTATGCTCATTGATGTTCTCCATAAAATGCGCTCCTTTTGGTCTTCCTTAGATCGTTCATAATATTTTAGGATCGTGAGGGAGGCAAGAAAAGGGCACAAGAGGATTCATTGGGCTCAAGGATGTGGTTAAAGATGGGTTTGAAAAGAATTATCTAATTTGAACATAGAAAGAGAGAGACAGGAGTGGCTTCTTGATGGCTTTGCTCTCTTCCTATGGCATGATTAGATATGCCATCCTTGAGGTTCCCCCAATGTTCTCACGTAGTAATAAAGGTGCTTTCTAAGAGATTATCTCAAAAGAGGTTTGGATTATATATGGTCTCTTGTGAAGCTGGAAGTTCATGAAACTCATCATCTAAAGAGATATCCAAGGGTTGAATTTCTTCTCCCCTTAAAGGTTTTTAGCGCATTGATGATTTGGGGTTGATAGCTAAGCCTTGGGATTGGAGTGATGGTGATATAGCTATCAGAACTTCTATTTTTTTTTTTCGGCTGGAGGATGATTCTTCTTCCTTTGGGTGGTCATAAAGGATGCTAGTATATGGGTTTCACCCGCTGAGTTCGATCAAAGCAAACCTTGCTTAAAAAGGGAAAGAAAAGGTTCCTCAAAAACTGCATGATGATCATGCGCACAACACTTTCATGATGTCGGCAAAGACTCCTACCATAGAAGATATGATCCTGCTTCTCACTCGACGAAGTATTGCTTCATGATCATTTTGATCAACCGTAGGCGTAGCTAATGGCCGGATGTAAGGATGAGATTTAAGGATTCTAGTGGCCGAGCTTCCGCTTAAGGGTGCGGTATAAGATAGATAAATATGGAATCAATTGATCCCACGAAGATAGAAAAAGATGAGAAGATAGAATAAAAAAAAAAGATAAAAGTATGGTACAAGATTTAGCTATAGTTTTTCAACGTGGTCTCAAACCGTTCTCCCAAGAACGGCGCCGGAAATGCTTGTTGGTATTTGTTAACCTACGGGAATATTATGATGGATAATCCATAGCGAACGGATACCGGTGAGCACTTCACGAAGGAATAGGGCTTTAAATATCGAATCCACGGGGAGAAGGTAAGAGAGTACGTCGAAGTGTATAGCTAAATCCGAGTGGCTAAAACTAGATTAAAAGAGAGGTAAGGAGTTCTATTAGGAAGGTCTTGTTCTCACTTCAAGTAAATCATTTGCACATTGTTCTTAAGAGGGGGTTGTCATGAAGAAACTCTTAATAAAGGGAATCTACGCTAACAACGCTTGAGGGGCTCCCTACGATTTCTATAAACGGGGCGGGCGTGACAAAGGACTCAATGGCTATTTGTCACCACCACGATCGGCCTTAACAAGTGTCTTCACCCCGGCCTATAGAAGGTATTCGTAATAAGCTAGTCAATCTAAGCACCACGCTTACATTAATCTAACAACTTCAACTCAAGAGCAACCAAGAATCAAAGTAATCTTATCAAAGAAATACGAACCTTAAGAACAATAGAGACAATACCACTTACTCGAATGGAAGTCGAACAATCCACAAGATCTCGAGTTGCGCTCCAATGGCACCAACTCGGAGGAAGAAGAAGATGGAGGCGCCGACAGCTCAGGGCCTTCCTTCAACTCCGCCTCAACCGCGCTCTAATTCTCTCAACTTGAAGCTCTACTCTCAACTCTAATCTAGGGCTTCTAGTTCTACATCTTGTCTAATCTTCTACTTCTAGTTCTTGAACTAGAGCTAAGGCCGTCGACTAGAGCTGGATCGATCCGATATGATGATGAGTTGATCTCCGATGATTGAAGCCCAGGGGCCTAGGGGTCTATATATATGGGTCTTCTTATGTCTCTTCGACTTCCAAGCAATATGGTACTAATCTTCATGGGCCTTGACAATGAACGATGACCATTGGATCAAACCGACATTATACGACCGGTTTAGATTGCGTCTTAGAGGCGGTGGAGGAAGCTTCCGGAGACAGGGGCAACTTGGCCGCCAAGCCAGGCCGATCGGCCTGGTTATTGGGCCGATCGGCCCAGGGTGGGTCCCACCCTAGGCCCCGCGATGCGTCGTGGCTTCTGGAGTCTTCTAGATGATGTTTTCTTCGGTGTCAAGTTTCGTTCACGTCGGGAGTAATCCGGAGCCTTCTAGACTTGTTTTGGAGTTGGATTGCGTTGCGTTATGACACATCAATTACGCTGTTTTTTCATTTAAGTCCCCGCAAATCACAACTTTACCAAAACTCATGGAAATCATTAGTAGAAACCCCTAATAAGGTTATCTAATTATATTTTAGTCCTTTTCCATGTTTAGTTGATAATTAAAAGTATGCATTAACAAGTGTCAACAAGCACCACCACAAGTTGCTACTGGTGCCATCATGCTCCAATAATAAGGTAGCATCTTGAGGTGAGTTGTCAATAAATAAGCTTTCTCTTAATTATGGCATGTTCATGAATAAAGAACCAAACATGTTAGAGTAACACCCTTGCTTGATCGACTTCATTAGCTCAACATGTTTTGTTTCTTTTGTTGTTCTTAACACCACCTTCTTGATCCGATAGTCCTAATCATACTAGCAATTGTATTGCAACATTCATGTTCCATCTTCTCGATCTTATCACCCTTGTTATAGAAACGAAACACATAAACATTAACTTTATCTTGTTTGATGTGCCACGAGGTTTTAGAGAAGAATGAACTTTTTGGTTCTGTTGGTGTTTTCCCACCAAGGGGCCCATGCACTTGATCTCTGCCTTGTCTTTGCACGCAGGACACACTTCGAGCAAAATATGGAGGAGTCGTCACTCCCCTAAAAATTCTACAAGTGAATGGCCTGAACCTACAAAGCATGCACCTAAAACAAGAAGCTACCAACCCCCAATATCAAACTTTCACTTCTAAATGTTGGACCAGCAAAAGAACATGGGTGACACCATTACCAAGTTCAGATGATACACTCAAGGAGTAACCAAGGTAAGTAGTCTTGTTCAAAGGACTTAAAACGTTGAACCCCGCCGAAAGGTAACTTCGGTAGTTATCCATATTTAATTCCTAGCATTGCATATCATATTTATCTTTTACGCAACTTGCATTAGCATATTTACTTCTTTGCATAATCATTTTCCTTTAGCATATTTAATTTCTGCATTAACATTGCATTGAAAAATTCTAAAGCCCCATGTGAATAATCTTGTGGTGTGTAATAACCCATAAGGATATTCACCGTGGTGGCATAAAAATAATTATTCATTCATCTAGTTGCATTTGCATCATAATTCTTTGCATGCATATAAATTTATAAAACTCCAAAAATATTTTCTGCTGAAGTTTTACATAGAATAATCATGATCCATCTCTAGGCACATGAAGCTAATGTGGCTAAACCCTAATGCTTAATCAAGTTCCACTAGCTTTCTTTGTCTATTTAAGTTCAAGAGATTCGAAGGGAGAGAAACATGATAGGTCGACATCATCATCGCCATCTACCTCAACTTCCTCATCATCAATGACCCTACACTTCAATCCATCTTGGGGAGAGCACCCCTAGAGTTATCCCGATAAGTATCTCTACTATAGTATTATTATTATTAGCTAAATATTTAGTTTGCTTGGTTTGCTAGAAAGTTTGCTAGGAGTCTAGTTTTATAAAAGTCTAGTCGTTTAAAGAGTCTTTGCTAGAGTTTGGGAATAAATAAATAGGAGTGTACGGAGGTTTTCTTTTCCACCTATATAAATAAACTCTAAAGCTAAATCTCATGCATGGAAATGATGAATAGTTGCTTCGCCGTAATTCCTTTTCAGTACCAAGCTTTCAAGCTTAATTTCTCTCGAGCCTTAAATGCAACACTTTGCTTTGACTTGAGATTTACTTTGAACTGAAACCTATGGGTTGCGAATTGCTTGCTCTGTTGACACCTGTTATAGCATAATATTAATAGTCAACTAAACATGAAATAAGGGCTTAAAATGAATAATCACATAGACTAGGGGATTTACTAACATAATTCCACGAGCTTTGGTGATTTATATCTTTCTGAGGGGACTTAACGATAAAAAGCGAGTTAAGAACAGTGAAAACCCAAAGAGTTTGCATCCCATACGATGACAAGACTTGACCGTGAGGCAACTCAATCCAAAAAGTGGACTAAAACATTCTAAAAGTGGACTAAAACATTCTAGAAACTTTAAATGTGCACATGATAAGTTCCTATGTGACAGAGTGTTGAACCTCCTACCACAACCATATATACATGCTCCTAGATTAGGAAAACCTTTTGACATATATATAGGCTGCTTGCTTTGCATTGAGTTTGTTCAATCTTTGTCGACCCTTAGAAACTTGTCATGCTGATCATGTACACTCCACCACCATTCCATCTCATTCTATCTCATTCCACTCTATTGCATTTCACTCCACTCCACTCGACTCCATGCATGCATATGCTATTTCCACCCTGGAAGTACGCATCCACCACTACACCACCATATACACCCATTATGCATCCACTATATCCACTAAAAATGTTCTACTCCTATCTGGGATAGAACAACCAAAAAATATTCCCTACACCCTTCCACCCATCCATATCTAGCCAATATCTTACAAAGCTCCATTACTCTTGTCTATCTCTCAAAAAGTTTATTGCAAAAGAGATTTGGGTTGTAGTAAAAAAAAAAAAAAAAAAGAAGAAGAATAAAGGAGAGTAAAAAATGGACAAGTGTCCGCTGAAAACAATGGGTACTTAGATGCCCGCAAAAAAAAAATGAGGAAGAAAAAGAGATACAACCCAAGTTCTCACAAATATTCCAAATCTTAAAGAGAGATGATTCCTCAAGGAGCAAATGTAGAATTAGGCTTTCCCTCATTCATTAGATATACCTCATCGCATTCACCCTCATTATTCACTTACCACCATATTCATTCCACTATACACATGCATCACTTGATCTGTATGACTTGTGACTTTGGATCCATTGCTTGAACTTACAATATATGCTTAGTAAGTTGATGTAGTTTTCTCCCACCTATGAGCTCCAGATATAAGCCTTAGATATAGGGTGAGAGAGAAGAAGGCATAGTGTCCTACTGCCTTAGCCAAAAATATCACATATTATGAGAGAGAGGCAAAACAACCTTGCTGCCTTAGTGAGGATCCACAAATACCACAAATGAGAGACTTGAGAGAGTCATACCAGGAACTTTGAGTTTTATTTTAAAAACTTACAAAAACTCCAGAAGGACAGTTGAACAAAGAGTTTGAGATATGGTGCTTGACTTGATTGTTCTATCTTTCAATTACCCAAGATCCCAAGAAAAAGCTATAAGCTCCATGGTTAAAGGTAATATGGGTAAGTTGAAAGTTGAAAAAGTTTATTCTTATCTAGAGAGAAATTTTGTTTGAAAGCATGTGTATTTTGGAGGCTTTAAAGCGTTGTAGCAACTCCTGATCCATTGCTAAGTTTGGCTTTGCAAAGGACTAGCAAAGGGTAAGCTTGGGGAGCTTGTTGACACCTGCTATAGCATAATATTAATAGTCAACTAAACATGAAATAAGGGCTTAAAATGAATAATCACATAGACTAGGGGATTTACTAACATAATTCCACGAGCTTTGGTGATTTATATCTTTATAGGGACTTAACAGATAAAAGCAATTAAGAACAGTGAAAAACCGAAGAGTTTGCATCCCATACGATGACAAGACTTGACCGTGAGGCAACTCAATCCAAAAAGTGGAAAAAACATTCTAGAAGACACCAGGAGGAGGGAGAACCTGTTGTGACACAAGGCCCTGGCGATCGCCAGGCCCATTTCTGGCGACCGCCAGGAGTTGGAGCCCAAATCCAGTCAACTTTTTAGGTCGGTTTTCTAACCGACATTGAGGTTGTATCTATACCGTTGCTCAAGGTCGGGTTTGATCCAAGGGTCATCGTTCATCGCCAAGGGCTATATAAGCAGACCACTGTCCCCCGGGGTAAAACCCTAATTCATTATCATTCGGTATCAATAGGTCGAGACCCACGAGTATCCCACTTTTGTCTAGATAGAAATAGATCTAGATGAGCTAGTATGCAAGAGGGATTAGATCTCATTAGATCTAATCTTTAGAACAAGAGAGATAGAGAGAGGGAAGGGACCGGAGGAGGAGGTGGCTGTCGGTGCTACCTCCACAACTTGTACCTCGGTGGAAGTTAACCTACACTTGGAGTTACTACGGTAATCTACTTCTTCTTTTAGTAAGTAATATTGTTTATATTGTTCTTATTGGTCTCATGAGTCTCTTTTGAGTACTTTAATCCGGTACCTAGATTAGAGTAATATTCATAGTGCAAACATGGTGTTTGGACTCGGGTATCTCGTTAGATGCACCCTACCTTCCGGAGCATGGTAGTTCGTGGTAGTGACAGTACCATTGATTCCTTTGGATTCCACATCCCGTTGGTTAGGCCAAGTAGGACCCTTCGTTGCTGGAGGATTGCACGTTTCGGCCCCTGCTTTCCTTTGAGTACGTCCCCATAAGGATAATATCAACATGGCTTACCAAGATAAGAATTAGATATCTTAGTAATCCTCTCTCGCTATCTCAACCTTCTTAAGTCTTGTGCTACTCTAGGGTTAAGATTAGATCGTAGTCTCCCTCACCCGTTTCCCTGTGGATTCGATATTAAACCCTCTCCCGGGTGAAGTGCTCACCGGTATCCGTTCGCTTGTGGATTATACAAATTATAAATATTTCTGTAGGCTTATCTAATACCAACAAGCTCTACGACATACCATCGAAGAATAACCACAAGATACCATTTGAAAAAAAAAAAAACCATCAATTAAGTTTTGTAATCTGGTCCAATTTCTATCCTTTAATATAATCCTCAGTGCATCCTAATCCATAATCATTGTAACTATTATCAAAGATGGTTTGGTTTGGAGCTAACCTAATAATGGAAATCTTGTGTTACACAATATTCATAATCCTGGCTAGTCTATCAAAAATGGACTTAAGATAAATCTTAATGAATACTTATATATATATATTTTTTTATCAAAGTAAGTGTATCAAACAGGGGAAACAAATTCTAAACTGCTAAGGTCCTATTTCATTTTAATTTAATCCATCCATGTGGATTTAAGTCCGACCACATCACGAGAGAATTGGCATCTTGAACTTCATCCATGTCTAAACTTGTAGCCTTCGACCGTATACGCTTTGTACTTTCAAATGACGTTTGGGTATTAGGAGTAAAGGGGTATTAGGACTATCTCGTAAGGCATACATAGAAAAGATTCTTAAGAAATATTGTATGCATAAGTGTAGTCCCTCACCCCGCACCCATTGTCAAGGGCGATAAGTATGGGGAACATCGGTGCCCCAAGAACCAAATCGAGCTCGAACAAATGAGATCGTACCTTATGCATCAATTTGTCGGAAGTTTGGTATGCTCAAATATGTACTCGCCGGGGACATAGCATTCGTTACCGGGTTACTTGGAAGATATCGAGAAAAATCTAGGTGCGAGAACACTCGAAATTAGTTAAGAAAGTCTTGCGCTATTTGCGGGGCACAAAAGGCTTCATGCTAACTTATAGAAAATCAGACACCCTTAAGATAGTAGGGTACTTTCGATTCGAGATTATGTGGGAGATGAAAGAAAATCCACTTCGGGATATATTTTTACTCTCTTGAGAAGGAGCTATATCGTGGAAAAGCTCAAAACAAACTCTCGTTACATCATCCACAATGTATGCGGAGTTTGTGGCATGTTATGAGGCCTCGGGTCAGGTGAATTGGCTTAAGAAGTTCATACCCGGTTTAAGAGTGGTAGACAAAGCATTGAGAAACCACTTAAGTTATATTGCGATAATAATCCCGTAATAGAATATGCTCACAACAATAGGTCAAGTGCTGCCACCAAACACATTGACATTAAGTACTATGTTGTGAAGGAAAAAGTCCGAGGATCATGTTATAAGTCTAGAGCATATAAGTACAGATAAGATGTTAGCGGATCCGCTCACAAAGGCTTACCACCCAATGTGTTTAGAAAACACCTAGCCGGCATGGGTTTAATGGAAAGCCTATGATTCCTAGACACTTAGGGCCCAAAATTAGATTTTAGAACTTTATTTCATATCGAGGGATGTATTGTAGCTGTTAAGTCTAACGGCAATTTGCTGTGATGATGAGACACGCTCTACGCATAGCTTTGTAATGGGATGAAGTTTAAGAAATAAGTTTTAAGTTAAGATTAAGATAAGTTATTAAGAGGAGATCAAGGGGGAGAATGTTAGTATTTGATCTCTCTTGGTTTTGGGCCCAACGGACCGAACTAAACCTTGATCCGCTCCCTGATCGGGGGAGCCCAACCCACTAATGGTTGGAGGGCCCTGTCACACTGCGGTACATAAATAGGAGGGTGGGGGCGCCGGGGCACGGTACCCTAAGTTCACCGCCGCCATTTTTTTTCCCCACCCACATTTCTAGACCTAATCCGATCTTCGGACCGCAGCAAGTGACGGGAAGCTTCTCCACCGCCAGCTGCGTCGACGCCGGCGACGCCCCTTCACCGACCGTCGCTGCCCTAGTGTAGAGGAGGTCCCCGACGGCGCCATGGCGGAGTCCCGGCAACAACAACGGCAAGGGAAAGGATGGTCTGTACCCGATCTACTTATACGCTCGTTACTCGTAGATCTAGGTCATATATGTGTATCAGTTCATCTTTTGTCACAAGTTGTACCCGTCTGATCTACTACTAGTGATCCTCTAAGATGTATTTCATCTATCACTGAGCCGTCATAGCGGGGATCAAAATCGAGTGAGTGGTGCTCATCCAACTGAGCCGATGTGGCTCGTTCGAAGTCGCCGGTGACTTTTACACACCATGTTGTTGTATATTACTGCACTGTGGAAATTCTATGTGCAACCATGCATCCAATGTTTTTCTTCCTACCCGATGTTTCAGCACCATAGGAATTTGGATGACCAAAGCATGTACGAACTATGTAAAACTTCTCCGAAAAGCCATGCCCCCGTTTGTAACTGCCACTCCCAAAGTCTGCTAAAAGTAAGCCAAGTTTATCCCGCCCATCGATCTCATCATATATACATCGGATTTATCATATCACATGCCATGCCATGTGGAAGTTCGTTCTTCTTGTGAAACCATGAAGTGTTCTTGCCCCTCTTGGAATTCTTTTAGCTTAGGCGTCACCACCATTGATCTTGACCATGCCAACTACGTACAGCAAATTAACAATAGCCATTTGTTATACCAGTATGCGCTTGCACAAGTCACAAACTCGCTCTCCCTCTACCAGTATAAATACCCCGGCCAGTCGCCACATCTCATGCTGCACTGGTCCATCGATCGAAACAGAGCCATCAATATCATATATATCTGGCCTTTGGTGCTTATTCACACAACTAGTTCATCAGGAACCGCAATGGCGGTGTGCTCACCGGCTAGTGTGTTTCCTAGCTCTGGCCTTGGTGGCCATGACTCAGTCTGTGGCGCAGAACTCGCCGCCCGGACTATGTGGACCTGCACAACGCGGCGGCAAGACTGAGGTGGGCGTCGGCCCGGTGTCCTAGGACGACACAGTGGCCGCGTACACGCAGAGCTACGCGGCGCAGCGGCAGGGCGACTGCCAGCTGGTCTGTGAGGGGAATAGCCTTGGGGAGGAAGGAGATAGGTAGGAGCTGGAACTAGATAGATTCAGAGATGAATTCAAAACAGTTTAAACGATTACAAGTTTCTCCATACTCTCTTCCTCGCCCTCTCTTCTATTTATACAAGGTCACACTTTCCAGGCTGGGCGGTGACGCGGACATTGGGCTTTGCGGAGACGGACGGGCCTCGGGCCCGGGCTTCTTCCCGGGCGAGGCAGGTGTCGATCCTCGACGGCCGAGCCTCCTCTCGTGTCTCCTTCCGGACTCTGCCGACAATCCCCGCTCTTGAGAACCGGCGTGCCCCACGCCGGTGCACATCGGGAACTGGCCGACGCAGCGCCACGGCGGCTCCCAGGTCGCGAGCCGAAAGCAGGTGAAGAGGACCACCGGATGAGGCCTTCCTCGCTGGCGATCACCCGGTGTCCACCGTCGTAGGACCTTCAGTGGAACCTGCAAATGAGACAGTGCCGCGGAGAGCAGATGATACTGGTTGAGCCCGGAGACAATCGGCCGTGAGACATGAAAAACATTGTGAATCATGAATCCAGCGGGGAGAGCGAAGCTTGTATGCAACAGCGCCCGATCTTGTCAATGACTCTGTATGGCCCAAAGTAGCGGAAGCACAACTTGTTGCTTGAGCGGCGAGCAATGGAGCTTTGCACATACGGTTGCAGCTTGAGAAAGACCAGGGCACCAATCGGGAAAGAACGTTCGAGACCGGCCTTTGTCCGACCGACGCTTCATACGAAGTTTTGGCCCTCAACAGATCTTTGCTTAACCAGGTCCCGTGATCAACTCGTGATTAGCCATCCGGATGAAGATCTTGAACTGGAGCGGAGAGTCCACATCGATACCCAAGTGGCGTGGTGGGTAACCGTAAAGGACCTCGAACGGAGAACGTCCCAAGGAAGAATGGTCTCGAGGTGTTATACCAAGTATTCCGCCCGGTGACAACCACTTACTCCACCGAATTTGGGCATGCATGAGTGAAACAGATGAGATAGGTTTCGAGGCATTGATTTACCCGCTCCGTCTGTCCGTCCGGTTTGAGGATGGTAGGAGGAAGGCGAGCAACAGAGTCGTGCCGACCATCTTGAATAGCAACTGCCAAAACGAGCCTGGTGAAAATTCGATCCCCGGTCGAGACAACAATCCGCAGAGGCATTCCGTGGGAGGCGATAAACTTGGTCCGGGAAGAGCTTGGCAACAGTTGAAACATTGAAGGGATGCCGAAGAGCCAAGAAGTGAGCATACTTCGAAAATGCATCCACAAACGACCAAGACAAAGATTCGCGGCACCGAGAAATAGGCAACCCCTCAACAAAATCCATCGTGATGGTATGCCACGCACCTGGGGGAACGGGTAAGGGCTGTAGGAGGCCAGGATAGCGACTGCGGTCGGGCTTGGCCTGTAGACAGACAGAGCAGTTTTGAACGAAGGACCAAATCATTTTCTTCATCCCGGGCTAGAAGAACAGGCGTTTGATACGTTGGTATGTCACTGGGGCGCCTGAATGACCTCTGTCGGTTCTGAATGTAGCGCCGCAACACGCATTGTTGTGCACCGTATTCGTGCCCAACCCACGCGGCCTTTGTAACGGATGACACCATTCTCGCAATGTGTATGGTGGCGGCGAGAGAGTCGCCAGACGCCAATTGAGTCGAAGGTCCACGCAGCGGGGTCGGACTGGTAACCCTCGATAACTTGATTCACCATTGGTTCTTGACGAAGAGATGGCCATGAGGGGCTCAGGGTGAGCTCGGCGAGACAAGGCATCACCGCGGCGTTCTCGAGAACCCCTTGCGGTAGATGATCTTGTATCAGAGTAGAAAGCAGCCGTGTAAACACTTTCTCGCTGCCAGCCGTGTGAAGACGCTGCTCATTGAGGTGAGTGAGGCTCGGTGGTGCGTATGGATGAAGAACTCGGCTTGCAACAAGTAATGCCGCCACCGGGTCGACCGCCATTAGGATAGCTAAATATTCCTTCTCGTAGATCGCCGGACCTTGGTTTTTCAAACTCAAAGGACGATCGATATACGCGATGGGGTGACCTTTTCGATGGAGCACAGCGCCAATGCCGAACCGGATGCGTCGGTCTCGATATGGAACGGCAATGTGAAATCGGTAGAGCCAATACGGTCGCGAAGAGACAAAGCGTGCTTGAGCAAATTGAAAGCGATCTCATGAGATGGTGTCCGGACAAACAGTTGATCCTTCCGGTAACTCGGTCAGCGGCTTAGCCAGAATGCCGAAGTGCTTCACAAACTTATGATAGTAGCCCGCTAATCCGAGAAAGCCGCGTAACTCCTTGATCGATGCGACGGGCGAGGCCGGTCAACAACAGCTTGGACTTTAATTTGGATCGGTGGACAACCCATCAGCACTAATTACATGTCCGAGGTAGGCAATGGATTGCAAGGCCAGCCGCATTTGGACAACTTGAGTTTCCACTTGTCTTGTCGTAGCCGGTCAAAGACCCGAGCCGTGCTGCACATGTTCCTCAAAAGAGCGGCTGTAAACAAGTATGTCATCAAAGAAAACCACCACGAAACGCCGCAGTCCAGAGCTAATGTGACATTCATCGCTCCCCGGAAGGTACCCGAGCGCCTGTCAAGCCAAACGCCATCACCCTAAAACTCGTGATCGTCCAACATGTGTTTGGAAGGCGGTCTTGTGTTCCTCACCAGCCTTGAGCAGGATTTGATGAAAACCAGCCCGTAAATCTAATGTGGAGAACCACTGAGCACCTGCCAATTCATCCATTAACCGATCAAACATGGGGACAGGATACTTGGACTTCTTAGTCAAGGCATTCAACCGACGGAAGTCAACACGTAATCTGTAGGAGCCGTCTTTTTTCTTGACGAGCAGGACTGGTGAGGAGAAAGAACTTGAACTGGGCTGAATGAGGCCCCGACCGAGCATATCCCGTACTTGAGTTTCAATCTCATCTTTCAAGCGAGGAGGGTATCCAGAGGGCCGCACAAAGATAGACTGGGCGCCATCCACTAGCGGAAATTTCATGATCACAGGCACGCGATGGAGGTAAACTGTCAGGGGGCTGAAACAGGTCCTGATAGGCCTCAAGTAACTGCTAGATAGCTGGTTGTACCTCAGGAGCTTCCACTGAATCTGCTGGCAATACAGACTCCACATGCAGCAATAGTTGTTCAGGAGCAACCGACTGAATTCCCTGCAACCCCTTGAAAGTACCATGATAAGGAACTATGAGCTGTTTGTGCACCCAGTCAACCAACATAGGACTATGAGCCTCAAGCCAGTCCATGCCAACAACTACATCAAACCGACCAAGTGGCAATACTCTCATGTCAGAAACAAAGGAGCAATCCCCAACAGTCCATTGGACCTGCTGCAAGATAGCAGCACAATGCAGAAGTTTACCACCTGCAACCTGTACTGACAGTTGAGAAGGAATGGCATTGACATTCGTCAGGGTAGCAGCAACTGTATCACTGATGAAAGTAGAGGAGCTGCCACTGTCAATCAATAGAGAAACTGGGATACCCTGAATGACCCCATCCAGACAGATAGTTCGAGCAGCAGGAACCCCAGTCATTGCAGCCTTAGAAATAGCCATCATAATCTGTTCTGAAGGACTGGCTTCTGTATCAGAACTTGCCAAAGAATCATCAGAGGAACAGGATTCCCAAATACCATCAACCGCATGCAGGATTTCGGAGCACACCTATGTTCCCCGGTCCACTTGGCATTACACTTGTATACTTAGACCGAGTGCACGCCGATAGGTCTTCAGAGCCCGTAGTGCAGTTTCAGGGGACTGAGCTCGGGAAGATAAAGGGGAAGTCACCGGCGTAGTCGTCTGAGGGGGCGCCTTGTCCACACGAGCGGCTTGAGCTTGAGACGGCACCGGCGGCGGTGGTAGCGCCAGTGGCGTCCGTGAGCTTGGTAGAGCCCGAGTTGCCGATGACGATGACCAATCACCGTGGCGCCCATGGCGCGGAGCAGCTCCAACTCCTGCTTCTTCCTATAACATAGCAAGGGAGCAGGCAGCATCCAGGTTGCGAGGACTCATAACAAGGACTACTGAACGGATCTCAGGACGAAGACCATCGATAAATCTCGTGGTGAAGAACATGGGATCAGTGGACAAAGAGTAGGCAAATCAAATGATCCACAAGTTCACAGAATTGTGATATGTATTCAGACACGGAGCCGACCGACGGACATTGAACGGTTTGTCGCATCAGTAGTTCCTTCGAGTGCGGTCAAAACGATCATGCAACAAACCGACAAAAGGTAGCCCAGTTTAGGAATGGTAATTGTGATGATAAGGACTGGAACACAAAGCGGCAGGGCCCGTCAACATGCATCTCTACGACGGATAACCACACATGTTCAGGAACGTATACAGAGCAAAATACTTCTGAGAACGGGACACCCACAAGCGCGGATTCTCCCCATTGAACCGAGGGAAATCCAGTTTTGGCATGCGGCCCCGAGCGGTGGGGTTAGCGGCAACGTAGGTGTTGATAGGTGGTGGCCTTGGCGGTGGTGGAAGGTGAGGCGTAGACACTAAGGGTGGAGGCGTAAACGGCGAACGAGGAAGAGGACTGCGAGGTGGTGGATCCGGGCGGCTTACGGATGCCGGAAGTGCACCATGGTCGTGACCAACCCGTGGCCACTTTCCCGTGTAATCGAAGTCGTGGCTGTGCCCACTGGGCCCGCCGGCGTGAAATCCCGCAGGTGCGACGCCGGACGCCGGTAATTCGGAGCCGATGATGCCGGGTGCGGCGCGGCATTCCGTCGAACACCTCGCGGTTCCACCCGATGTCGAGCTTATTCACCTTGAGGCGGAGGTCATCGACGATACCCTCCTGCTCAGGTCGCCACTCGCTGAGGTCGGGCGACGTTCTTCTCCATCTCGGTGAAGCGGGCCTCGCGCCGGGCGCGTGACGCTCCATGGCCGGGTCGGGGCGACGGGGGTTGGCCTCGAAGCGCGGTAAGGCGCTCCTCGACCGAAACCGCGCACTGCTGCTGCAGGTTGTCGAGGTCGACGAGGCGACGCTCCCACTTGTCGCCGAGCTGGGGTGAAGCGGCGGTTCATCTCATCCTTGGACGCGTGGATCTCTTCGAGCACAAGCTTGAGGGTGGGCTCCATGGCGCCGCGCGATCGGTTCAGCCGCGTGTAGTGGTGATGAGGAAGAGCGGAAGGTTCCGAATCGGTGACGCCTCGATACCAATTGTGAGGGGAATAGCCTTGGGGAGGAAGAAGGAGATAGGTAGGAGCTGGAACTAGATAGATTCAGAGATGAATTCAAAACAGTTTAAACGATTACAAGTTTCTCCATACTCTCTTCCTCGCCCTCTCTTCTATTTATACAAGGTCACACTTTCCAGGCTGGGCCAGTGACGCGGACATTGGGCTTGCAGAGACGGACGGGCCTCTGGGCCTGGGCTTCTTCTGGCGAGGCAGGTGTCGATCCTGACGAAGCCGGAGCCTCCTCTGTGTCTCCTTCCGGGCTGCTGACATGGTCCACTCCAAGCGGGCCCTACGGCGAGAACATCTTCTGGGGCTCCGCCGGCGCCGACTGGTCGGCGTCCGACGCCGTGGGCTACTGGGTCTCCGAGAAGCAATACTACGACCACGACACCAACAGCTGCGCGGACGGGCAGGTGTGCGGGCACTACATGCAGGTGGTGTGGCGCGACTCCACTGCCATCGGCTGCGCCCGCGTCATCTGCGACAACAACGCCGGCATCTTCATCACCTGCAACTACAACCCGCCGGGCAACGTCGTCGGCCAGAGCCCTTACTAGACTCTTGTCATATCATGCATACTACATACGCTAGCTTTCAGCATGGCATGATTGGTGTGCTATTTTATACGTACGTATACGTGTGCCGCATATATGCATGAAGCATGATATGCATGCATACCATGGGTCGGAGGCAATAAATTGTTGTGAACTGTATACCATACGATGAGTGTTTGTAAACAAAATGCAGTCAATAAAATCATGCGTGAGACTGCTGAGGCAAATATTTCTTTTCTTATTTTGATTTTATTGATCTTTTTCAAAAGCGCCGTCCCGGACTAAACCAAGACCCTGTGCCAAAGTCTAAAATATAGGACCTTGTATGCTAGTAATGCTACATCAAGATTGAACAATAAAATAGCGCTATTCTAAAACCACAAGCCAAATTAACTCGAAAAAAATACTGAGTAATACTGAACGTGTTCAGTATCTACACCCAGATACTGAATAACACTGAAAAGGAACACGCCCACCGTCATCATTGCCACCTTCGCCTACACGCGTTCACCATCCCTACTACCACCACCATGTTCTTGGCCACCCATTTAAGCAATAAGTTCAACTATACATGTGTCCAAGTAAATGCTCCGATGAGAAAGAAAAAAGGTTGCTATATATGCCTAGAGCATTGGTATAGGCAGCTCTATATACAGAGTCATTTCTACAAATGCATTTTTTAGAAGCGGTTGATAATCTAGAGACCTGTTTGTAAATGAGGCTAGCTTAGTGGGGCCTAAGGGCCACCCTAAAAAGGCAGTGCCTCTACAAATCGATTATGTGATGGTGTATACGCTACATCTAGATATATAATAAGATTTATGTATCTAAAAAGGTCAAAACGACTTAAAATCGACTCAAGTCATATATGTACATACTTTAGATCTATAAATTTGTAAATATATGAGTACATATATTCCTTTGTTTCCCATTGGTAGTATGAGTATGTAGTAGGCAGTGCCGGCCCTAGGGGAGGGGCACGGTGTGGGGACGGGCGAGAGGGCCCAAGCGAGGAAGGGGCCCAAGCCCAAGACCCCCGGTCCCTATCCCCTATAGTACAGACCTGGTGGCTGCCCAACAAGAAGAAATCGACCTTTCCTTTGTTCCCCACGCGAGTACGCGAGCAGCCGAAGATGCGGCTCCAACTCGAACTCACGACGCACAGAAACGGTACATATATAGCAGCGGCAAGCTGGCGAGTTGGCGAGTCGGGCGACTAGAGATGATGACAATAGGCTCAACGAGACTAGACGATGACGCGATTACCGATCATCAGAGTCTTCAATTCTTCATCAGCTCATCCGCCCTGGGTATTATTTTTTTTTCCAAAATCGTTCTATAATCCAGACTCTCGGTTTGATGGTGCTAGTAAATTTGAGCGGATGAAAGATTTTTGATAGAGTTTGATGGTGCTAGTAGATTTTAGTAGATGAAAGAATTTTAGTGAAGAAGTACAAATATATTGTTGTTTTAGTCTACATTAATTGTTGCTAGATAATTATCAAACATGTTATATATGATCTAAAGGGGGCCATCGCAACGACTTTGCCAGAGAGCCCTTAAAATCCTAGGGCCGGCACTGGTAGTAGGTGATGACATTTTCAAGCTAAGTGTGGCCGTTGCTAGGTTTTAATCGTCCACAAATGGGAAACTGCAACATTGGGAAAAGGAAAACCCGCTCGATCATCACGATGGCTTACTACACATTCGGAATTGATCTAGCAGTAGTTTGTCCGTCGAGTAAACGCATGCATAAAACCAACTACATGCAAGTTGCGCATCTTTTTTTCTTTATTTATTTGGGTCTCCGCCTCAATTCATTAGTCAGACTTGGATCGAGCGAGACTTTCATATAGAACTAAAGTCTCCTCTTGATTGACGACATGCATGTGATTTGGACGTGTATATAAGTTTTAGCCATGTATCAATCATCTTGTACGCATGGACATGTGTATGTTAGGGAACTAGAGTTTATGTCCCCTATGTAATGTGAAACGTTAGTAGCTTAAATTTGAGTGTGATTTGTGAATCTTAAGTGATTAGTTGTTTTGTGCTTATGACTATGTTTGTTTTGGATCTTTGTAATGAGTGTAATGATTTTGTGGTGTTTGACCACAATGTCATTTAGAGTATAGGACTAAGGTGTAAGGTTTTATGATGAATAAATAGTTGGGTTTCTTTTATCCTGTTGTCCCAAGATTTTATCTTTCTTGAACAGTATGTCTTTATCTATTTATATCTCAAGCTATGCCCATCCAAAGATCATGGAATTTTTATGGGATAAACTGGACTTTTGTACCTTTCTTTTGGTTAAGTAACAACAACTTGGATCATAATGCCAATGCTTGATGCTCGATGCACCTTGATACTATAGGTTTTGTGGAATATAAGAATTCTTTATACTAGTCCCTTGACCAATTTGGATTGGAGGGTGCAAGCTAACCATGCTATTCCCCTAGTTCTTTTCTTAAGGGGGGTAGCCAGGTGAAAGAAGTTGCAGGGAAAAGGTTTTGTTTGTTCCAGTGTTTCACATGGATATATCAATTGTTTTTATGGTCGAGAAGTCACTATCAAGCGTAGGTAGTTTTGCTCAAGATTGATAACTTGTTGGAATATCTACGAGAAGCCTATGTGTTGTCAGGATAGGGTTTCGCTTTGAGGTATCACATCACTTGGGAGTTCAACCTTCAACTTAGAATTGAGGACACATGAATGTGATGTTGGATTCCTTTATGATAAATGAGGAAGCCTCAATACATGCACCTAGTCTGGTGAGTGAGATTTGTCTGAAGAAACTTTTCCTTTGGATTACAATGTCTCTAATGTGGATTTGTATGGATAAAACAAGATCTATATATGGAGGTATCCATAGTGGAACATGGAAGTATTATTTTCTTGGATGTATGATTGATATCTAAGTGGATTATGAGAATCCAAAGGACATCTTTGCTAAGTTTTGAATTTGTGAAATCAGTGTTGAAGGGAACTAATCTATGTATATGAATTGGAGGTATGCTACCACTTGAGTAAAGAAATTTCTCTACTTGGATAAGTTATCTCTAGAGTTAGAACTCACCTAGGGATGTAAGATGGACTTAGAGTTTTAACTGAGTGTTGATGATCAATTGGAAGTTGAAAGAAGACGTGTCCCAGACTCTCAAGATGTTACTACAAGAGAATGTATTAAGTGATAGTTGAGTAATTAAGTCGACTAGTGAAGCAAAAGAAATTGGATGTATTATCCTTTTGGGAACAAGCTAAGTGTGGCATGTACACCGCTTTTAAGAGTAAAGCCTAAATGGTTTGGAAGAATTTATAGGACTACTAAGTTGGTCTTAAGCTTGAGATATTATATTTGGATGGGAGTAACCAAGAGTTATGATCTAGACTATCGAGAAGTGATTGCCGATGCCCTTAGCAAAGAAGCTATATATGCTAAGAAGATTCGAGGATGGCACCATAGACCGAAATGTAGATTCAAGATTTGAGCAACTTAAATTGAGAGATGTAAAGTCTACTTTGGAATAGAAGTTTCCTAATGGACAATTAGAAGGTGAGGATGTGAGGAAAGGGATATAACGGGGACATGTGGCGAACTAGTACACACACTTCGGAATATGTGAGAGACTTCCTCTCTCAAAGTCATACATATGATGTGTACAATGAGTTTTGAATGTATAGGCCTTGACATTTGGTTGGTGGCCCTATATTTGGAAGTTACCTGAGGGTCGTTTGGAGTACTAAATGATTCTGACATGTTATTGTTGGAGAGTCTTATGGAGGCATAGTGTAGTAAGGGACCATGACTATACCAATTGTCTCACCAAAGATTTGGAAATAACCGAGAAAGTGTTCAAGAATAAGATTTTAACAACACATAAAGTAAAGGGAGATGCTAATCTCGGTGATATGCAAGGAGATAGTTGAAGAATGTTATCAAGATGATGAAGCTAACTCGATGCAATTAATGAAGATCCAAACAACATACGATCCATATCTCTTTGATCAACAATCAAATCTCGGGACGAGATTTCTTTTAGGGGGGTAGAATTGTAACACCCCAAATTTTACAATTTTTGAAAATAGGATAAAATGATTTATTTATGCATTTTGTGAACATGCAAATTTAGGAAAATAATATTTTTTTATGAAAAATAAAATCAAATATAAGTTTTAGAAACATGTATGTTGCATTCATGTCGATGCATTTATCTCTTTTGTGATGATTGGTTTTGACTAAATTTGAAAAGGAATTCCAAATGCTTTTGAAATTGTATTTGCAAAAGTGTTTAAACAAAAGAAGTTGGAAAACCATTTTTTTTTCTCCTTTTTTGGTCCAGCCGGCCATCATCCTTCATTTGCCGGCCCATCTCTCTCCTTTTTATTGCTGGTACGTGAGCCATTTATCTTGGGCCACGGCCTGATTTTTTCCTAGCGAGCAGGCAGCCTGGCTCCTCCTTTCCCGTTCCTCGTCGATGCTACGCACGGCGTTGTCGCCGCTTGCACTCCCTCCGGTTGAATGTCGATTGATGGAGCTCTTGATGCCGCCTTGAAGCCACGAGTAGCAACGCCAGCGCCTGTCCGCATCCCCGCCTTGCCTATAAATTTTCCAGGCCGAGCTCCTCTGTTCCCCTTTGCTGTTGCCGCATACGTATGTCACCCCGCCACCACAAATTCACTCGGTTTGGAGCCTAATCGACGCCGTGGTCGAGCCTTGATTCCTCGCAAGGTAAAACCGAAGCCGTAGGTGACTTCCTTCCTCGATTTCGTCGTGTTTTTGGGATCGAATTTGACTCACCGGCGGCAACTTTTCTATACAGTCCGCCGGCGCTCGTCGTCCGTCGTCGCCGTGCCTTCCCGGTCGATGACATCCTCCTTTTCGAGTTCGCGGTATAACCCTCTGCATCCTTGTCCAATTTAATTTTGCATTACGACTCCGTATCGTTGATTGGGCGAGCTCAGTTCGTCGCCGTTCATGGCGCCGCCGTGGGTCTGCCGCTCGGCATGTCCCCGCCCTCGTTCTTGTGTCTGACCGAGTTCGCTTGGACGCGTGCTGCACGCTGGTGCCCTCGGTTTCGATCGGGGTGCTCGGAAACGTCAAATCCGCGTGCGTCGCCGTGCTCTGGCCGCCGGCGATGGTGTCCACCGTGCCGGACTTTGTGTCCTGGTCGGTCTCCCTCTCTCTCATTCCTCTTTCTTTTATTCTTTCTAATCTGAACCATCTATCATCCATCCAGCGGCTCCAGTTTGCAGATACCCTTTGGGTGTAATTTTGTTTAAAGAGCCGTCAGCTTTATATATTCGGGTTCTTTTATTTAAATCAGAAAATCCGTTGAGCGCATTTACAGAATTGCCACTGCACTGTTTTACTCATAAAATGCCCATTTTAACTCGAATCGATCCGTTCAAGTTGCGTTGGGTTCGTAATCTCGTCTTTTACGTGTTTATGTAACTGATAATAAACTTTTCAAACTTTTAATTTTCGAGTTTGCATTTAATTTATTATTTTATTAGTGTTAATCTTGTTTAATTCGTATCTTTCACGTTGTAGCTCGATTTTCGTGATCTTCGCGTCTGTGTGATCGTAGTGAAACGTAGATTTGTTTTATGAACCTTTTATATTGTTTTAATACTGTTGGTGTAATGTTCTAATATATTTCTATTGTTTGCTTCGTGTATGATTGCTTTCGGATGCATGGTTGTGTGGTGCTTTGTGACGATGTCAGGTTGGTGAGTTTTACGTTGGTGGCCCGAGAAGAAGAAGTTGATAATCAAGAGGACAGTGGAGCAGTTCGTGAAAGATCGGGATCCTCAAGAGTTCTTTTGAGGAATTAAATAAGATGAAGGAATCTAAGCTAAGGCAAGTATAGTTTTTGGGATATGTTAGTTTTAAACCATGATCATATGACTTGAATGATGTTTATGCAATGAACTTTAAATGTGAATTGTTTAGCAACATGTGGACTTGTACGTAAGTGGTCACCGGGATAACAAGATGCAATTTGTGAGGGCTATATGGCTCTGGCTTTAGCCGATCAAAGGACCTCTTCTAACTTGTTAGAGGTTACCGAAAGGCGCAAAAAGGGGAGTTTCGGGTTGGGTGTAGTGCGGTTCTGTCCATATGAGTATAGCCATTAGGGTATTGTGCCATTTTTGGAAGGGGAGCTCTACATTCGCAGGGCTTTAAAACCTAGCGGCCCTACCCCTCGTTAGCGACCCTTTGAAAGGCTTCATAGTGGTTTTCGTGTATTGGGCCTTGCAAACCCATACATTTAGAAATCACGACTCATAGTGAAAGTGTACACCTCTCGCACGAGTAAAAAGCTGGTATATCGGCCGTGCTCACGCGGTCATGAGCGGCCTTGGAACTCTTACATTAAAGATAACGACCTATGCTTGTTTAATAGCTCATAATTTATCGTTTATGCTCGCATTATTATGTTATAGTGATCATGGGTTATTAGTAAGGTATTGCCTTGCTATATTTGCTGAGTTCGACATGGACTCATTCTTGCGATTTCCCACTCAAACCAGGAAGATTGCCTGAGTGCTAGAGTTTTGGAGAAGTCAGGCTTGTGATCAACGGTCGGTTTGTCCCGTGGAGTGGATGCTTTATCCCAGGATCGAGTATCTTTCCGTTGTTCGCGCTTTGAGGTTATCTTTTTATATTAAGTTTGTTATTTATTAAGCATTATGTTTTGATATTACCTTTAATTGTGACTATATGTGAGATTTGACTTCTGGGCTCACATATGGTGTGTATCTGGTTTTGTCCTTAAAACCGGGTATTACAACTTGTCTATCGATAGTGATGTGCATAATGACCTCGTCAATTGAACCCAAAAAATTACAAGTGCCTCAGCATGTAAAACAAAAAAATGAACATGGAAATTTTAGCACCAATTGTTGTGCACAACATGGAAAACGCATGTTGTGTGCAAGATGGAAAATAAAAATTCAATCCATCATCGTGATAATTTAACACAAGCAACTAGCTAGGCAAATTACACACTCCGTGCTTAATTTCTTTGGATCTAATCATCGAAAAGAACCATAAACGACTAGATGCTACTAGAGATTAATTTCTTTGGACGAATCATCGAAAGAACCACAAATAACAAGGTAAGTCTTAAATTTGAAGATTAAGTTGAAAACATCGGTATGTTATAATATATGTATATATATGAATAGTTGAAATGCCATTTTGATAGTTCAAAATATAGGCATAAAAGAGACAATGATCAAAAAGATTATCACCCACCTTACTTCGGGCTTTGTGGTTACATTTAGGCAATAATGTTCGATAGAAAATTTGTCATTTCTATTATCCAATGTTGTTATTCTTTTGCATGTGTCCAGAGCGTTGACGACTCAACATATACTGTGTATAAATGTTGTGTACAAGGTTGTCTCATTTCGCATTTTATCCGGAATGTAAGCTGATATATATGATAATACATGTCATACTCGGTTTACATGAGCTAATTGATTGTTTAACATGTATCCATTCAAATCTTCATATATTCTTCTTTGCTCTGCCTCAGCTTTGGACCATCACATTGGGGCTCCATAATGCAACTCTGAAATTTGTTTTGGCTTAACAAAATTGTTCAGCTAAAATTCATTACTATTTGTGGTTACATTTAGGCAATAATGTTCTGATAGAAAATTTGTCATTTCTATTACCGAATGTTGTTATTCTTTCATGATGAGTCCGAGAATGTCGACTCAACACATTCTGATTTTCAGATAAGTTCCTCTCCTTCCTGACATGCTACGAATATACTAAGGACTTAGAAATGTTCAACTATTGTTGGATAACAGATAGATTTCATTAATTTTTCTTTGTTCAAATATGCCTATTATAGTTATAGATTAATTTCTAAATACTAACTTTGCTTTCATATTTTCTTATTGTTCTATCCCCGCTTTTGTTGTACTACAGACATATATCTATATGATTTACTAATTGTTGAGATGACACAATCTATGTTACAGATTGCTCATCAAATTTGATCATGATTTCACTAAAATTGGCAACGTATCTTTGTGAACCATTAACAGAGGCATGTTATTTCAGTATCCTAGCTTGCGAGAAACGCGATTGTACCAAAAGAAACATTTTGTTTTGCTTATGACAAGGTTATGTTTTTTGTTATGATAGATGTTGCACCCTGATTCCTACTTCATAGCAATGTGATTCCTAGATCTTCATTTCTCCATGGGACATCATCATAAAATGGTTGCGAATTCACCAATTTGAGTGTGGCATGTATGCAATTTATGTCAACATGCTTAAATATATGTGAGTTGTTCCAAACTTCACCATGGTCTTCTCGACATTTAGTTCTCCTATATTTAGCTACTGAGAACATTACTTTTCGCTAGATGATATGATTCTTAGATTCCAATGTAGCTTACCTATTTAATAGAAAACCTATGAATATTCGGATCTTTGGGACAAACATTGAGGCACCACCGCCATTAATTTTGCTATCTTCTCCTTCAATCCACCGGCTAGAAACTTCAATTTCCCTTTCAAAAACGTTAGTTAGTGACATCGTTCTTCGCCATATGCGGCGTGTTTTTCTCCCCTGTTGAAATAGCCCATGCAAAACACCGCATTCCAAGACTTCTGTGCTAAGGATGGCAATGGGCCGGGTTTGGATCGGGTGGAGTCTCCGTGCACCCAAAACCGAAACCCGAAATCGAAACCCGAACCCGAAACCGATTCGGGTGGAAATCCATCACCAAAATCAAACCCGCAGATACCGAAACCCGAATGGATACCTAAAACCCATGGATATATATATACACATATTCACATGTATAAACAAGAGGCAACAAATTATAAATATTTTCATGAGTCAATTTGGAATAAATTTAATAATCTAAGTAAACAAGTTATTATTAACATATTATAAAACATGAGTTTTAAATCCAAATGATTTATTTTGGATATCCATTGGATATCTATGGGTGGAAAATCAAACCCGAAACCAAACCCGAAACCGAACTCGAAACCGAACACGAAAAACCGTGGGGCGAAAAACCAGCACCAAACCCGAAAAATTGAAAAACCGAAACCCGTGGATACCCGCCTCGGACCCGATCCGCTGCCATCTTTATACTCTTTGCTTTTTCGGTCAAATAATCCTTCTATTATTGTCCGATTAGCTCATTCATATTTCACAATTCTTACTACTTTGCTACATCGAACTTCTATTCTTTAGGGTATCAAGGTAATTTCAAAGCAAGCTGCTGCTGCTATTTCACGATATAATACACAATATATTGATGACAATATGTTCCAGACATCTATACACCTTCACAAAATGAACCCACTTTTGGACAAAGTATAGTCTATCATCCTGTTCGGTTTAGTTTTTTTGGTGAAATTAATCTTTATGCCTCGATTGCTAAAAAAGTGCCATCAAAGGCAAGGAATAGGCCAATGAATGATGTAACTTGGCAAGGAATAGGCCAATGAATGATGTAAATGTTTTTCTTCCACTTACTACAACTGCATCTTGATGAAAAGAGCGACAACAACGAGAGGGTGCCAATGTAAAATCAGCTCTGTTGACTTTTGTTATAGCATAATATTTATAGTCAACTAAACATGAAATAAGGGCTTAAAATGAATAATCACATAGACTAGGGGATTTACTAACATAATTTCACGAGCTTTGGTGATTTATATCTTCTGAGGGACTTAACGGATAAAAAGCGAGTTAAGAACGGTGAAAACCCGAAGACTTTGCATCCCATACGATGACAAGACTTGACCGTGAGGCAACTCAATCCAAAAAGTGGACTAAAACATTCTAGAAGACACCGGGAGGAGGGGAGAACTCATTGTGACACAAGGCCACTGGCGTCGCCCGAGGGCCCATTATTGGGCGACCGCCGGGAGTTGGAGCCCAAATCCAGTCAACTTTTTAGGTAGGTTTCTAACCGACATTGAGGTTGTATCTATACCGTTGCTCAAGGTCGGTTTTGATCCAAGGGTCATCGTTCATCGCCAAGGGCTATATAAGCGGACCACCGTCCCGAGGGGTAAAACCTAATTCATTATCATTCAAGTATCAATAGGCCGAGACCCCTCGAAGTCTCCCCTAGGTCTAGATAGAAATAGATCTAGAAGAGCTAGTATGCAAGAGGGATTAGATCTCATTAGATCTAATCTTTAGAACAAGAGAGATAGAGAGAGGGAAGGGACGGAGGAGGAGGAGGCGGCTGTCGGTGCTACCTCCACAACTTGTACCTCGGTGGAAGTTAATGTTGACGGTCACCAACGACATATTTTTCCCGTCAACTTACTACAATAAAGGGAGTAAAACTATACCTTATTATACTCATATACATTTATTATTGACATAATTCCACTTGTAGTGCCAAAAATATTATTGTGCAGATTTATATAAGAAACAAGTGGAAAATGTACCAAAAGGCGCCTCCCGGAAAGCGCATTCCTAAAGAACATCAAGCCCAAGGGAGAAATAGGCCAAACACGAGGGCTGGGCGAGCCAACGCCGCCCTACAACTTTTCGGGCCCAACAACGCCCACCCCGCGAAACCCGAGCTAGGCCGGTCCCGGTCGGGGGCTGCTACTTCACACAGTGCGGCGGCCGCACTCGGCCGAGGCGGCTCGGGCCCAGCGGGGAGGCGGTTCATTACCTTCCAAAACGGGCACTACCGACGTTGGATGGTCGGTTTGGCAGATTTAGAAGGTATTCCAAGGTCGGTTTTGCTCCTTCCATGTGGGGATGGTCATCTTCCAAACAGCCCCCTCCTCTCTACCTATAAAAGGAGGCTCTCTCCCCCTCATTCAACACACACCATTCCAAGGAAGAGTCTCTCCCTCTCCTCTAAGAGAGCTCTCCCCTCTACTCTACCCCTTCACTCCAATGGGCTTAGGCCCTCATTAGTAGTAGAGAGAGATTGGCGGAGGAGAGATGTGAAGGGTGAGCGGGAAGCGCCGGACTTGTCGGTGTCTCCCCAACCTTGTACCTCGGTGGATTCAGACTTGGCTCCTTAACGGGATCTTGGCTAAGTAAGCTTCCACGGTTTCGATAATCTTTATTGTCTTTTGTTTATCCACGATTTATCTACTTGTTTACGGCATTGATAGTCGTTCCTTCGAGGGGGCGGTGCTCTAGTAGAAGGACCCGGGGACGGGTAAGACTTGTTAACACGCTAGAGTGATAATCACTAGTGTAGGCGTGGTGTCCGGGCTAGGGGTTGCCTATCTTTTGTGGCGCATCCCACGGTTGAGGGGGTAGGCGGTTTGGTCGTGACAAGCCTTGTCCGTCCCTTGAAATCCCCCACGTTCGGTGCGGCGCGGTGCTAATTGCCGGACATCGTTCTTTGAGCGTGGGCGGTGCCCGGTGAACAAGTAGCTCGAGACCGGCTAACCATAGACATTAAAGGTGTAGGGATCCTTCTCGCTAATCCTCCCTATCTTTGGTCGTGGTGTGTCCTTGGGCGAACTAGTTAGGAGAGAGTACATCCGTTCCTCGTGGAAAATACGATACCACGAATATTTCCGGGTGAAAGCTACAACAACGATTCCGTGCGCTTTTGCGGATTTATACGTGTGCGTTAAGAAACGTCAACAAGCTTTCTCGGCGCCGTTGCGGGAACGGTTGCTATTATCTTCGAACTTAGTGAGTCCTCGTATCTATCTATTAAAAAAAATCAAAATAGTTATTTTTTTTTTTCGAAAATGAAGCCATCAAATCAATTTCAAAATCCTACACTTTCAACGGAGGAGTTCACGCGAGCCAAAGTCTTTTTCAAAATCAAAACTTTCATCCGGCTATGAACTCCATCCATATTTAAAATCCATTGGTCGGGCAGACCCCTTCTCTGGCTACCACATCGAAAAACCCATGTAGCCACCTACGAGTTTTCGAGGAGGAAATATGTGCGTGCCTAAGCATTCCTGGCATGACACAAGAAAATATCATGTGGACGTTGTTTCCGTTTTTCCCTCTTAGGGAGAGCGAACAATGGTACATGAATGTCGTAGGAAGTTTGAATGGGGATTGGAAAGAACTCAAAGACAATTTTTGTCTAGCGTTTTTCCCCATCAACACCCTACCAAGGACATTCCTCGATTTCAAGCAGGATGAGAAGGAGTCCATAGGCGCAGCCTGGGCTAGGTTTACAATGTTGATACATGCTAGCCCAGAGTTGTCATTACCCGATAGTGTGCTTTTGCATATCTTTTGTTCGGGTCTTAACATCGACGCTGCCCTATGCTTTGACATGACCGCCGGAGGGTCGTTTTCACGCAAACCTACAACGGAACAGAGGAAAATCCTTGATCACATCCTAGAGAAGCATGCTTCTCCCGTTGTAGAACCTACTCCCCTCCACAACAAGGGCATGTCAAGTTTTGAGGAGCCCTCATCAGTCGAACCATACCACGTATCACCAATAGAACCGACTGTTGAGCCCTCACCCGAACCACGAACACCGAAGGAAGGGATGCTTTATCCTTCGGAGTTCCCAATCAAATTCGAGGATCATGGGAGAACCTTGAACCTTCTATGGCACGAATGGAGCAAATGGAGCACAACTCCAGCTAAGGAATCTTCCTCTAACATGAAACCTTCAAAAGAATGGTTAATGGAGGTGAAACGTTCTTTCGAAGCAATTCGCATTCTTTCACCTTCCACAACCATACCTTGTTCATTACGAGGAAATTCCTTAGATGCCCTACACAACCCCACAAACAGGCGAATATCATGTCACAATATCTTGCGGAAACCCTTTTGGGTAATATGCCGCTAGCCTCGATCGATAGACTCTTCAAGGGTCAATTCGAGACTCATCTTTGCATGTTGTGGTATTGCTAGGGCCGTGCCAATGAAAATTCATGGAATCGAGGTTCACTTAGATTTCTATATCTATCCCATCCTCGACTTTGATCTTCTCATAGGCTACCCTCTCGAGAAGCTTTTCCATGAAAAACCTATAGAGGAGAGCCGTGATGAGAAGTTGGGAAAGAATGCTTGTGCCTCTCACCTAGAAATCCCAAAGGTGAAGCATCTTCCCAACCAAAACTCGTTCGAGGAGGCAACGTTCATAACCCCATTCGATTCACCTAAGTTGCCCTCGCATCTTGGTGAAACGAAACACCCTTCGCTCTCACTCGAACACAAGACATGTCCCCTCGGCCAACAAAACATTGTTCTTGACAAAAGTCAAGATTCAATGTTCGTTCTTCATGACGCATATTTTGAGGATAAAAACTCATGTGCCATGGACATGCACGAAGCAACAACTCTTGAGACCAAGCATGAACCTGCTATTGAGCATGTCAAGTTTTCATTCGAAACTTCTCATGATACACACTCACCTTTGGGTTCTCCGAGTTTGTTTTGCTTCTAGCCGAGTGCTCCTTTACGAGGATCACAACCACCTCTTGATCCTTGTTGCTAAACTTTTTAAGAGGATGGTTGTTGATGCTTATGTTTATCATAAACATTACAAATCTCGTAGTAGCACGATGACGCTAACCTTGCGGCGTGAGCGTAATGCTAAAATTCTTAGTTGTGAGGTCTGGGAACTTCACTACCTTTCATAGCCGCAAGAGGAATTCCCAAGGTCAAGCTTACGACCATAAACAAAGCACTACCGGGAGATAACCCGGATCGCAAAAAAAAAAAAAAAAAAAAGAATAATTCTCTCCTGTTGTCAAAAAAAAAAAAAAGTTTCCCTTTGTTCTTATTAATAAAAGCAAGAGCATGTTATCAAGATAGTATGCACCTTCGGGTATTCTCGTCGCTAACCATTTCAGGTGGAGATCGATTAAGAAGATCAAAAGAGGCATGCGATGCTTGAAAACATGGGGCCGACATCAGCAAAAAAAAAAAAAAAAAAAAACTTTGATGCTCATGGATGGTGGAACACACTCAAAAGGAAACCGGACTTTGCACACTTGACTTTTGTACAAAAGTCTAAGTGTGGAGGAAAGATGGTGAAACCTCAAGTTCCAAACACCAAGGCGTCATACAAAAAAAAAAAAAAATGATGGTGAAAAAAAAAATGATGTCACCCCGCCTTCTTGCTGGAAAAAAAAACAAAAGGATTATAAAAAAAGAGAGAATATAAAAAAAAAAGAGAAAAAAATAAAAAAAAGATTGAAAAAAAAAGAGTAAAAAAAAAAAGAGTAAAAAAAAAAAGAGTAAAAAAAAAGAAAGAGAGTGTTGTGAAAAAAAAAAAAACAATACATATATATAAAATAAAATATATATAATAAGAGAAGAGAGGAGCAAGTTGGCCCCGCATGGTCAAGACACATACCAAAGTGTTGCTCGACTCCACCCATCATTGCTTCCACGAGCAAGAAGGGTTTGTCTCTCACCCTTTGCCGCTACCATCAAGACTCATGGCCCATACACACGTGTGTGTGGCCTAGCCAATGGAGCACCGGACAAAGCCATCATGCAAACCGCAGCAACAACTTCGATGCTTCATCCATAGGTGCTGCCGGTAAGTTCATCCAGGTATGCAAGGGAAATAAATGTTCACCAACACTCTTCACTTATTTTTGTCTCCACAAAACCAAAACTTTATGCTTCTCATGTTTATGTCATATGCTCTGGTTTGGGTGTGTTCACATGTGCGCACATGAGTTACATTCATAGATCTTTTTAAATTGAGCATGGTGCTTAGGTCAAAAAAAGATCTCCTTTAGTCAAAATTCGACATGGCGTTGGATCTTGATTAATGAACTTAGAGCTTTGTTGTCATGATTTATGAAAGTATTTTATGTTGGAGATGAATCAAGGCTATGCTTACACTGCCTCTTTTATGAGCCTTGCTTGAGTCATGATGAGGTGAAAAAAAAAAGTTCTCATAATAAAAGCTCCACGGTATTCTTGCCGATAGGGCCATGTTGTTGTTTTTGTTTTGTTTTCTTTAAATAAATAGGTACAAGAATAAGTGTGGGGGAGGTCTCTCAGGCATACAAGCACACCCATCTGAGATCTCCCCAACACAAATGCACGAACACCGAGCAATTCATGATGGAGAAGGACGAGGCGAACAACTACCATTTAACTCCTTCCTCTTCAACCGATGGTTTGTGCAAAACTCTCGCTCTCACATTTCACAGAAAAAATTAATAAAAGAAAGGGGAGAGAAGAGAAGGAGGCGAAATAAGAGAAGGGGAGATAAACCTTCAACCCCAAGTTCTTTGTCCTATTTTCGTGATGACATCAAAAGACAAGCTTGGGGGGAGCCTCCAACCACGCGACCAATCACAACTCAAATCTTTGCGCGCTCAAGCTAGCACAACCATGAAAGGTAAGTAAAGAGCTAGCTTGGGGAGGAACTCCAAGAAAGGTAACATATATCTCACATTTTGATTGTATTCTCTATGTTAAGAAATGATGAGTTATACTAAAAAAAAAAGGGGGGGGGGGACAAAATTCCACTCCTATACATATGAGCTATAAAAATGTTTAGTCTTAGTCCCTTGTTGAAATGATGAATAGTTGCTCTGTCTTATGCTTTGCACTGTGCCTAGTTTATAATTCGAATTTCTCTAAAGTTTGGGTTTAGTGGCTAATTCTAAAAAACTCATCCTGAAAAAACCTGATTCATGTGGGTTGCATAGGCTCTATCTAGTCTAAGTTGTTGCCAAGTATGATATGGTACAAATGGATTTGCTATGACTTAGGTCCAAAAAAGAGAAACTTGACATCAGGGAATCTATACTTTGAAAAGAGAAATGTTTTGGGCTATGCTAAAAAAATAAGATGAAAAATGGACAAGTGTCCGAGGGCTTAGTAGAGCCCACATCTCTAAAAAAAAAAGAAGAAAAAAAAGAAAGGAAAGAGAGGAAATAAAAGACAAAAAGTCTAGGGCGAGCAGAGCCCACCTCTCCAAAAAAAAAAAAAATATATATATATAGCAATAAAGCCCATTCTTTCGAAAAAAAAATATAATAAATATTATCTAAATAAAACCCGGATAAAAAGTTGATCAAAAGGGATGAATGATAAGCACCTTTGTTATAACCGTTCTATCGGCAACCGCCCAAGGCTTTGAGAAAAGCTAGAAAGCCCCCGCTACGATGAAAGGTAATAAAGGGTGGGAAAAAAGATGTGCCATTTTATTCAAACTCTAGTAGAAAATCTTATTATAACCCTGGCACTTGTGAAACGTAATCGGCATAGAAGCAACTCCTGATCAACAACCAAGTAATTATCTTTTGCTCGAGGACGTGCAAAGGGTAAGCTTAGGGGAGTTTGTTGACGGTCACCAACGACATATTTTTTTCCGTCAACTTACTACAATAAAGGGAGTAAAACTATACCTTATTATACTCATATACATTTATTATTGACATAATTCCACTTGTAGTGCCAAAAATATTATTGTGCAGATTTATATAAGAAACAAGTGGAAAATGTACCAAAAGGCGCCTCCCTGGAAAGCGCATTCCTAAAGAACATCAAGCCCAAGGGAGAAATGGGCCAAACACGCAGAACTGGGCCGAGCCAACGCCGCCCTACAACTTTTCAGGCCCAACAACGCCACCCTGCCGAAACCCGAGCCAGGCCGGTCCCAGCGGGGTGCGCGCATTCACAGTGCGGCCGCACCCTCGGCCGAGGCGGCTCGGGCCCGGCCGAGGGGAGGCGGTTCATTACCTTCCAAACGGGCACTACCGACGTTGGATGGTCGGTTTGGCAGATTTAGAAGGTATTCCAAGGTCGGTTTTGCTCCTTCCATGTGGGGATGGTCATCTTCCAAACAGCCCCCTCCTCTCTACCTATAAAAGGAGGCTCTCTCCCCTCATTCAACACACACCATTCCAAGGAAGAGTCTCTCCCTCTCCTCTAAGAGAGCTCTCCCCTCTACTCTACCCCTTCACTCCAATGGGCTTAGGCCCTCATTAGTAGTAGAGAGATTGGCGGAGGAGAGATGTGAAGGGCTGAGAGCGGGGAAGCGCCGGACTTGTCGGTGTCTCCCCAACCTTGTACCTCGGTGGATTCAGACTTGGCTCCTTAACGGGATCTTGGCTAAGTAAGCTTCCACGGTTCTGATAATCTTTATTGTCTTTTGTTTATCCACGATTTATCTACTTGTTTACGGGATTGATAGTCGTTCCTTCGGGGCGGCGCTCTAGTAGAAGGACCCCGGGGACGGGTAAGCCTTGTTAACACGCTAGAGTGATAATCACTAGTGTAGACGTGGTGTCTGGGCTAGGGGTTGCCTATCTTTTGTGGCGCATCCCACGGTTGAGGGGGTAGGCGGCTTGGTCGTGACAAGCCTTGTCCGTCCCTTGAAATCCCCCCACGTTCGGGTGCGGCGCAGTGCTAATTGCCGGACACTGTTCTTTGAGCGTGGGCCGGTGCCCGAAGTGAACAAGTAGCTCTGGAGACTGGCTAACCATAGACATTAAAGGTGTAGGGATCCTTCTCGCTAATCCTCCCTATCTTTGGTCGTGTGTGTCCTTGGGCGAACTAGTTAGGAGAGAGTACATCCGTTCCCTGTGGAAAATACGATACCCTGAATATTTCCGGGTGAAAGCTACAACGACGATTCCGTGCACTTGCGGATTTATCTATGTGCGTTAAGAAACGTCAACAGTTAACCTACACTTGGAGTTACTCTGGTAATCTACTTCTTCTTTTAGTAAGTAATATTGTTTATATTGTTCTTATTGGTCTGCGAGTCTCTTTTGAGTACTTTAATCTGGTACCTAGATTAGAGTAATATTCGTAGTGCAAACGTGGTGTTTGGACTCGGGTATCTCGTTAGATGCACCCTACCTTCCGGAGCGTGGTAGTTCGTGGTAGTGACAGTACCATTGATTCCTTTGGATTCCACATCCCGTTGGTTAGGCCAAGTAGGACCCTGTTGCTGGAGGATTGCACGTTTCGTCCCTGCTTTCCTTTGAGTACGTCCCCATAAGGATAATATCAACATGGCTTACCAAGATAAGAATTAGATATCTTAGTAATCCTCTCTGCTATCTCAACCTTCTTAAGTCTTGTGCTACTCCGGGTTAAGATTAGATCGTAGTCTCCCTCACCCGTTTCCCTGTGGATTCGATATTAAACCCTCTCCCGGGTGAAGTGCTCACCGGTATCCGTTCGCTTGCGGATTATACAAATTATAAATATTTTACAGAGGAGGCTTATCTAATACCAACAAGCTCTGACGACATACCATCGAAGAATAACCACAAGATACCATTTGAAAAAAAAAAAAACCATTAATTAAGTTTTGTAATCTGTCCAATTACTATCCTTTAATATAATCCTTTGTGCATCCTAATCCATAATCATTGTAACTATTATCAAAGATGGTTTGGTTTGGTTTGGAGCTAACCTAATAATGGAAATCTTGTGTTACACAATATTCATAATCCTGGCTAGTCTATCAAAAATGGACTTAAGATAAATCTTAATGAATACTTATATATATATTTTTTTTTATCAAAGTAAGTGTATCAAACAAAGGGAAACAAATTCTAAACTGCTAAGGTCTTATTTCATTTTAATTTAATCCATCCATGTGGATTTAAGTCCAGCCACATCACGAGAGAATTGGCATGCTGAACTTCATCCATGTCTAAACTTGTAGCCTTCGACCAGTATACGCTTTGTACTTCTCAAACGCGTTTGGGTATTAGGAGTAAAGGGGTATTAGGACTATCTCGAGAAGGCATACATAGAAAAGATTCTTAAGAAATATTGTATGCATAAGTGTAGTCCCTCACCGCACCCATTGTCAAGGGCGATAAGTATGGGGAACATCGGTGCCCCAAGAACCAAATCGAGCTCGAACAAATGAGATCAATTACCTTATGCATCACCGCCGGAAGTTTCAAGTATGCTCAAATATGTACTCGCCCCGGACATAGCATTCGTTACCGGGTTACTTGGAAGATATCGAAAAATCTAGGTGCGTAACTTTGGAAATTAGTTAAGAAAGTCTTGCGCTATTTGCGGGGCACAAAAGGCTTCATGCTAACTTATAGAAAATCGAGACACCCTTAAGATAGTAGGGTACTCAGACTCAGATTATGTGGGAGATGAAAGAAAATCCACTTCAGGATATATTTTTACTCTGGCAGAAGGAGCTATATCGTGGAAAAGCTCAAAACAAACTCTCGTTACATCATCCACAATGTATGCGGAGTTTGTGGCATGTTATGAGGCCTCGGGTCAGGTGAATTGGCTTAAGAAGTTCATACCCGGTTTAAGAGTGGTAGACAGCATTGAGAAACCACTTAAGTTATATTGCGATAATAATCCCGTAATAGAATATGCTCACAACAATAGGTCAAGTGCTGCCACCAAACACATTGACATTAAGTACTATGTTGTGAAGGAAAAAGTCCAGGATCATGTTATAAGTCTAGAGCATATAAGTACAGATAAGATGTTAGCGGATCCGCTCACAAAAGGCTTACCACCCAATGTGTTTAGAAAACACCTAGCCGGCATGGGTTTAATGGAAAGCCTATGATTCCTGGACACTTAGGGCCCAAAATTAGATTTTAGAACTTTATTTCATATCGAGGGATGTATTGTAGTTTGTTAAGTCTAACGGCAATTTCTTTGTGATGATGAGACACGCTCTCACGCATAGCTTTGTAATGGGATGAAGTTTAAGAAATAAGTTTTAAGTTAAGATTAAGATAAGTTATTAAGAGGAGATCAAGGGGGAGAATGTTAGTATTTGATCTCTCTTGGTTTTGGGCCCAACGGACCGAACTAAACCTTGATCCGCTCCCTGATCGGGGGAGCCCAACCCACTAATGGTTGGAGGGCCCCTGTCACACTGCGGTACATAAATAGGAGGGTGGAGGCGCGGGGCACGGTACCCTAAGTTCACCGCCGCCATTTTTCCCCACCCACATTTCTAGACCTAATCCGATCTTCGGACCCGCAGCAAGTGACGGGAAGCTTCTCCACCGCCATTGCGTCGGCCGACGCCGGCGACGCCCCTTCTTCACCGACCGTCGCTGCCCTAGCGTAGAGGAGGTCCCCGACGGCGCCATGGCGGAGTCCAGCAACAACAACGGGCAAGGGAAAGGATGGTCTGTACCCGATCTACTTATACGCTTCTGTTACTCGTAGATCTAGGTCATATATGTGTATCAGTTCATCTTTTGTCACAAGTTGTACCCGCCCGATCTACTACTAGTGATCCTCTAAGATGTATTTCATCTATCACTGAGCCGTCATAGCCGGGATCAAAATCGAGTGAGTGGTGCTCATCCAACCGAGCCAGTGGCTCGTTCGGAAGTCGCCGGTGACTTTTACACACCATGTTGTTGTATATTACTGCACTGTGGAAATTCTATGTGCAACCATGCATCCAATGTTTTTCTTCCTACCCGATGTTTCAGCACCATAGGAATTTGGATGACCAAAGCATGTACGAACTATGTAAAACTTCTCCGAAAAGCCATGCCCCCGTTTGTAACTGCCACTCCCAAAGTCTGCTAAAAGTAAGCCAAGTTTATCCCGCCCATCGATCTCATCATATATACATCGGATTTATCATATCACATGCCATGCCATGTGGAAGTTCGTTCTTCTTGTGAAACCATGAAGTGTTCTTGCCCCTCTTGGAATTCTTTTTAGCTTAGGCGTCACCACCATTGATCTTGACCATGCCAACTACGTACAGCAAATTAACAATAGCCATTTGTTATACCAGTATGCGCTTGCACAAGTCACAAACTCGCTCTCCCTCTACCAGTATAAATACCCCGGCCAGTCGCCACATCTCATGCTGCACTGGTCCATCGATCGAAACAGAGCCATCAATATCATATATATCTGGCCTTTGGTGCTTATTCACACAACTAGTTCATCAGGAACCGCAATGGCGGTGTGCTCACCGAAGCTAGTGTGTTTCCTAGCTCTGGCCTTGGTGGCCATGACTCAGTGCGCGGCGCAGAACTCGCCGCAGGACTATGTGGACCTGCACAACGCGGCGCGCACTGAGGTGGGCGTCGGCCCGGTGTCCTGGGACGACACAGTGGCCGCGTACGCGCAGAGCTACGCGGCGCAGCGGCAGGGCGACTGCCAGCTGGTCCACTCCAGCGGGCCCTACGGCGAGAACATCTTCTGGGGCTCCGCCGGCGCCGACTGGTCGGCGTCCGACGCCGTGGGCTACTGGGTCTCCGAGAAGCAATACTACGACCACAACACCAACAGCTGCGCGGACGGGCAGGTGTGCGGGCACTACACGCAGGTGGTGTGGCGCGACTCCACTGCCATCGGCTGCGCCCGCGTCGTCTGCGACAACAACGCCGGCGTCTTCATCACCTGCAACTACAACCCGCCGGGCAACGTCGTCGGCCAGAGCCCATACTAGACTCTTGTCATATCATGCATACTACATACGCTAGCTTTCAGCATGGCATGATTGGTGTGCTATTTTATACGTACGTATACGTGTGCCGCATATATGGATGAAGCATGATATGCATGCATACCATGGGTCGGAGGCAATAAATTGTTGTGAACTGTATACCATATGATGAGTGTTTGTAAACAAAATACAGTCAATAAAATCATGCGTGAGACTGCTGAGGCAAATATTTCTTTTCTTATTTTGATTTTATTGATCTTTTTCAAAAGCGCCGTCCCGGACTAAACCAAGACCCTGTGCCAAAGTCTAAAATATAGGACCTTGTATGCTAGTAATGCTACATCAAGATTGAACAATAAAATAGCGCTATTCTAAACCACAAGCCAAATTAACTAGAAAAAATACTGAGTAATACTGAACGTGTTCAGTATCTACACCCAGATACTGAATAACACTGAAAAGGAACACGCCCACCGTCATCATTGCCACCTTCGCCTACACGCGTTCACCATCCCTACTACCACCACCATGTTCTTGGCCACCCATTTAAGCATTAAGTTCAACTATACATGTGTCGAGTAAATGCTCCGATGAGAAAGAAAAAGGTTGCTATATATGCCTAGAGCATTGGTATAGGCAGCTCTATATACAGAGTCATTTCTACAAATGCATTTTTAGAAGCGGTTGATAATCTAGAGACATGTTTGTAAATGAGGCTAGCTTAGTGGGGCCTAAGGGCCACCCTAAAAAGGCAGTGCCTCTACAAATCGATTATGTGATGGTGTATACGCTACATCTAGATATATAATAAGATTTATGTATCTAAAAAAAGTCAAACGACTTAAAATCGACTCAAGTCATATATGTACATAGTTTAGATCTATAAATTTGTAAATATATGAGTACATATATTCCTTTGTTTCCCATTGGTAGTATGAGTATGTAGTAGGCAGTGCCGGCCCTATGGGAGGGGCACGGTGTGGGGACGGGCGAGAGGGCCCAAGCCCAAGACCCCCAGTCCTATCCCCTATAGTACAGACCTGGTGGCTGCCCAACAAGAAGAAATCGACCTTTGCTTTGTTCCCCACGCGAGTACGCGAGCAGCCGAAGATGCAGCTCCGACTCGAACTTCATAACGCACAGAAACGGTACATATATATAGCGGCAAGCTGGCGAGTCGGCGACTAGAGATGATGACAATAGGCTCGACGACACTAGGCGATGGCGCGATTACCGATCATCAGAGTCTTCAATTCTTCATCAGCTCATCCGCCCTGGGTATTATTTTTTTTTCCAAAATCGTTCTGTAATCCAGACTCTCGGTTTGATGGTGCTAGTAAATTTGAGCGGATGAAAGATTTTTGATAGAGTTTGATGGTGCTAGTAGATTTTAGTAGATGAAAGAATTTTAGTGAAGAAGTACAAATATATTGTTGTTTTAGTCTACATTAATTGTTCCTAGACAATTATCAAACATGTTATATATGATCTAAAGGGGCCATCGCGACGACTTTGCCAGAGAGCCCTTAAAATCCTAGGGCCGGCACTGTTAGTAGGTGATGACATTTTCAAGCTAAGTGTGGCCGTTGCTAGGTTTTAATCGTCCACAAATGGGAAACTACAACATTGGGAAAAGGAAAAACCCGCTCGATCATCACAATGGCTTACTACACATTCGGAATTGATCTAGCAGTAGTTTGTCCGTCGAGTAAACGCATGCATAAAACCAACTACATGCAAGTTGCGCATCTTTTTTCTTTATTTATTTGGGTCTCCGCCTCAATTCATTAGTCAGACTTGGATCGAGCAAGACTTTCATATAGAACTAAAGTCTCCTCTTGATTGACGACATGCATGTGATTTGGACGTGTATATAAGTTTTAGCCATGTATCAATCATCTTGTACGCATGGACATGTGTATGTTATAGCCATGTCATGCGTTACGCAAAGATGTTTGATCTATAACTGTTTTATGCAACTTCACTTACCCAACTTGCCTTCATAGAAAAATATGTAGCATTTTTAGATTGAGTCTATCTTTTGTACTCACGCATGCTATCTCATTAAATTACTCCTCTTTCAAACAATGGTAATCGATTCAGACCAAAGGAAAACTCATACAAAATATATTTAAATCAATAATTTCACTTATATATACTATAACTTCAGTGGCTGAAAAATAAATATCATCTTAGCGTTTTAACACAAATCTATTTCATACAAATGACCAATTATTAGTCAAAATTCATAAAGTTTGACTTTTCCTCTGGTCTAATATGCATAATTACCATTTTTGGATGGAGGGAACAGTAGTGGGGTTGTCTGGCATGACCACTATTTTTTGTTACTTAGACTTGTTGTGAGGATATTGGAAATTAGATCAACTAGTATATTACGAAATTTGAAATAGTGAACTAATTTTCTTTTATCTAAATTGTGTCCTTTGGCATTCATGTGCATGTTCTAAAGCCATAAAATTGCGAAAGTGAAGCGTACGTTGTGTATCTCAAGGAATAACACCAGATTGATTAGATTGAACTGAGTTGAGTTTGAGCGATTAGGAGTAATGACTTGGTTTAGATAATGCCGATCATTTCTCATAATGGTGCGTAGATGGCATATTATCAAGGGAGCTGACATTTTCATGTCCCTCGTTGTGAGCGATGTCTTGCACCAATGGATGTTAAAAAAGAAGGAGAAAACTTCCACGCACTGGGAAAAATTAATCGCCAACAACAATGACAATATTCGCACAAATATGATGATAGCTTCACATTTTTAGATTTAAACTTGGTCGTAATTCATGAACTTACTGTGATTTGGTTGGGTAGATGTTGTATGATATTGAATAATATATATACATCCAATTTTAATTTATATATATCTAACACGACTTGTCTATCGATAGTGATGTGCATAATGACCTCGTCAATTGAACCCAAAAATTACAAGTGCATCAGCATGTAAAACAAAAAATGAACATGGAAATTTTAGCACCAATTGTTGTGCACAACATGGAAAACGCATGTTGTGTGCAAGATGGAAAATAAAAATTCAATCCATCATCGTGATAATTTAACACAAGCAACTAGCTAGGCAAATTACACACTCTGTGCTTAATTTCTTGGACGAATCATCGAAAAGAACCATAAGCGACTAGATGCTACTAGAGATTAATTTGCTGGGCGAATCATCGAAAGAACCACAAATAACAAGGTAAGTCTTAAATTTGAAGATTAAGTTGAAAACATCGGTATGTTATAATATATGTATATATATGAATAGTTGAAATGCCATTTTGATAGTTCAAAATATAGGCATAAAAGAGACAATGATCAAAAAGATTATCACCCACCTTACTTACGGGCTTTTGTGGTTACATTTAGGCAATAATGTTCGATAGAAAATTTGTCATTTCTATTATCCAATGTTGTTATTCTTTTGCATGTGTCGAGAACGTTGCGACTCAACATATACTTTGTGTATAAATGTTGTGTACAAGGTTGTCTCATTTCGCATTTTATCCGAATGTAAGCTGATATATATGATAATACATGTCATACTCGGTTTACATGAGCTAATTGATTGTTTAACATGTATCCATTCAAACCTTCATATATTCTTACTTTGCTCGCCTCAGCTTTGGACCATCACATTGGGGCTCCATAATGCAACTCTGAAATTTGTTTTGGCTTAACAAAATTGTTCAGCTAAAATTCATTACTATTTGTGGTTACATTTAGGCAATAATGTTCGATAGAAAATTTGTCATTTCTATTACCGAATGTTGTTATTCTTTCACATGAGTCCGAATGTCGACTCAACACATTCTGATTTTCAGATAAGTTCATCTCCTTCCTGACATGCTACGAATATACTAAGGACTTAGAAATGTTCAACTATTGTTGGATAATGAGATAGATTTCATTAATTTTTCTTTGTTCAAATATGCCTATTATAGTTATAGATTAATTTCTAAATACTAACTTTGCTTTCATATTTTCTTATTGTTCTATCCCCGCTTTTGTTGTACTACTGACATATATCTATATGATTTACTAATTGTTGAGATGACACAATCTATGTTCAGATTGCTCATCAAATTTGATCATGATTTCACTAAAATTGGCAACGTATCTTTGTGAACCATTAATGAGGCATGTTATTTCAAGTATCCTAGCTTGCGAGCGATTGTACCAAAAGAAACATTTTTTTGCTTATGACAGGTTATGTTTTTGTTATGATAGATGTTGCACCCCAGATTCCTACTTCATAGCAATGTGATTCCTAGATCTTCATTTCTCCATGGGACATCATCATAAAATGGTTGCGAATTCACCAATTTGAGTGTGGCATGTATGCAATTTATGTCAACATGCTTAAATATATGTGAGTTGTTCCAAACTTCACCATGGTCTTCTCGACATTTAGTTCTCCCTATATTTAGCTACGAGAACATTACTTTCGCTAGATGATATGATTCTTAGATTCCAATGTAGCTTACCTATTTAATAGAAAACCTATGAATATTCGGATCTTTTGGGACAAACATTGAGGCACCATTGCCACCAACTGCTATCTTCTCCTTCAATCCACCAGCTAGAAACTTCAATTTCCCTTTCAAAAGGTTAGTTAGTAACATCGTTTCTTCGCCATATGCAGCGTGTTTTTCTCCCCGATGAAATAGCCCATGCAAAACACTTGCATTCCAAGACTTGTGCTAAGGATGGCAATGGGCCGGGTTTGGATCGGGTGGAGTCTCCGTGCACCCAAAACCGAAACCCGAAATCAAAACCCGAACCGAAACCGATTCGGGTGGAAATCCATCACCAAAATCAAACCCGCAGATACCCGAAACCCGAATGGATACCTAAAACCCATGGATATATATATACACATATTCACATGTATAAACAAGAGGCAACAAATTATAAATATTTTCATGAGTCAATTTGGAATAAATTTAATAATCTAAGTAAACAAGTTATTATTAACATATTATAAAACATGAGTTTTAAATCCAAATGATTTATTTTGGATATCCATTGGATATCTATGGGTGGAAAATCAAACCCGAAACCAAACCCGAAACCGAACTCGAAAATGTAACACGAAAACCGTGGGCGAAAAACCAGCACCAAACCCGAAAATTGAAAAACCGAAACCCGTGGATACCCGCCTCGGACCCGATCCGCTGCCATCTTTATTACGTGCTGCTTTTCGGTCAAATAATCCTTCTATTATTGTCCGATTAGCTCATTCATATTTCACAATTCTTACTACTTTGCTACATCGAACTTCTATTCTTTAGGGTATCAAGGTAATTTCAAAGCTGCCTTCGCTGCTGCTATTTCACGATATAATACACAATATATTGATGACAATATGTTCCGGAACATCTATACACCTTCACAAAATGAACCCACTTTGGACAAGTATAGTCTATCATCCTGTTCAGTTTAGTTTTTGGTGAAATTAATCTTTATGCCTCGATTGCTAAAAAGTGCCATCAAAGGCAAGGAATAGGCCAATGAATGATGTAACTTGGCAAGGAATAGGCCAATGAATGATGTAAATGTTTTTCTTCCACTTACTACTTTTGCATCTTGATGAAAAGAAGCGACAAACAGAGGGTGCCAATGTAAAATCAGCTCTGTTGACACCTGTTATAGCATAATATTAATAGTCAACTAAACATGAAATAAGGGCTTAAAATAAATAATCACATAGACTAGGGGATTTCCTAACATAATTCCACGAGCTTTGGTGATTTATATCTTCTGAGGGACTTAACAGATAAAACGGAGTTAAGAATAGTGAAAACCCGAAGAGTTTGCATCCCATACGATGACAAGACTTGACCGTGAGGCAACTCAATCCAAAAAGTGGACAAACATTCTAGAAGACACCGGGAGGAGGGGAGAACTTGTTGTGACACAAGGCCCCGGGCGTCGCCAGCCCATTTTCGGGCGCGACCGCCGGGAGTTGGAGCCCAAATCCGGTCAACTTTTAGGTAGGTTTCTAACCGACATTGAGGTTGTATCTATACCGTTGCTCAAGGTCGGTTTGATCCAAGGGTCATCGTTCATCGCCAAGGGCTATATAAGCGGAACCACCTGTCCCCAGGGTAAAACCCTAATTCATTATCATTCAGTATCAATAGGCTGAGACCCCGAGTATCCCCTAGGTCTAGATAGAAATAGATCTAGAAGAGCTAGTATGCAAGAGGGGATTAGATCTCATTAGATCTAATCTTTAGAACAAGAGAGATAGAGAGAGGGAAGGGATGGGAGGAGGTGCGGCTGTCGGTGCTACCTCCACAACTTGTACCTCGGTGGAAGTTAACCTACACTTGGAGTTACTCCGGTAATCTACTTCTTCTTTTAGTAAGTAATATTGTTTATATTGTTCTTATTGGTCTCTGCGAGTCTCTTTTGAGTACTTTAATCACGGTACCTAGATTAGAGTAATATTCGTAGTGCAAACGTGGTGTTTGGACTCGGGTATCTCGTTAGATGCACCCTACCTTCCGGAGCGTGGTAGTTCGTGGTAGTGACAGTACAATTGATTCCTTTGGATTCCACATCCCGTTGGTTAGGCCAAGTAGGACCCTGTTCTCGGAGGATTGCACGTTTAGATCCCTCGCTTTCCTTTGAGTACGTCCCCATAAGGATAATATCAACATGGCTTACCAAGATAAGAATTAGATATCTTAGTAATCCTCTCTGCTATCTCAACCTTCTTAAGTCTTGTGCTACTCCGGGTTAAGATTAGATCGTAGTCTCCCTCACCCGTTTCCCCGTGGATTCGATATTAAACCCTCTCGGGTGAAGTGCTCACCGTATCCGTTAAACTGCGGATTATACAAATTATAAATATTTCTGTAGGCTTATCTAATACCAACAAGCTCTACGACATACCATCTGAAGAATAACCACAAGATACCATTTGAAAAAAACCATTAATTAAGTTTTTGTAATCTGTCCAATTTCTATCCTTTAATATAATCCTTTGTGCATCCTAATCCATAATCATTGTAACTATTATCAAAGATGGTTTGGTTTGGAGCTAACCTAATAATGGAAATCTTGTGTTACACAATATTCATAATCCTGGCTAGTCTATCAAAAATGGACTTAAGATAAATCTTAATGAATACTTATATATATTTTTTTATCAAAGTAAGTGTATCAAACAGGGGAAACAAATTCTAAACTGCTAAGGTCTTATTTCATTTTAATTTAATCCATCCATGTGGATTTAAGTCCAGCCACATCACGAGAGAATTGGCATGCTGAACTTCATCCATGTCTAAACTTGTAGCCTTCGATCCATATACGCTTTGTACTTCTCGTACGTTTGGGTCCTTTCATTACTCACCATTGGATTGAGGTTTCCCTTCATATATAATTATTACAAGAAAGCCTCGCTCTTATTGATCATATCGATGGTTACAGTTGTTTAAATGTGTGGATGTAAGTTTAATTGGTTATTTAAGCTCATCGGTTACCCGTCTTGCATTGTAGACTTGTATGTACACATGGATATTGGATACTACTGCTTATTATGTGATATATGAGGTGCACCTACGTTGATCAATAATTCATTATTAGCTCTAACTCATGACAGCACGCGTAAACTTCTCTTTTCTTCAAGAGCCTCGTGAAGACTGGGCCTCAGTAGACATCTGTTAGGCTGCAATTCTAAAAACAATGCGAGTGGGCCAGAAATCTCCTCAAATTTTCATAAGGAAGGACTGTGCAGCCTCTAAGAGCAATCAAAATTTAGCCCGGCCCATGTACAGTCCCCCAAACTTTGATATTTCTTATCTAGACTAGATGGGATATTTCTTTTTGTAATTTTATTTATCCAAAACGCTTTCTCCTAGAGCAACTCCAAGTTGGATTTACAAGGATAGAAAAACCATGAACCCATAGCTCATAACCATCTTTGCATTGTTGTGAGACTAGATGATTGTAGAAAGTGAGGTGATGCTTGGTTCATAAAAAGGAATGTAAATGGAAACCATTCCCAACCGTACTTGTTGCAAGCAACTGATTGCGTCATGTGTTTTGGTTGTGCTTCACCAGAAACCGTGGATTCGATGAAGGTTGTTGGAGTGGAGTGAAGAAACGTATGTTGCATGTGTATTGTTCCACATGTTTTAGCTTTTTCAGACATTTGTTGCAAGTGTTTGATCTACATGTTACATCTGTTTCACAGATATGTTGCAAGTGTTTGATCTACATGTGTCAAGTGCTCACGTCACGCCCGTGCCCAGGCGAGATGGCTACAGTGGCCGCTGGCTCTAGTCTTCCATCTTCGTCGGGGAACCTTTCCGCCGCCACTGATGCCTTTTTCAGCAGACGAGTTGAAAGGGTGAGTGTTGGGCTGCCACTGCCTTCCATTTTTTTCTTTTTGAAACGTCCACTACCATTTTGGGCCACCACCTGATGAGAAATATACGAAGCCCACTTTGATTTGGGCCCACTAGAATGCTGGGGAATGTTTAACGTATTTAGCACGCTATTAGTGGTTGTGATTATAAAATGCAAATCTCCTAGCACCAGCCTTGTCAATCCACTAAATCTGCTAGTTATAGCGAAAGGTATAGACTGCTATTTAAAACATGATTTTAACCTCAACTATAAAATCGTTTAATTAATTTAACACCTTAACTATCAAAACAGTTTAGTTTTGAGACTAGAGCCATCTGATAGAAAAACACTAAAACCCATCTCTGGAATCAATATTGAATGGTTTTGATAGTTGGAGTGCCAAATTAGAAAAGCACAATAGTTGAGGACCAAAAATGAATCTAACCAAGTACTTCAGTTTTTACACATTTATAGATGTTTTTATATATAATTTGGAATGCAGTATTTTTTTATCAAAGTAAGTATATCAAGCTGGGGAAACATATTCTAATATGCTAAGGTCTTATTTGCTTAGGCACCACGCCCGTAAAATTCTATTTTCTTCAAGTGCCTCGTGAAGACTGGGCCTTGAGTAGACATCTTGGGCTGCAGTTCTAACAAACTATGGGGGGTGGGCTAGAAATCTCCTCGAATTTTCATGAGGAAGGCCTGTGCGGCCTCTAAGAGCGATCAAAATTAGCCCCCAAACTTGACATTTCTAATCTAAGCTATGTTCTCTTGTTCTTGTTTCGGCTTGTCTCATCTTTTTTTTTCTCATATAATATTATAAAAATTAGCCGAAAAGCGGTCAGCTTATCAACCAGCAGAACAGCCCGTCTAGAAGGGTATTTCTTTCGTAATTTTATTTATCCAAAACACTTTCTCCTAGAACAACTCCAAATTACGAATGTAGCTAGCACCATTGCGGATGGCCTAATATGCTAAGGTCTTATTTGCTTAGACAGCACGCGTAAAATTCTCTTTTCTTCAAGTGCCTCGTGAAGACTGGGCCTCGAGTAGACATCTTGGGCTGCAGTTCTAACAAACAATGGGGGCGTGGGCCAGAAATCTCCTCGAATTTTCATGAGGAAGGCCTATGCAGCCTCTAAGAGCGATCAAAATTTAGCCTGGCACATGCATAGCCCCCAAACTTGATATTTCTAATCTAGGCTCTGTTCTCTTATTCTTGTTTCAGCTTGTCTCATCTTATTTTTTCTCATAGAATACTATAAAAATTAGCCGAAAGCAGCCGGCTTGTCAACCGGCAGAACAGTCAGTCTAGAAGGGGTATTTCTTTCGTAATTTTATTTATCCAAAATACTTTCTCCTAGAACAACTCCAAATTAGGCATGTAGCTAGCCCATTGCAGATGGCCTAACCAAATCGAACCGGAACAAAAAAAAAATGGCGCGATCAAGACTGGACCCACGGCGGTTCTCGCACCCGCGTGCGCGGCGCGGGTTTCTGAAACGGCGGCGCGGCGTTTGAGAAGACGGGGCCGGCTCGTCACGTGCGGTCGGTTACTTGGAGCGGGATTTGGAAAATCCACGCGCGGGGACGGCCGGCGCCCGGGTGCATAGCGGTTTCAGAACCCGTGCGCGCGGGAAAGCTATGGACTCCTGACATGGCGTTGGCGCCATGGGCTCTAGGGCATACGGACGGTGCTATGCCACGCCGATATGAGAAGGAACATTTTAATAGTGACTCTGAAGTGCACACATGTCCACGTAATTTGTAGTGTAGTCCGTACATATGAGCACTGCTATATACTCCTATATGGTCCCGGACCGGTGCTTTTATATTACTCCGGCCAGTGTTCTTCTTAATCTCGATCATACGCTAGTGTCTGTCACAAGCAAGCATGCCAGCATATCTGGAGCCACGAGCCACATCAAATGGAGGATCATGCATGTACTAGTGCGTTTTGTCTCAAGCAATCAAGCCAAGTAGCCAACTCATATACTGTATGTTGCGAAGAGATACGGCGAGCTGGCAAATGCAAGCATATCCCAAAAATAATAATATGTAGAAAAAGTAACTCCCTCTTGGCACAGACGCTTGTATCAGTATATAACCACTGCCTAGCAGCATGACGCAGTAGTCACTCGAGCAGAGTCAGCTGCATCCATCCTTACGGTAACTCCATCCATTGGCTTCTTGTTTTCATCAGATTAATTAACTCTAAGACCGTCATCAATTGATTCAATTCCTTTGCTATACAACATTGATTGGTTTAGAAAAAACATTCATTTGCTCAGTTATGCATGATGCATCCTTGATTTCCATTATATTAGAGTGTCTGACAAAGTGAAATGTGCATTGGTAATCAGGTGATGGCAATGTCTGGAGGGATTCGAACAGCGAACTGCTCCCTCGCTGCGCTCCAGCAATGCTCCTCTGAGATGGTCTGCCCCTTAGACCCCGTTACACTCTTCAACGAGGCAATCAGTGGGCAGCTGTGGCGAGTTAATGCGCTGCTAGTGGTTCAGTCTGTACTGGCAGCAATCATTGTTGTGATAGGCGCCTGTGGTCAGCGGTACCGCCACCGCCCCATCACTCGCTTCCTCTTCCTTGGAGCCACCACACTCTTCTTGCCCATCATCTCCTCTGTCGCCTCCACCATTAGACCCGAGCAAGATTACATCTTTCCCTTTGTCGAAGCTCAATATTTCCCTTATCATGTGTATGATGCTCCGCTATCAGCAGTGGTTGCAAGATGCGATGCAGCTGCACACATGAGATTTTTCATCATTTTGGCTTCCCTTGTTCTGTTCGTCATGATCAATACCAGCACAATAGTCTCTGTTGATGACAGAGAAGGCCAATGCAAATACCCCCCACTCGAGCTGGTTGTACAGGGGATCTGGACCTTTTATCTTGCTTTCGGTCTCATTATGCCTAATCAGGACGACAGTTTCGCCCTTCTTCTCTTGGTGTTAGTGTTCACACCTTATGGTCTACGATGCAACAAAATAGCGCTCAAATATTATGCATTTGAAAGGGCACGGAGGTCCGTTGCACTCGGACGCAATCCTGGACTTGTTTTTGTTTACATGCAGCAGTTGCAAGCAAAAGAAGCAGCGAATCAACATGTTCATGAACCCCTGGCAAGTGACGGGGCAGCTACACCACCTCCCCAGCTCTTGGTCATGACAGAATCAGAAGAACAAGTTGAGAAGCATCCTGACGGGTATGCATTCAAGGATGACTGCTCTGGAACAACGCTGAACAAAAACGTTGGGTCGTTTGTGACCATTGACAGAGTTTGGCAGTTAGATAGCATGCTTCTGACCACGAATCCATGGTTAAAAGATTTATGCTTGTCCTTTGCACTGTTCAAGTTGTTGCGGTGCCAATTTGCAGGGTACAAGCTCACTAAGAGCATGTTTAGTTGCCATGCAACCTAAAAATTTTTAGGTTGGAGCTACTGTAGCACTTTTCGTTTGTATTTGATGATTGTTCTCCAATTATAGACTAATTAGGCTCACAAGATTCGTCTCGTACTTTTCAGTTAAACTGTGCAATTAGTTATTTTGTTTACCTACTTTTAATGCTCCATGCATGTGTTAAGAGATTTGATGTGACGGGTACTGTAGTACTTTTTGGGTAGCACTTTTTGGGTTGCATGGCAACTAAACATGGCCTAACTCTGGCTCTGTCGGGATCCTCAACTTTGTCCGAAGCTTGCTGCTCAAGGCTGGCGAACATGAAAGGGTATTTGGGATCATCATGGAGGAGCTTTCTTTTGTTCATGATTATTATTACTCATCCCTCCCAATCTCCTATTCGAAGCAATTCCTGCCTATATTGTCTATCTTTCTCTCACTTTTCACCATAGGCTATGGCATCCTGCTCGCTGTAGTAATCATAGAAGTTCTTATAGAAGGGGATGAGAGTCAGCTTGGGTGTCAACTATGGTGTATTAATGAATACTCCCTCCGTCCCTAAATAGATGTCATTCTCGCTTCCCGAGAAGTCAACATTTTTAAACTATCGGCAATTATATATTAAAATATGTAAATATTTATGCAAAGTAATTAGTATCATCGGAAAGATCTTTAAGTCTAGTTTTTTAATAAATTTATTTGGAGATATAAATGTTGCACGTATTTTTCTACAAACACAGTCAAAGTTGAGAAAGTTTGACCGCACGCACCCCATAGCGACATCTAAAAAAGGGACAGAGGGAGTACTTAGTAAGATACATGGAAAATGTGGACCTAGGAAGATTGTACTTCGATATGGTCCCGCTATTTTTGGTTCTTGTATTAGCGGTGACAGCTGAGGTTTGGGACATGGCTTCCTACATTTGCTCCAACTGGACAAAAGTAACCCTTATTTGCCACTACATTAACCGGAACTGTTCATCATATTCACCACGCATGCAAAAATGGGTTTGTACTTTGTTACGCTGCAAATGCAAGCTGATGAGACACTGGGATGAAAAAATGGGTCAGTGCTCGGTACTGGTGCCTCACCCAAAAACAACCCCAATAGTTCTTGTATACTGTCTCCTCTGTGTCCAGATCAGAGGAGGAAAGTCAAGGTGCCACCAGCCGTGAAGGTTAGCATCATCATTGCAGCAAGAAATCTGTTCAATGGATATTTGAGCAATGGTGCAGAATCTCTACGAAGAAGCCAAGTTGGAGAAAGCTTCCTGTGGGCTTGCAATGGCAAAGGTACATCAGATATCATACTCATTTGGCACATTGCCACATGCATCCTTGAATTGAAACACCCGTACCGAGCTGATGATCAAGAACAAGGTTCTCCACCAGATCCCAGTTCTGCTGATTATAAGGTTGCTGCTACTCACCTGTCAAACTACTGTTCATACCTAGTGAGTTGGTGCCCTGAGCTACTTCCTGACAAGAACAGTGCATGGAGCAAGAGCTTGTACAATGATGTCAAGAAGGACGCAGAGTGTGCCCTCGCCGGTCACGCAGTAGCAAGGTCCTCAAATCCAGAAGATGAGTATCAAAAGCTGGTCGACTTGCTGGGTGCGAACTCGAAGCATGATGTGCTCAAGAATGGTACGGTGTGAAGCTGGCGATGCAGCTGGTGGAAGCAATCAATTGTGAGGAGACAGTCAATGGCGAGGAGATGGTGTGGAAGTTGCTGGCCGGCCGACTTCTGGTCAGAGATGATCCTGTTTGTCGCGCCATCAGACAACCTCAATGGTCACTGGAGGCCATTGCCAGGGGTGGCGAGCTGATAACGCCCCTCTGGGCGCTGCTCTTCCACGCTGGTATCGTCAGCAGGCCAGGTGAAGAAGACGGCGCTGCAGCTCGTTCTGTTGGTCCCGTTTAATTATTATTAACGCACTAGTACCTAAAAACGTTTTCCGTGGCGGTCGTTTTTGGTTTTTGCGTGGCGGGCACAGCTGCCCGTCACTAACCAAAGGTCACGGTTAATCGCGTGATTAACCGTGGCGGGCTACGATGCCCGCCACGCTATCAGATTTTTGCGTGGCGGGCAGATTAGGATGCCCGCCACGAAAAAAAAAAAAAAACCCCTAGACAGGCCCGCCGAGCCCATCTAGGGGTTGCATCGCAGCGCCGCGCGCCGCCACGAACCTGCGCTCCGCCGTGGTCCGCCCCGCGCCGCCGTCGGCCGGAGGAGGAGATGGACGCCGGAGGACTGCACCGCCACGGGTTCCGCCACGAATCGAGGCGCCACCGCCGGATACGCCGCGGATCGAGGCCGTTGCCGCCGGATCCGCCGTGGAACAGGTCGCCGCCGCCGGATCCACGTGGATCGAGGTTGCCGCCGAACGCCGTGGCGGCCACCGCCATCAAGCTCGCCATGACCACCACCTCGGTGGATCCGCCGCCGCCGCCGCCATCGAGCCCGCCATGAGCTCCACCATGTTGGATCTGCCGCCGGCCACCGCCATCGAAGCTCGCCATGACCACCACCTCGCTGGATCCGCTGCCGGCCGCCGCCAAACGAGCTTCGCCATGAGCTCCACCTTCCCGATCCGCCGCCGGACGCCGCCGGAAGGCCGCGCCGCCGCAGGAGAGATCCGCCCGGGCCGCCATGCCCCCGTGAAAGGGGGGAGAAAGGGAGGAGGCGCCGGCGGAGAGGGAGAAAGGGAGGGGCACCGGTGGGAGAAGGGTGAGGTGGGGGCGCCGGTGGGAGAAGGGTGGAGTGGAGGAGGCACGGTCGGGAACGTTCGCGTGGGGAGGGGAAGTGAGGAGGAGACGTGCGGCTGCGAGAGTGAGGAGGAGAGGGGGCTGAGCTGAGAGAAAACCTAACTCGCCAATTTATATGAACCACACTTGTCGGGCCTTGCCATGGGCCATTTGGGCCTCTGCTTATGCGTGGCGGGTGTTTAAAGGTGCCGTCACGGGAAAGATTTTTTGCGTGGCGGGCACCTTAACACGCCCGCCACGCAAAATACGCTATATTTTGCATGACGGGCGTGTTAAGGTGCCCGCCACGCAAAAAAAATCTTTCCCGTGACACCTTGACGGTAATGAAGTCATTGTTTGTGCTGTTATTTTCTTCATGCGTGCGTGCATGCTTGGCCTTGTTCTGCTGCAAACACTTTGTTTAATTCGGACCCCCTACCGTATCCCTTTTCTTTGTATTGCTCCTATATATTTGACAGATGTGTGGTATGTGCAAGTGTGCTCTTGTTTATTTCCAGACATCGATGTTTATTGTAGATGTCATCATTAATTTCGCAGCGAAGCTGTTGAATCATTTTTATCCTTGCTAATTAATTCCTGTTTCAAAGTGAAGACTACTCAAGATTATTTAAGGACTTTTGTTTCAAAATTAGTATAGTGTGACTGCATTGTGCTTGTTTTTGTAACTCAAATCAAGAATGTTTGGTAACTCTCCTAGTATACATTGCTTCTTCATTGGTATGGTTCATGTTTTGTCAGGCCCAGAATCTAGTACATTTGCATTGCTCCTATTACGCAGCCATGTTGTTGCCCATTTTTTTTTTCCCTTTCTATCTAAATCTTAGTTCTTGTTCCAAGTCTGCTCGATATCCGGAGATACATATTTGTCAAGACTGTTCATGATTATTCAATAACTTTGATACGTCTTGCGTCACTGAAGTAGTGTGGCTGTAAACATGTGCTTGTTTCTGTGACTCCTACTCCTAGTAGTACTGCATGTATTATTGCAGTTTCCTAGTCTGTTCGGCGCACGTTGCTTCTCCTCCTCGTTTTGTCTATCGTGTAGGAGATCCGGGCTGGACGAGTAGAATGTAGTGTGGTGTGGTAGCCAATTGTCAGAAGAGACGGCCGGGCTGGAGGAGTAGAGTGTAGTGTGGTGTGGTAGCCAATAGTCAGCAGAGATGGCCGGACAGGACAGCAACAAGCTCGCACATGCGGCCTGCGAATCTGAACCCGAATTGCCGACTTCTTGATGATGTAATACATACTGTATGCTATGCAGGAGAGTGATTCGGGAATGTGATGACTGGATCCAGACTGGTTTCTCTTTGCTTGCGCCGGTGGTTCTCTTTTGGTCGCAAAACCTTTCCATTATGTAATCTTCCAACAATGGATCCAGTAGCTAGGTCGGTGTTGCTGGCTTCCCTGTTGGCTCCTCGCCTTCCGGATGTCGAGTTGTATGTTATTTGTTTGTTCCCGTCCTCTTAATGAAATCTCGACAAAAAAGTAATACATACTGTATGCGCCAACTCAAACTCTATCATTGGGCCTTGCTAGCAAGGGGTATCGGCCTGTGGGCTGTGGCCCAGTACGAGCAGCAAAACTAGGACAAACTAACTAACTGCTCGAGCCTGAATGGGCGATGCAGGTCCAGCCCCCACCATTTTCCTTGTGTCATAGCAAAAGGCAAGCTGCCGATCGAACTAAGGCTCACCTCTGCACATTAGCCGCATCAAGTTCGTTGCCCAGGTGTTGGCGGCTTCGTGAGTGATGAATGCATGTTCACAAGATTTGCCGCTGCTGATGACAAACACAAGCACGGAAATAGAGGGGTGAAGGTACTGCTAGCCGTTAGGGCGTCCGCAATGGTAATAGCTGGTGGTAGCTACATAGTTCGCTGATGTGGAGGTGAGTGATAAAAAAAGACTATTTTATATTATTGGACCCACACGTTCTTCTCACATGTTCTTGGGCTACGTGAAATAGATCAGCTATTTGCTCGTCGCTAGTGACTACTCTCTCTCCTGCTTTTTCCATACCACGCCAGATCTAGCTAGCTAAATAACTAACCATTGCGGACGCGCTTAAGAAAAAAGCTGACAGATGCAAACATCATTGGATATTCCGCATGCATCCACTGGCCTACCCAAATCAGATGATGGCGCTGAACTGGTTGATTCCTGTAATAGCTAGTTGGGAATATGAAAAAAAAAATATTCCTATAGTCCACATAATAATATTATTAAACTGAATACAAATAGAACATATATCAGCCACTAAGTCACAGGTGACACTTTCAGGGTGCAATGGTAAAGAAGTAACCCACGAGACTAGACGTCCTGAGTTCGGCCGCACATGCAAGTTTTTTGCATTGAAAATAACGAGGGTTGGTTGTCGAGCTTCAAAATTTTATTTTGCGATGTTTTCTAAATTAAAAATTTTGAATAACGATTTCTAGATGCGGCTAGGTTTGGGCTCTCGCCTATAGAGATCAATCTCTAGCCACCAATGCATATGGTTTCTAGCCACCTCTAAAATCATATTCCTGTAGTAGTACACACTAGTGTCGAAACAATCTTCATTTACATTAGATTTTGATCTTTACTCGCAGTGGTTTAAACTAACAGTGTCAAATCAGTATAAATAATGATTCTCACTGGCATCGCTTTGAGAACCACTTGTATGAATATCTTCAAGACTAGCTTTTATCAGAGCACTTGCAGTGCTGGGTGCTAGGACGGTTCGATACAATTAATGCCCTCATCGTACCCGGTGCGATACACTGCGAGGATGTGTCGATGGAGAGCCGAGTTCGTTGTATCGAACCCGCTCCGAGCGAAGGAAAAAATCACCCCTCTCTCTCCTGCCGTTAACAGTTGACACCGCGCGCCACCGCGCGCGCCGCTGCAGATCGGGCAAGAGAGGGAGGCAGATAGGAGCGTGGCCGTCCGACCGCCGCGGGTATTCCCGTCGTGAGGAAGCTGACCGCCCGCCGCTTTGTCGACCGAGCCGAGGAGCGGGGCTAGGGGCGAGTCGAGGGTGCGGGCGCGGAGATCCGGGGACGTTGAACTACGCCGACGACGGAGACGGTGAGGGACACGAGATTAATTTTCGGGTGGTGAAAGAGAGGGAGAGGGGTCGGAGAGGATCGCTCGCTTACCCCAGTACCGGTAGAGCGGCGTGTCGAAGGAAGAGGTGGTTTGGTTTGTTTGTGTGATCTGGTTGACGCTGGAGCTCCGTTCGACCCGCGGCTTTCGCGATGGAGGAGATGATGACTTCGGCACGGATTAGGATCCCTGAGGAAGACGAAGACCTGTTGGCCATGGCGAAGCCCCCCAGCATCCCGATTCCCACCACCATTTGTTGCCACCGCCTCCCACGGGCACCGTCGCGCGCCGCACGGGCTTAAAAAGGAAGAGGGCCGACTCTCGAAGTCTCGATTCTCTTTCTTTTTTTCTGTGTGGGTCCCGCTATCGAGCCTGCTTTGGTTCGATGCATTGTGAGATGAGTCCTACGACCTGTCATTTCATTGGTGGAGCCCTCCATCGAACCAAACCCGGTGCTCTCCACTACGTGGTGCTCTCAAATCACATGGAACACATGGTGGAACTAACAAAGAAGCAAAGCGAAAGCTAGCATAACTTCTTTCTGCTTATCCTAATCAATGTTATTCTCTCAATAGTACACTACTAGTGCCTTCCAGCAAGGAACATAAGATTAGATCAGATCAGGATTAATTGTACTCTAATCACCAGCCAAAGATCTCTGTTTAGGAATATGCAAGGAATAAAGCAACGTACCACAGGGTAGTGGAAGCGAATTGGGCCGCGAGCCACAACATATATTAATGGACACAATCATTTGCTATGATGGCTTTCTTTACTGATTATATACCAAAAGCAAATTACAACCTAACATGCATATTGATGCATCTCAAAAATAACTATTTACAAGCAACTAGGTTCATTTAGTAACCACTACATGTTCTACGACCTACTATGTAGAATCTGTTTTTTAGCCTTGGCATTGGATTATTTGTTCTTTTTCTATTTCTACTTATTAGTAGGACTAGCAAATATATATGCCCGTAAGGTCGCAATGGGAAAATATCAAACATTCTAGAGGACGGTCAGGACATCTGTAATATAACAAGAAATTTTTTACAATAATTGGGAAAAAATTCGATGGCTCACATCGATCGAGAGCGGCCGATCCGATGGCTACAAAGGCTGTAGGCAATGGGAGGCAAAGACATGGAGGCAAAAATTGCCTCCTGTTGTGTCTATGACAAGTGGGCCATAGGAGCAAAAATTGCCTCCCATTGCCTCCACAAAATGAAGGGATTAAGAATGGGTGCTAATTGCATTCTTGTAATTCTTTTTTTGATGAAGGGTAAAATGGTAACTCCATAAACACAAAATATTTGTTTTGTCTAATATAGTTAGGGTGGATAATACAATTACTATAGTTAGTTGGATTTGTTTTTTTCAATTACTCCTCGTTCTAGGGTTCGTCGTTGCCTCGTTGGTCAAGTCGGCGGCACCGGTGGTTGGGGATCGCCGCCGCAGCTGATCCGCCGGCTTGGGGCTCCGAGGCGTCCGCGAGAGGGCCAGGGGAGAAGCCGAGAGAGGAGCAGCCGCCGCCGAGTGCGCGGGCATGGAGCCGCTGCGGGCGAGCGGTCTGTGGAGGCGCGCGGCGGGGCGGAGGCACGACGGGCGGACCCGCCGTCGCCTCCCTACCGGGCGACGCGGGGGAAGAAGCGACGGCGAGCCTCCGCCCCGACGCGAGGTGGCGCGGGGAGCCCGGCTGGAGCGGGCCACGCCCGAGCGCCGCTGCCGCCCCTGTTATCCTGTCGCCGCCGGCGAGCACGCAACCAAGTCGCGCACTACTACCCCCGTAAGCGAGGCCCAACAACAGCGAGCACTCAGTGGTGCCACCATCCTCACCGGAGAAGAAGTCCACCGAGCGAGGTGGTCCGTGACGCTCCCGATCGCCGGCCCTCGGCTACCCCTACGCCCACACGGGCCACACCCCTTCATCCAAATCAAGATCCTCCTCCTGCTCCTCCTCTTGCCCGAGGTCCGTATCCATCCCTCCCCGATGCTTGATTGGACCCCTGTTTGTTTAGTGTTGTGTGCACAGCTGTTTGGTCATTCCAAATCGACATGTAGTGCTCCCTTTGTTTGGACTTAAATTGGACACCGATACACACCATTAACTCTTTCATCTTTGTGATTGCATCCTCGATTATTGTCTTGGTACTGTCTTGTATTGTCATCGCCGCAGTGAGAACAATATAGCTTCAACCAACTTACAGGGCCTATACCCGAAAGCATGCATTTTTTCTGTACTAATGAATAATGCAATTAGTTAAGAATTTGATTAACTGTCTGGTACTGACTGCATGCTGCCACACTTAGTTGCTTATTTGAATTTGATTAATTATCCGGAGACAAGCTGGATGACTGTCTGCCAATCAAGTCTTGCAACACTTGTTAGTTTCAGATTCACCTACTTTCTTGCTTTGTTATTATGCCCGACTATATCCTGCAATGTAAGAAATTTCCATGCTGGCTCGTTCTCTGCCAAAGTGCCAAAAAACAAAGGCAGTGATTGTTATGCCTCTTTGTAGCTAGTGGGGTAATGGGATATATGAGCTTGTCCAGAGCAAAATGTTGTTAAGATTGTTAGTTATCTCGAATCCTAGATCATTTAAGTGCTAAATAAATATTGGTATTTGCTTGCTGCTCTTATGAGGGGAACAACAAGGCCGACCCATTATCATGTTCTCGCACGATGAGATGGTTTCTCCGAATTTCCATTTGCAAAATTTGGAGCTTACTCTTTCTTTGCTCGCATTTTTCCCTTGAAACAGATGCATTGAAAGGATCATAATGGGTTGCAGTTTATATGTAGCAAAGTATAAGTAGCGAGTTTATAATGCATAGAAACAGATGCATTTTCCATTTACATTTTCTTTGCTCTGCACTATAAGTACCAGTTTATATGTTTCTTTTCGTTTTTTTTAATCTCAGGACCTTTGTGCTTCGTTCAGCATCCAACTTCAGCATCCAACTTTAAATATTTATAGGTAGCATAACCATGGAAACATATTATCATTACATATGACAATCGCTTTATACGATACTAGATTGGCTTGATATTTCACCAAATTTTATTGTATGGTTTGAATGAAAACCTGCCGCTGTTATCTTTCATTGTTTGAATGGCCACATGACTTTCTTCTAATTTGCATCAATTACTTGGACAGGAATAAAGTCAGGAGAGCTGAGTTGTACTACCCGAGGGATAGGATGAATGCACTTAAAAAATGAAGTCAGTCTTTTGTTTCTAGGTTTTGCCAAAGATGGTTTCGAAGATGCAACAGTTGCAGATTCGAGAATGACATTATCAGAATTGATCTTTGAAAAGCCATAGCTTGTAGTTGAAATGCTTAGTTTTGAGCCGCAAGTGTTAGCAAAATATGTTTCGACACAACAATTCGGTTGCTGAAATTCAGATCTTAGACTTATAGAGTGCGCATGTTTTATGAGAATTGGCTACATTCTATTGAATGTATATATAACCCCTGTCCAACTGTGCGTGCGTAGTTTACCATCTACATTTTTTTTTTTTTGTCTGAAACCTAAGCAATCTGATAAGCGTGAAAGACTGAAAGTAAAGAATAAATGATGCAGTCTTATGCTACAAAAGCGATTTCACATATTACAGTAACTTTCATCCACACACAATCTGAGGCTCGACAATTGGGCCTACGAGGTAAAAACAAGCCACTTGGCGTCGTTGGGCCGTCGATGTCTTTGTTTCAAATAAATTCGCTCTCGATTCATATAGAATGTACTTCAATAGCCAAATGGTTAGACCAATTGACTGTGAACCCCTAGTTCTCAGGTTCGAACCCTACTACTAGGCCAATTTTTTAAAACAATGTTTGTATTAAATTTTTTGTTTTTGTTTTTTTCTCTAAGTTCTTTAATTTTTTTGCATTTTTTTTTACGTAGACACCTCATTTTGGCTCTATAAACATACTAGTAAAGTTTGAGATGATTTGGAGATAGTGATGATACACATATCTCACATGTGGTGACATCTCTCACAGTCACATTGGTCGTAGTGACATATGTATGCCTTTGTGAGGATGTGCACCACCGCTTTGTCGAATCCATTGAAACTTTTTTTCTCGGGACTATACACCAAAAATGTATGTCCATGCAAGTTTTTAGATTTTTCTAGCTAGGTTAGGGTATTTTAAAATTTTTTTCTTTAGCAAATCAACAAATAATTACAATAATAGGTAAACTTTCTCTCGAAAATTGCACAAATTGCACACATCTTAGTTTGGATCCATGAACACCCTATTAAAGTTTCAGATGATTTGGAGATAGTGGTGATACACATTCTAGTGAAGCATACATGTCTTACATATACTCAATGTTACTAAAGGACACATGTAGTTTAATGTGTGGGATGTGTAGTTCCACATTCACAAATTCTTTAGAATATTACTGACATGGTTACACACCAAAAAAAAATTTAAAAAGAAAAATGAAATAGAAATAATAGCAAAAGAAGAAACAAGAGTAAGCCAAAAAATAATGGCTCCCACAAGGTTCGAGCCTTACGGGTTTGGGATAAACTCAAGGTGCGTTACCATTGCGCCAAGAAGGTGGTTTCGATAGGTGGGGAGGGCTAATGTATTTAATTAGTTCGTCTATTTTCGGTTTGTGCCACGGCCCTCTCTCTTCCACTGCCACATGGGGCCAGGCAGTCATTACCTTGTCCACCGAACAAGACACATTTCAAGGTACGTATAGTGCATTCAACTAGTCAAGCATCATTCGGGTAGCGCCTCAAAACACATTTCACTACGCAAAGCAGAAAATAAGCGGTAGTTTGAGCAAACCCGCTGATCATTCATGAACAAAAACTTACAGATCCACAGTAGCACTAATAAAGAGTAAGTGTGTGTTTCGGAAAAAAAAAGAAAAAGAAAAAAAGACTAAGCGTGTGACACAGCACATATATGGGTAATGAGAACTCTAGCAGCTACCATTTCATCTCATTTCTCACTACCAGAATCCCAGCAGGCCAACTGTATTTTCTCCTCATTCTTGACCAGCTTCACTGTAGCCAATCTCTCAACAATAGCAACCACATCTGCAAAATACAACCAGTCAATAATCAGTTCACTTTCACTAGGAAAAAGATCTTAATAAGAAAACCATTCACTATTTTAATCTCACCAAATTTAAGATTCAAAGTTAGAACCTTGACAATGGTCAATGTCAATGACCACAGGCGTATGGCTGAGTTGGATTAATTCATTCGCTAACATATTTTCACCCACAGGTGTAACAGAATTACATTGAACTTAAAGAGCAGAAAGCAGTTCATCGAAATTTGAAAATCCTGGTTACTCACCACTGCAGCAAACCAGATATGATCTATATACGAAGATGCATTCATTAAGGATGCTGGAAATAAGAACATGAGCCAAATAGTATTATCAGATTAATCTTACAGATTTTTGCCTGTCACTTTGCTGGGCCATTGTGCTGGAATGTAGAAAGCCAGCTAGTGAACGGCATCAAATTGTCCTTTAGGTCTTGAATCGCTATAATTTTTCCCCTAGGAACTAGAAAGAGCCACTGACAATTTCAGCTGCGCTTTTCCAGCAGCCTTGTCTTGTGCCTGAAATGGTTAACCATCAGATTCTCAATTTTTTAGCTGCGCTTTTCCAACAGTAAACAAATATCAAAACTTCGTGGATCTCTTCAATCAGGTCTCATTCAGGCACAAGTTATACAGACCCAAACACTAACCAAACAGCAAACCTTAGTTCATCTCATCAATCAATTCTCAATCCTATGGAATACAGATAATGAAAAGGTTGCACAGTTAGCATGCTGAGAAGTGGGACAACTCTTGGATTGACACAGATGTAACCAAGCTACGAGATTTGCTACTGAAACATAAGTTACCAAGACCCTAAACCGATCGGCCATAGCAATCTTTCACCTGCCATGAATGTCGTTATCCACCAAAGAAGCTGATAAAACTGAAAATCAACTCAGCAATGTACTCCTACATCGCCATGGCAGTACAGACATAGAAAATCAATATACAGTAATAGATTTCAATAGTAAGCGAGCACAAAACTAAAATTCAAGGTTTCATCGTCTGATCTGATACAAAGAAAAAGACAGCTACAGGGAGTGGGTACCTTGAGGCTGGCCTCAAACTGGATGGCGGCGAGGGTGCGAGGGAATCCGCGGACTCGAGAAAGGGGAGATGGAGGAGTTTGCCGCCGTTGGCTGGGTGCTGCGCCGCTGCCTGGTAGTGGACGCCGTTGGGGGCAGGGCCGCCGGGGAGACTGGATGCGGCAGCAGCGGAGGCGACCACCGCGTCCTCGCGCTAGGGGCGGCGGTGGCTTTGATGACGGAGGCGGCGCTGCTCGGAGGGCTCCATCGATCTGGGCGGCGGTGGCTTTGGCGACGGAGGCGGCACTGTTCGGGCGGCCTCCCTCGATCCGGCGATGGCGAGGGCAGCGGTGGCTTCGTGGCGGCGGCGGCTCTCGCCAAGGCGAGGGCGAGGGCGAGGGCGAGAGGATGGGTCCGGGTCAGGGTTCGGATGGGAGTCGGGTCGGGTCCGACGCGCCGAGCGGGTGGGGACGAGCAAAGATGCGAAATTACTTTATTACCCTAAATCAACAAAAATGCAATTTTATGAAGGCAATAGGAGGCAATGGGAGGCAATTTCAAGTATTGTAAAAGGGCTCATATAACAAACAGCAAGCAAAAAAACCATACATACAAGCATAGTGTATTCTTTGCCAAGAATAAAGCATATATGCGTTACGTTAATCATACAGGGACTATAGCAGAACATGGTATTAATTGGAATTGTTTTGATAAGGTAAAAAAAGTAAGTTGTGTGAAGATGCCAGTTTCAATCCTAAACCTGCCAAGATAGTTGGATTTTTCTATTTTTCTATCATTTTTGGGGAGTTTTGCAAGATCTTTTTAGAAAAAGAGATGTAGACATGTCCTATATCAAAGTTGGGTGCTCTTCTTGAATAATGTATATTTTTTTTTATAACAATCGTACATGGTTTGCTACTAACCAAATTTGTTTGGCATTCAAATATGAATATATAATATTTTTTTTAAAAAGGTATGCACATTGACAGATAATAAAGACCCCACTTCCATAGGGCACATGGGAGCCACATCCCACTCACGGTCACGGGTGCACAGCGGCGCCACTGTGCGCGAGCACAATTCCACGGCAGCCGGCTTTAACCACTCGGACACAAAGCATGCCGCCGTCGCATCACTCTCTACTTTACCTTGTCGCTACCTGCAGTGTCTGCGCACACACCGTCCACTCCGCCATTACGGCATTGCCGACCTCGCCGCGCGCGCCGGCCCTCAAGCAGAGTTTCGCTCGGCATTAGCCCCCTCCCCTGCACCGACGTCCAACAAGCACCCACCGTCCCTCTCCCCTGCTGACTAGTGTGTTCTTCTCAACAAAAGTAGGGGGTCACTGCCACTGGATCTCCGACTGCTGGCCATCTCCGGCGAAGGTGGATCGCTTCGCAGGTGAGCATCATGACCATGGGCGGTCCATACCTCTACCTCCCCAGCCACTTGCTTCCCTCTCCCTCTCCTCGGCCTGCATTAGTGGCGGCAGGTTGCTAACCCCCACGGCTCCTCTCTCCATTGACTTTGTTTTTGATCAAATTATTAAGGGCTATAAAAGCGTGATCAATTGATTCAATTCCTTGTCCATACAACACTGATCGGTTTACGCATGCATACATTTGCTCATTTATGCATTGGTAATCAGGTGACAATGTCTGGAGGGACTCTGGCAGCAAACTGCTCCTACCATGCACTCAGCAAATGCTCCTCTCAGATGACCTGCCCTGAAGTCGACGTCAACTCAACCTTGTACAGGAGCTTGGCCAAAGGGCAGCTATGGCGTGTTGACGCACTGATAGTGGTTGAAGCCTTCCTGGCAGCGATCATTGTTGTGGTAGGCGCTTATGGTCAGCGGTACCGCCACCACCCCATCACTCGCTTCCTCTTCCTTGGAGCCACCACACTCTTCTTGCCCATCATCTCCTCTGTCGCCTCCACCATTAGCGTCAAGCCATATTACATCATTCCCATTGAATTTATACCCAGAGATGATCATTATAGTTATGTTGATGGGCTACCAGCGCTGGTTGCAAGATGCAGAGCATTTTCTCACGTGGTATTAATCATATTGCTAGCACCCCTTGTTCAGATCATCATGATCAATACCAGCACAGTAGTGGTTGTTGAGGATAGAGAAGGCCAATGCAAATATCCCCCACTCGAGCTCATTGTACAGGGGATTTGGACCTTTTACCTTAGTGTCAGTTACGTTCAGTTGGATATAGACAATTTACCAATCTTGGCTCTCACCTTCCCACCCTATGCTCTGCTTTGCACCAAAATAGGGCTCAAATATTATGCATTTGAAAAGGCGCTGCGGTCCGTCGCACTCAGATGGAATCCTGGACTTGTTTTTGTTTACATGCAGCAGTTACAAGTAAAAGAAGCAGAAAATCAACATGCTGAACCACTGGCAGGTGAGGGTGCAGGTGATCCACCACCTCCCCCACTCTTGGTCATGAGAGAATCAGAAGAACAGGTTGAGAAGCATCCAGATGGGTATGCGTTCAAGGATAACATCGGGAGGAGCCCTCAGAAAAACGATGACTTCAGGACGAGCCCTCAAAAAAAGGATGACCTCAGGACAACATTGAACAAAAGAGTTGGGTTTGTGACCATTGACAGAGTTTGGCAGTTAGATAGCAATGCTTCCGAGATCACGACACCATGGTTAAAAGATTTATGCTTGTCCTTTGCACTGTTCAAGTTGTTGCGGTGTCGATTTGCAAGGTACAAGCTCACCAATTCTGGCTCAGTCGGGACCGTCAACTTTTTCCGAAGCTTGCTGCTCAGGGCTGGCGGACATGATAGGGTATTTGGAGTGATCACGGAGGAGCTTTCTTTTGTTCATGACTATTATTACTCATCCCTCCCAATCTCCTATTCAAAGCGATTCCTACCCATATTGTCTATCTTTCTCTCTCTTTTAACGATAGGTTATTGCATCATATTCGTGGTAAAAGTAAAGTTTGGTATAAAAAGCATGGAATGAAGAGCAGCTTGACTGTGACATATGGTGTATTAATGGATACTTAGTAAGCAAAATTCCTAGTGGATCACTCCTTGGAGGATTGTACTTCGATTTGGTACCGCTACTTTTGGTTGTTGTACTAGTGGTGACAGCTGAGATTAGGGACATGGCTTCCTACATTTTCTCTAACTGGACAAAAGTAACCCTTATTTGCCAATACATTAACCAGAACTCTTCATCATATTCACTATGCATGCAAAAATGGGTTAGTACTTTGTTACGCTGCAGATGCAAGCTGATGAAACACTGGGATGAAAAAATGAGCCAATGCTCGGTACTGGTACCTCACCCAAAAACAAACCCAATAGTTCTTGTATATTGTCTCCTCCGTGTCCCAGATCAGAGGAGAAAAGTCAAGGTGCCAGCGGCCGTGAAGGTTAGCATCATCAATGCAGTAAGAAGTCTGATCAATGGACGCTTGAGCAATGGTGCAGAATCTCTACGAAGAAGCCAAGTTGGACAAAGCTTCCTCTGGGCCTGCCATGGCAAAGGTACATCTGATATCATACTCACTTGGCATATTGCCACATGCATCCTTGAAGTGAATCACCCGTACCGAGCTCATGATCAAGAACAAGGTTCTCCACCAAATCCTAGTTCTGCTGATTATGAGCTTGTTGCCACTCACCTGTCAAAGTACTGTGCATACCTAGTGAGTTGGTGCCCTGAGCTACTTCCTGACAAGAACAGCGCATGGAGCAAGAGCTTGTACAAAGATGTCAAGAAGGACGCAGAGCATGTCCTTGCTGGTCACGCAGTGGCAAAATCCTCAAATCCAGAAGATGAGTATCAAAAGCTGGTCGACTTGCTCGGTGCGAAATCGAAGCATGACGTGGTCAAGAATGGTGTGAAGCTGGCAATGCGGCTGGTGGAGACAATCAATAGTGAGGAGACAATCAATGGTGGAGAGACAGTGTGGAAGTTGTTGGCCGATTTCTGGTCAGAAATGATCCTGTTCGTCGCGCCATCAGAGAACCTCAAGGGTCACTCGGAGGCCATTGCCAGGGGTGGCGAGCTGATAACGCTGCTCTGGGCGATGCTCTTCCACGCCGGGATCGTCATCAGGCCAGGTGAAGAAGATGGAGCTGCAGCGGCTTCTTCTGATTCTGTTTAATGGGTTCATCTTCTTCTATTATTTTCTTCATGCTGTGCCAACTTTGTTTTGGGCAGCCTACCAATGGCCGCTTTGCTTTGGATTACTTCATTTACAGTTGTGTGTGCTGTGTGCTCATTTTTCCGCGTGGTGTACTTTTGATGTCACCTTCAATTTTGCAATGATGTTGTGTGCTCTTCTTAATTTCTGTTCCAAGTCTGTTTGATGTGAAAGTCCTGTAATGTATATTGTCAAGGCTACGAACGATTGTATCTTTATTATTCAAGAACTTTGATACAGCCTGTTACAAACGTACTATGACTGCAGTGTATTCGGTTTTGCATCTAACAACATAATGGTGACTGCAAAGTTCTGCATTCATCGTTACATTGTAGTTTCATTCACTCTCAGTCACCTGCTGCTCATAATTTCTCCTGCATTTGCTCTGCGTTTGGTCTGTTCAACACTCATCATAGCATGCAGTGACTACTGTAATATAATGGCCAGATCAACCAGTGTTCTAAATCGCCAGTTAAAGTGTTTAGCGGCAAGTTTCTCCAGCTGCTAGAAATGATATAGCCGGACATATAGCATGATCTGCTAATTCATTTAGCATTTTTTTTTTTTATAAAATGCATGTCACAAATCAGTGAAAAAAAGCAATGAGAAATACACTAGAATGGGTGAGGCTCCAGGCGCCATCGAGGACAAGGTCAGGGAAGTCTTTAGAGGGGAATGCCGCCGGCTAAGCGGCGCCGTTTGAGATCCTTCTCAATGGGGCGTTCGACATTTCCACACGGACCTCAACACCGAGGGGCTGGCCGAGGAGGTCGCCTAACCCCCGCGTGCGCCAGGTTGTTTTGTCGCAAATTTATCAAAATGTAATCCCCTGCATTTGGATTCAGTAGTTGCTAGGTGTCGCCGGTAATCGTTTGGTTACCGCTGTATCTTGTTGTTTGAACTTTATTCTCGCTTTAATGAAAAACACACAACGGCGTGGTCTCAAAAAAAAAGAAGATGAGAAGAACTTGCTTGTTTGTTGCTCGGATTGTACAGTGTCGAGTGCTGACGCCTGTGCCCAGGCGGGATGGCTGCACTGCTGCAGTGGCAGCTGGCTCTTCTAGTCTTCCATCTTCGTCGGGGAACCCTTCCGCCGCCGCTGACGATGCTTTTTTCAGCAGACGAGTTGAAAGGGTGAGTGTGGAAGCACAGACTTGGTAGGGTTATGGTGCATTTTGGGCTGCCACTGTTTTCTTTTAAACTTCCACTGCCATTTTGGACCACTACCCGATAAGAAATATACAAAGCCCATTTTGATTTCGGCCCACCGGTCTGCCAGGGAGTGCTATGTTGACCCTGTTTAGCGTATTTAGCACGCTATTAGTGGTCATGATTGCTTAGCGCTAATAAATGCAAATCTCCTAGCACCAGCCTTGTCAATCCACTAAATCTAGTTATAGCGAAAGGCATAGACTGCTATTTAAAACATAATTTTAACCTCAACTATAAAATCGTTTAATTTTAACACCTTAACTATCAAAACCGTTTAATTTTGACACTAGAGCCACATCTAAAAAACACTCAAAACCGTCTCTGGAATCAATATTGAACGGTTTTGACAGTTGGGTGCCAAATTTAAAAAAGGACAATAGTTGCGAGGGCCAAAAATGAATTTAATCGAGTACTTTAGTTCTTTTATTAGATATTTATATATGTTTTTATATATTTAGACTTATTTATTAATAAATATTTATACTTATTAAAATATTTATCTACAATTTTATCATTTTTTTGTTATAATATGAATCGAATTTATTTGAAATATAATCTATATGTTTCAAGTTCTCACATTTTAAAATTCAAAATTTTTAAACAAACGTAGATAGAGAAATGACTAAAAACAAACTTGTGTATTTCGATGAGATATACATAGTTGATGATCTTTTCTTTTGAAATTATTTATGCTTCCAAAATTTTACACCGACCGACAGAGGATTGTCGTGGTCTAATACCACCAAAATCCACAGTAATTTTCGGCTAATGCTTGCTCCGATGGCCTAGCTCTTGAGACAATGACACAAGATTTATCTTGGTTCGGGGCAAATCGCTCCCTAGTCCGGTGTGATCACTATCCGAGCTCAAATGCTCATACCGGGGCTAGTACAAGCAAGATCGAGAGAGGGAGGGGGCTCCCAAGTCTCTATGATTGAGGCTAGTGCCAATATCGAGTGTAAGAGTGCGGGGCCGGGTGTCGAAACCTTGAACCTTGCCTCAACCGGGAGGGGCCGCCTCCCCTTTTATAGTCACAAGGGGCGAGGCTCGAGAGCTCTCATCGAGTTGAGGACCTAAAGAAAATGAAAATGCATGTACAGAGTGTCGGATGCAAAAAGAGAGCTCTCGGGACGAGCTCACGGCGCAGACGAGCTTTCTTCGAGCTCCGGGCGCTTTAGATGCTGAAATTGGTCGCCGCACACGGAGTCGGGGTTTGGGCAGCGGTCGGGCGCCGCCCGTCTCTAATCGCAGCTTGGAAGACGTCTTCTCGGCATGGGCGTGCCCATACCGTCGATGGGAGGTTGTACCCGTATGTACCGCCTCGATACCGTGGCGGGGCTATTGGAGCCGACGGGTATGGCGGCGGTCGAATGACCTCTCCCTCAGAGCTGTAGCTCTTCGTGGCTACAGCGCCCGCCGTGGGAGTGGTTGGGTCCGTCAGAGAGTTGTTGACCAACTCCCGTACCCGCAGGCTTCTTCGGGAAGGCAGGCGGCCGAGCTCTTCTCGCGGCCGCCCCGCGGTGCTCGTCGCGGGGAGCTCGAACGAGGCGGAAAGAGGTCCCGGATGAGGTTCGGCGCGCCGGAGACGACGAGCTCGTCGCCCGGAGATCTCGAGGTGGTGTGGAGTGACGGATCTTCGCCCCGAGGAGCTCATTTGCGAGGGCCCGAGCGAGGCGGAGATCCGTCCCTCGCGGGGGAGCTCATACGCGCGAGGACCTCACTAACCACGGCAGATGTCTTGTTCGTGGTCATGCTCGAGACAAGGGCTCGCTCATGGGTATCCCAAATATCGATCCCCCCAAGTAGCCCCGAGCGTTTGGGGAGAGATGAGGTCTCTCCCAGATGCTATCCGCGCGATGGCTTTCGTCGTGGAGGCGGCCCTTGCCGTGGAGTTGATGTTTGGCCGTGGTGCGCTGAGCGCACCTCGCCGGTGTAGCCCCGAGGCTTCGTGGAGAACAATGAGTTCTCGCGGAGGCTTTTAGAGTTTTCGTGGGCTCGTCGACCCATTCCTCTTGCGATCGTTTCGCGGGGGTGGTGAGCTCGAGCTCAATCTTGCCACGTTGGCCAAGATCGAGTGCTCGGGGAGCCGCTATCGGATAGTCCAGGTGAGGCTCGAGCTCGTCGGCTCATTCGTTTGACCAGTTGGTGGATCAACCCCAAGTTCTCGAGGATTCAACTTCCGCGATTCTCGAGCCCCGGCGATGTCCGGGGGCGAGACGCTCCTCGTCGTCGAGGATAGCTCGGAGTCGATCGTGGGCCTCGGCGACCCGGACGCGCACTGGCGAAAAGCCCCGAGAGCCCTTCGGGAGCTCGAGGCGTGGGCCGTCGGCGCCGCTTTCCGTGGCGCTCCTCGCTCGTGATGTCCCCCGGCGGCCTTCGCTCTCGGCCGAGCCGCCTTCGCACTTCGAGGCGGTGAGCTCGCGTCGCGAGCTTCATTTTTGAGCTCGGCAAATCGATCGTTGCGCCGGAGTTCTTGGGTTTTTACCCGTTATGTAAAAAGTAACCGTTGGGATTTTTACCGTTGGTGGGGTCGCTCCATTAATGCCGCGGCCGTTCGGCTTCCGTCGATGTCGTAGCGTCGCGTCGATCTCGCGGCGTCGATTCCTGGGGCGGGCGTGGTGCGTGGTGGGTCCCGGGCGGTTTCTTCTCGTCGCCTCCGCCGCATCCGAGCTCTATAAATGGGAGGAGATTGGGGCACGGATTTTTCTTCCCTCTCTTGCCTTCCTTCATGCACGTAAAGAGAGAGAGAGAGTTCAATCGCCGCCGCCCACTCGTAGATCCGATCTTCCACTTCCCCTGCTTCGCCGCCGACTCATTCCGGTGATTGAGAGATGGGCTCGTGGTCGCGTTCGACGGCGACGGTGGGAAAGATCGGCGATGCAGCACCGTCGGTGGGCTGCCGTACCGCGGGCGGGCGGCGGAGGAGTGGATTATCCCGGCGGCATCCCACGAGGTGCGACGACCCGGAGGGTACATCGTCTCCTTCATCGCCTTCCACGAGCTGGCTCGGAATGCCCGGGCGACTTCTTCAGCGGCTCATCGCGTGATGGGGCATCGAGCTCCAGCACCTCACGCGCCCGAACGGGGTGCTTCTCCTCTCCGTCTTCACGATGCTCGCGAGGGGTGGTTGGGGATCCCTCCCAACCGGGAGCTCTTCAAGCACCACGTCTTCGCCAAGATCCGGCGGCGCCGGGGGGCGGTCCGGCCCCGATTGCGTGCGTGCCAATGCAGCTGCGGCGGGGAAGGTCCGGAGTCCTTCCCCGGAGGGCGACTTCCCGTCGACCAACCCGGGATGGAGGGAGGAGTGGTTCTACCTCAAGAACGACCTCTCCTACCCCTGCCGCGGTACACCGGCCGCACTTTCTCGAGGGGAGCCAGGCGTGGGCGCGAGGGTCCGCACGACAACACGGTGGAGGACGTGGAGGCGGCCGTGGGCAAGATCAAGGCACTCCGGGACGCCGGGCTGACGGTGAACCATATCATCGGCTGGCTCGGCAAGGCGGTGGTGCCCCTCCAGCGTCGAGCTCTCCGAATGTGGGAGATGGAGAAGGAGAAGGCCCCATTCGTGGGGACGGCGAATGCCCCTGGTCTCACCGTCGACCAGGTGGAGTTTTGGATGAAGCAGGTGACGAGGACGGGAGTGAGGGCGCAAGGAGCTCCCCGGATCCTCCCTGATCCAGAGACCTCCGTGTTGGTAAGTGCTCGTCCCCTTGTGTTAGCTCGTTCTTTCGCCGTCTTGAACCCTCTAACGAGCTCGAGCTCTATAGGTCCGCGTGGTGCGCCTTTGGTTCCCAACCTCCTCTTCCCGCTGGGGCGAGGCGGGCTCCCGCCGGGCGTTCAGCAGCCCCTCGTCCGTACGAGGAGGCGGGGTCGTCCGGTGGCGGCGAGCGGGCCGCCGAGGAGACGGAGCCGGCGTCGCCGAGCGGGGGGTGAACCCTCGACGCCGACGGCGCTCTCGACGGCGAGGTCGGGGTCTCGTCGGGGCCCACGAGCTCACCACAACCGGTGGTGGCCTTGGGCGCAGCGCTTAGTCGCCAGCGCAAATAGCCCGCCCGGGCGCCTAAGTCCCCGACGCAGGTCGGGTGCCGATCGGGGCGACCCGGGGCTCCGGGCCGGCCGAGGCGCTAAGAGGAAGAAACGAGAAGAGGGTGGCCGTCGGGTAAGTTCTCCGCCCTTCGTGTTGTCGTTGGCTGTAGTGATCGATCGAGATGCTGATTTCGGCTATGCTTAGGGCGGTGACGGCGCACCGGAGAAACGTCCGCGGGACGGATGTGCCGAGCTCGGCCGGAGCGGGCTCGGGCTTAGAGATGGCGAGCTCGATGCCGCCGTTGACCATGAGCTCGACGCCGGTGAGCTCGCGCGCGTGCCGGGCGAGCTCGAAGATAGTGGTGACGGGCTCGACGTCGGGATCCGGGGACGGTGACGGGCGAGGGCGGGACGGGCTCGAGGATGATGGCGCTGTTCCCCTTCAAGGGGGCATTGTCGACCAGCGCCTCGCTGGTTTCGGGGGCCTCTCGTGTTCTAGACTCCTCCTCGACGCCGACCGTCCCCGTGGGCCAGGCGTTGAGGACCATGCTGAGCTCGATCGAGGAGCTTCAGCAGACGGCCTTGGGGGCGTCTAGCGCTCGTGCTGCCGCGAGCTCGTCGGGCGGCGACGGAGATGGAGAAGGCGGTTCGGGAGGAGACCCGGCCACCGAGGAGTGCGTCGAGGAGCACTACTTGTTTCCGCAGTAAAAATCACTCAAGCGGGGAGGATCTCTCCGTGCGAAATAAAAATAAATGTGCGGGCGTGCCGGTGTACTAAAGTACACAAAATAAACAAATAGAGGGAACACAAACTTTATTCATATTTAATGCAAATACAAATATATGTTCCCTAGTACATGTACGCTCCATGGGTAGCCTGCTTTGGCGGCAATCCGACATAGGCGATGTGGTCTTCATGGTTCCTAGGGCCTCGGAAAGCTCCTAGTTAATTACCCCGTGAGTCGGGCTCACGAGTACCTCCGATTAAGCTGCGTTGGTCGTCGTCGTCGGTCTTCGCTTGATTTCTCCATGCATGTGTGTTGGTGTAGATGGGGTTGGCGTCGGGGCGTGTCCATGGCCTCGTCGGTCCATGAGCCGGTAGAACGTGGGCTAGAGTATTAGCCACGCCGCCTGTGTCGTTCGCCTCGTCGGTGTCGAACGCGGCACGTTGTTGTAGTGGTAGGAGCACTTGCATGGTTGATGTAGCTTGGAATGATTTGGACTTCCTCGGCAACGTCGCCGCGTACGCCGTGGACTTGATCACGTAGAGTCGTTGAAGTTGTAGTTGTTGATGAAGACTTGTGCTCGCTTATGTCGTCCGCCTCGTCTGTGCGCGCGGGCTGGCGCATGGTGGTGGTAGTAGCTGAAGTGGTAGGTGGATGTACATGGCTAGCTCCATTGTTGAACAGCTTTACCTGATGCATACAAAATAGAAAAGATGATAAAATTATATAAATAGGGCTCAACGAGCTCCTGTAGTTCGATCGCTCATACAATTAGCACGTGCATGTGCACACGCTCTTATCAGAAATAATTGAAGCGCATATACACATATACATGCAGCTTGCATTGGCGCGGTAGTTAAGCAAACATGCTCATGCACCACTGCCGGCCCTTGTCCAGGATAGCTTCATGTGAGCGCACGTACATGTGTGCGCTCGCCTCGCCTTCCCGGCACGTCGTCGGGGCAGCCTCATCTTCACGACCGGTATGGCGGCATCCGGGCTCGTCTCTTCAACACATACTGCAGCAACGTAGGGGTAGATGGAGCCGTCGTCGATGGCGTCCAGGCGGTGTCGTTGATGGTGTAGATGCAATCGAAGCTATTGTCGAAGGCACTCATTTGGCGTGAGACACGCGCCCGATGTAGCACAGTAGCAGATGCGTGCATCTCGACCATGCATGGTCTCTGACGCCGCTGGCGTCACATCGCTGGCTGTGGACTCGCGTAGACGTAGGATCTTGGGCGGCGACGGCGTGGTAGTTTGGCGCAGCTGGGGCACATACATAGCTGCACTCCGCTCCTTGCGTGCGGCCAGATCGAACAAATCGGATTCCGGCTAATGGCGTGGCCATCGTAGCTGATCTCCTTCACGGCGTCGTGTACAGGTGGGCTGCCTCGTAAGCAAATGGGGCTGGATATATGAAACCAGCGCCTCTGGATGAAGCAGTCCTCGATCGGGTTCATATGCATGCCTTGTGCGCCTGCTCGTGACACTAGCATCTCTGGCTGCCACACCGAGCTTTCGATCTGAATGGATAGCGCCGTGCGTGGCAGCGGCTGCCCATCGTGTAATCCAAGCGTCATCTTGAGGCTAGATGGAAGGAGAGAGTCATCTTGACACAGACGTCGCGTGGTGGTAGCGACTGGCTATGCACCTCGATGATCCGGCCACGGCGGTGATCCTTCGTGGTGATCGGCTGGCCCTCATCTCCGGCAGGCGCAGAGAGGTGTCTGCAGCACCGCTCGTTCGGCCGCCGGCGGCGCGGCACCTTGGTGAAGCCAGGGCGCTCGCGAGTTGCTGCTCTGTCGTCGTACACTCCGTGCTCCTGGTGGATGGATGCATGGCGTGGTGGTGGCGGCTGCCTTCTTCTTGGCGGCGCCCTCCTCTTGAGGCACGTGACGAGATGGTCCGGCCGTGAATGGATCTTGGCCGGCGGTGGCGGATAGACGTGGCACACATAGCTGCGATGCGCCTCCGGCCTCCATGGCGCCGTGCCGGCGGCAGCCTGACGGCATGTGGATGCCAAGTCTCCTCTGGGCGCCGTGCCGGCGGCTGCCTTTCCTTCAGATGCAGACCGCCATCGTGCACACCTGCTAGGCAGCCTGACGGCGCCTGGATGCAAAGTGTGATCCCTCCTCTCTTGAGTCCAGGGTGTTGTTTATATAGGCAAGGGTTAGGGTTGGGGCAGGCCCTTGACGCCGCCAGGAGGTTGTTGTGGCTTGCCGAGATATCAGCAATCGATTCCACCTTCGTACTTATCCCACACGATAGTTATCCTGATCGAGTTTTCTAGAAGCCGAGATATTTAGGCCGCGTAGACGTACGTGTACACGGCGCTTGTGCGTTCCATTTAACACCGAGATCAGTCATCAGCACCTCTCCCATGCAGCCCATGACATGCGGGCCCAGCAAGATGGAGGGCTATTCATTAATCTTCTGGAACAAGATAGACGTCATCTGGACTCGACGATCTGTAGCTGATAGACGTACGTCGCCTAGCTGGGAATCCATACGTGTTGGCCGTATATACCGCAAGTTGTAGAATATCAGGAATATACGCTACATAGGCCGGCGTATTTACAAACTCTACACTTGGTTATCTGAACGTACACGTATATAAGTGCACGTATATATACGTCTCATACCGCACGCGCTAGCTTCCTTGCTGGCACGTCAAAGTGTATGAATGCGTGCATGGCCTTAGCACATCAAAGCTTGTTATTAGCTTCTGATATATATGCATATACGGCGCAGCACGTAGAAGCCTTGTTAGCTTCTTAGCCTTGCTTGTTGTATGTAACAAACACACAAATATATGGATACACATGGATTTCAATGTGCCAAAATCCATCAAACAAATGCCCCCCACCAAGTTGGGTTCGAATGCGGAGCAAATTCGAACTCCGACTTGGTGAGAAACCATTTGATGGAGACGGTGCAGCACAATTAGCTGCGGCCTTGCATTTAATTTACTTTTTTAAATTTTGAATTCAATTCATGAATATTACATGAACAACAGGGCAACGTCTGTGCTCCTTTGGATTTGTTTATGAACACATCACGCTTGAATCGACCATGCATGCATATTTCTGCTTACACACGTATGTATTAATGTGTCATACATGTTTACTAATTAGCTTTAGCACATCGTCCTAGTACATATGCGTGATGCCACCATGTGAACGATGGCCATGCGAGTACGTGCGGATGGTTGCCGAGAGGTGCCGCACCGAACGTTGCCGGTGCCTGCAACGGCAGGGTAGTAGTAAGTTGTGGCGCCGGTTGAGCTTGCCGAGCCGCCATATGAACAGCACAAGAAGCAGGACGCATCGGAGATGGATGGAGGTCTGCTGCTGGTGACCATTGCTCTCATCGTGTCGAGGCTGTTGGTGGAAGCAACATGTCAATCGACAACCGTTGTGAATGGTTGATACAACTCGCCATCGAATTAACACACGCCCGGGCAGAATGCCAAGCTGCAAAAGTGATTACAGAGTTGATGCAGCGCTCGTCGACAAGGGAGCTGCTGGATTGCTGTTGTGAGGGTATCGAGGGCATCAAAATGCTTGACGTCAACACGATGTAGTGGATGCGTGCATCTCGGCCATGGCCTCCAGTGCCACACCGGTGTGTCATGTATACTCCTCGACGAAGGTCGGCCGTGCGAATCTTGGCCGACGACGGCATGGTGGCTTGGCGTCGAACTGACCGATGCGGTATTGTAGAGGGTCTTCTTTGTACAAGTAGATGTACACGCCGTGGTCGTCGGCCGTCGATAGAAGGCTGGCGTTGCTCCTTGAAGTCGTCACGTGCTCTACGGATGAAGCGTCCTCCCTCCTCCGTATGCCAGTGCATGGTCGTCATGTCTCGGGCGACCATGCGTGAGATCTGGACCGCGCCCCCATAGCAGCAGCGGCTGGGTAGACCTCGGCGTCGTATAGAGGCGAGCGTGTGGTGGCTGCTGACTTAGATGCATGGCGCCGTGCCGGCAGCTGCTTTAACCCTGGTGTAGATGGTGATTTCTAGATGCGTGGCCTACACACGCACACGCATGTACACACAACGTCACGATCCTGGCCGAGTGGCCGCGTTCCGCAGCCGTGGCATCGGGTTTTGGTAATCATCATGCGTAGATGTGCGGTGACTCCTCGTGACACGCCAGATGAAGATGACTGACCGCCGGCGGACTCGCCTGCAGCCGGACTCCTCGTGACACGCCGGATGAAGGCGATTGACTACTGGCGGAGTCGCTGCAGCCGGATGCCGGTGTTGTGGATCACGAAGACGAAGCCTGGCGGCGTGGTGGCGCAGACAATGAGTTGGCTGCCTTTGTGCCGCCACATCGTCACCGCTCGTGCAGGGCACGGTCACCATCGATAGCCTACTCGTGGATGATGTGGCCGGCGGCTCGATGGCGCCCTCCTCTTGATGTTAGGATGACCTGAACCGATGCCATGGATGGATGGATCTTGGCCGGCAGCTATGCGGCACCTTGGTACAACCGGGGCGTGCTGAGTGGCTGCGCTCCTGATCCTCCGTCGTCGTCCGCGCCGTGCTCTTGATGGACAGGATGGCGGGCGTCCTCTAGCCATGTCCTCGATGGATTTGGATCTTGTCGACGGCTTCATCCTGGGGCTTGGTGGCGGCGCGCCTACTAGGGCTGCCTTCATCTGCTCCAGCGAACGAATCAGCCGGGCATCCTTGCCCTCGTCTCGTGAAGTTGTCGAGGCATGCTTGTGGCTGATCTCGACGTAGCATGCAAAGATAGGGCCGGATGATCTTGGCAGGAGGCGGAGGCGCCGTATGTGCCGGCGGCTGCCTTCGTAATCCTCCAGATGCAGATCGTCATCGATCGTGCACACGCTCCTTCCAGATGCATATCGCCATCGATCGTGCACACGCTCCTTGTTGCTAGGCAGCCTGACGGTGGCGCCTGGATGCAAAGAGTGCCCCCTCGGATAGCATCGTGTTGACTCCAAGGTATGGCGCTGGAACTCCATTGAGCCACGTTGCGGCGTAGGCCAATGGGACAATGATTGAACTCCGTTGGAGCCGCGTGGCGGCGTCGGCCAACGGGACGGTATTGAACTCCGTTGGAGCCGCGTGGCGGCGTCAGCCAACGGGACGAGGTTGAACTCCATTGGAGCCAGCGTGGCGGCGTCGGCCAACGGGACGAGGTTGAACTCCATTGGAGCCGCGTGGCAGCGTCAGCCAACGGGACGAGGTTGAACACCGTTGGAGCCGCATGGCGGCGTCGGCCAACAGGGACGAGGTTGAACTCCATTGGAGCCGCGTGGCGGCGCCGCCAACGGACGGTGTTGAACTCCGTTGGAGCCGCGCGGGCGGCGCCGCCAACGGGACGAGGGTTGAACTCCGTTGGAGCCGCGTGGGCGCCGCCAACGGGGACGCAGGTGGGGCTTCATTGGGGCCATGTTGCGGCGGTGTCCAATGATGTATCCATCAGGTCGAATGATGGCATTAGCCAATCGGACGCCCTTGAGTTGCTTTGGCCATACGGTATGAGGACCGTGGTACTTGACTTAAAAGCTTTTATCAACCAAGGAGCCACCTTATGATCGTGGCATGAAACGGCCGGGTTGAAGGGTTTCACAGACTTGACACCGCCGCGACCGGGCGCATCGCGACCGCCTCTCGAAGTGTGGTTTTATCAACCCGGTGCCACCTTGCATTGTGGCGTGACATGGCTGGATTGAAGGGTTTCATCAGCTTGATACTAACATAGATCGGGCGTATCGCATCGCTCCCGATTGTAGTGCAACGATGGACCTGCAACACTACAATAAAACAACTAGCTTGTCCGGTGATAGATGACATAGCTAGGAAGAGTTAATGATGAGGCAAAAGTCATCAAGTTGAGTATATTGTTTTTTTTTTTTTTTGAAATATTTTTGAAAATGTTGGCTCTCCCATGGGCATAAGCTATATGTGCAGCTTGTGATAGGACAGCCGGGGAACGTAACCATTGGGTGCCGTTGCATAACCATAGCAACATGGCTCCTGCGATTTCGCCCGTGGTGTGCTTGAATGTGTAGACTTCTGCTTGGATGTCTCCACTGGGGTGAAGGGAATTCTTGGTCGAGACTCCCTTGCGTTGAGTTGAACCAGCCCACTCGCTCTCTCTGACACGGAGGCGTAGGTATGGCTAAGTTGATTGTTTTGGTCTTGGGTAACGGCTAAGGAATTTTGCCATTACTTTTGCCGAGGACGGTGGATGACTACCTCCGCCTTCCTCTTGGAACTGAGCTTGATAGTTGAGCTGCTCGGCCACATCTTTTGGTGACCCTTTTTCTTTGCTCCTTGTTTTTTTTTTTTTTTTTTGCTTTTTTTTTTTTTTTTGTATTTTGCCTCAGGATCCAAGGAACTTGGAGAGCAGCCATTCACCTTTGTGAAACTAGGTGAATCCTCGCTGGCATTTTTTTATTGGTCCCTTGTTGTCACCTTCCAGGGTGGCAAGAGGCTGCACACTTAGTGGAACTTGTGTTGCACCAGGTAGCCCTTTCTTGCTCTTCTTCTATAGTCTTCCCCGGAGTGTGTGTCGCTTCATGTCCGGAAGCGCGAGAGGCATGGTCGCCTCGCTGCTTAGGAGCGGCTTGAGCCGTCTTCCCACTGCCCCAGCGGAAACACGTTCGCTTCGTCGTGCTTTTACGTGATGTGGTGGCTTGTCGCGAGTTTCATGTGCCAGGTTGTTGCCCCCGGACCTTTTGGAGAAGTCCCAAGACGGTCGAATCCTCCACTGTAGCTGTAGCCTGGTAGGGAGAGCCTTTTGGGATTTTTTTTTTGTATGTAGAGAGGTGGAGAAATGATGCAATGGCAATGCATGTGACTCTCAAAAAAAATGGAGAAACATATGCAAAATAAAAAAAAAAAAAAGAACCTCCCGTCGACGTGGAGGCAATTTGGCGAGCTTGAGGCGTTGTCGAATGGCCTTCCGCAATGTAGATTCTTGCTGAGGCGCACTATCGCTCCTAGTGCTGCCATTCTTGCAGGACACGCCAAATGCTACTGGCATGGGAGATGAGCTAGGAGGAGTGACACCACCGCCCCTTGGGTTTGTCGATGCAGACCAAGGTCCCCTCGCAGTTGGTGGCGTAGAAGAGCCGGAGGCCTTGGGGTGATGTCGCTCCGGTGTTGTTGATGTCGAACGCGGTGCTAGAAGACCATCGGCGTCGCATGAAACCGGGGGTGTGTGATACCACGAGTATTGTTGATGTAGGAGGCGACGCCCGAAAACATGTTGGCGTCGTAGGTGTGATGATATCGGCGAGCGATGCTGGACGTCGGCGACATAGGACGCCGGGAGGCTGTGGTGCCGCCCCAGGTTTGGTTGACAATGTAGAAAGGCGACACGGATCAGAACCGGCATCATAGGACACTAGGGATCAGAGCTGTTGTCTTGCCCCCCGGTGTGTTGTTGTAGAGCGAGGAGTTGACTGTTTTGGCACGTCATGTCGTTCCAGAAGGGCTTACCAATGAGCTCCTATGATCAGGATGGCGCCTGGTCGGCAGCCTCGAATGGGTGGAAAAGCACCGTTGTGCTTCTCTGCCAAGTTAATCGGCATAGCTTCGCGATGAGAGTGACGTGTTATAAACTCCGCCACCCACACTTCTGTCTTTGTACATGGTAACTGGGCCGGCGTTCTTTACTTCAACGAGGCTGCTCATCTAGCGCACGGCCGATCACCCCGTCTCCATATTGCTGTTGTCGTCGATGGCTGTGGATGTCGTGCTGGAGTGGCATGATCAGCCTCACCAGTCAGCCAGCTAACAAACTCGATCGGATGCCGAGCGCCACGCCATGCAGCGATCGCGCAGCATGCCCCGGGCACTGAACGCCACGCCCCGGGCATTCTTTGTGTCACCTTGGAGCGAGCGGCTTGACGGCTTCAGGCTCTTTCCTCGGCCCGGCATGGATTGACATCGCCATTGGACAGCAACGTCGTTGGTAGGAACGACCTCTGCATGTTGGCTTGCTAACGAGGCTCGTCCGCCCAGTGATCGACCATTGGCGCGACATCGTCATCACTTGCTCGTGTTGTTTGTGCGGCACTGCCACAATTTGGCTTGACGCAGGGGGGGAAACCCGCGGTCGGCTCGCTTTGAGACGTGCTTGGTGGCTCCAACCATCCATCCTTGGATCGTGGGTGCAGATATGCACCATGTATGCTTGTGTGCGGACACATTTACCCACACATGAGTCGCTAGCACACGCTTCCTTGCAGTCGCCGTTGGTGCTGAACGCATGTCCTCCGGTAATCGGGCGGCACACGACATCAGCCGGCTCACAGGTGCGCAAGACTGAACCTTGGTGTAGTCGGAGTGGTGCAGCTTGGCGAGGCTGAGTTTCATCGCCACTCCTTGCTCGACGTCATCTTCCGACAGCATGTGGAGCGTGTTCGTGTTGATTGGTGTCTGCGCTCGCCTCCTCAATGTGACGGCGGAGCTGGGGTGTACGTAGATACAAAGCCATTCTTGGTGGCGTCGAGGTGTGCGTCAGATCTCGGCACGCAAGCGGCTGCGCGTCATTCACGCGCTCAAGTCGTGTCGGTGACTGCTGAGCAGACCCTTGTGCTGCGGCCGTCTTCTTCGGCAAGTCGGCAAGCTGGACTCATCGTTCACCATTTTACAACGCACGTGTATGTACAACCTACATCGAACTGCTTGGTTGTAGTAGCGGTTGCATCGGTGACGGTGCAAGCTTGGCCGGAGGTTGGACTTGGCGGCCTGCTCTCGGCGCTACAATAGAGCATGAACATATTCCTCGTCACGGTCATCTCATAGAGACGACGCGGATCATGGACGCGAGCTGCAATGGCTCGACATGGCACGTACAAACATGAAGTGCTTGAGGTAGGAATGCATCCTTGCTTCTCAACATGCAACTTCGAGACTCTACTGATTCGTGCATCCCCATTGGCGCCATAAGACCCCGGGGAGCTATGGTATGGTACTGCCGTAGTGTGCTTGATGTCGGCGCCGAGATATTGTCGGCACCTTTAGACACCGAGGAGCTTGACGTGCTGCCCCCAGTGATGAGCCTATCAGCTAGCTTGTCATGGACCTCCGCGTCGTTTATCACAATACCGACGACTTGGCGGAGTCTGAACTAGCAGCCTAGATAGTAGAGCTTGGACGTGTTCCTCACCATTGCCATCTCGTAGAGCCGAGAGCGTTGAGGAGCATCGCAATGGACCCAGGCATCACATAACACCTCATTTGATAACAGGCTACTGGGCTCCGGTGGAGCTCCAATCTGGTTAAATTGCTTGCTAGCCCGTGGTCGTAGCACAAATTAATGTATGCCTACGAATGGACAGACTAGTTTTTTTTATTCAGTCAAAAAAAATGGACAGACTAGTTTGTTTAGCGGTAATTGTACATGCACACATATACTTTATCCTTGACTTGAACAACACATGCATGCGAATAGAAAACGCACCAGCGCTTGCGCCTTCATTTTCTGCATGGCGTGTCGTGTATTCGCGTGACGAGCTTCAGCACGAGCTTGACGCTGCCATTATAGCGCCTCCTGCAACCTACGAGGCAGCAGGTGGCCGCCTGGCTAGCTAGCTTGTGCTGCGGTGATGACCACACAGCCACCATCGGCGTTATGCTGCAGCAGCAGGACGTCCTCCAGCCTGATGTTATAACTAGTTCAGCATGGAAGTTGACACATTATGTGGAGCTTGTGTCTTGCTTGCTCTGCGAGCACATGTCCGGGGAGCCTTGACGGACTCCAGGTCAGTCCCGGTCAACATTGTCTTGCTTGCTCACCCAACCCGACGCGTCGGTGTAGCTGTTGCATCTCGTCCGCGACCTCAGCTCCTCATGGGCACTCGCTCTTGCCATACCGAGAGCTCCGCCACTGGGACAACCAACATCACCGCCAAGAGACACGAGCATTTGATATGAAGCCGCAGCGCAATGCATGACAAGACAAAACAGCGGTGAAGGAGGAAGCTACATGTCGTGTCGCGTTCCTCCAGCAAGCGCGTTTCTCGTTCGTCGAGTAGGGCATCCAACTTGCCCCCGGCAACCTTGTGTCATCGACAATTCACAGTCGTGTCTGTGCTCGCCTTCTTGCCGTAGATCGATGTGCGGCGGAGATAGGGTCCCGTAGATATGGATTCCGTCACCGATGTTGACGTAGTCGTCGGAGCTTCATCAACAAAGCTTCCGATGGAGAACGATGTGTAGATCATCTTCTTCTCTGTTGCACGTGGCCTCCAAATCTGGGAACGAACGTGCAGCCTTCTTAGGACGCCCTGGATGAAGACGCTCGGCCGCCAGCTAGCTTGTTTGCGGCAACCTTCGTGTCCGAGGCACACTCACTTGCTGCTGCTTCATACTGGCGCCGGAAGCTTGTCGCGGCCATGGACTCCGTTGCTGGCGTCATGCAGCCTTTCATGCGGGTCGTCCAACACCCAACATCGCGGTCGGTGAAGGTGAAGTTGGTTGTGCACGGTGGCACCACCGGTAGGTGAGGATGTATTGGGCCATACGCACCCTTATTTCACCGTGATGGGGTTGCCCCAGGCCACATCGGCTTAGATAAGGCTCGTGGATGTAGATGAGCAGCATACAATGGTGTTGCCACTCAATCTTGATGACTCCTGGACCCTCTTGCTTGCAATGCCGGAGGATGGTGGAGGTGTTTCTCACCGTAGTTGCCTTGTTGCGACGAGCCACCACCAACCTAGAAATGAGCTTACAGGGTCTAGCCCGATGCCATCGACTAGGCAACAATGTTGTGAAGTCCGCACCTCACCTGCGCCATCAGAACATCTTGGGCGGCCTCAATGGAGGCTCGATGCATGCGCACGGCAAGGTGCATCCTTACGTCGTTGGCTTGAAGGAGCTGCCCCCAGCGACTAATTAGGGGCTCAATGTTTGAAGTTCCCACTAGGGACTTCTCTGTGCACCCGTCAAGCTGCCAAACTGGATGTGTGCATCTCGTTCACAACCCATTTCCTAAGACGATCGCTTTCGGCAGACGGACATCGCCGCCAATAGATGCGAGCTGCGGCTGAGGTAGCCGAACACAGAGAGCTCGAGTCAAACGTGTGTCCGACGCGTGTAGATGTCACTGTTCCAGGCGCAACCTCTCCGCTTTGATGTCCGCAGCAACAGCACACAGAGAGAGCATATACAAGCGCGAGGCCTGCTTGTTTGCTAGATGCAATGTAGCAATACAGTGCATGTACGTGAACGTGCATCCACATATGCTTGTGTGATCATATTGGAAGGCATGGACACTTCTTTCTTTGAGCTTGTGGACGATGTCCGGCATCCATGACAATTGTAATCTTGATGGCACTACCACAACATGATTGTGGCCAAGCCATATCACCGTCGTCTTCATGCCAGGCATAGCCATCATTAGCGCCACCTGTCAGCAGGCAGCGCGCGACCTTGTCCTGTAATCATCGACTGGAGCCATTGTCTGTGGCTTCCTGTAATAAGGCGTCCTCCACTTCGGCGCCACAAGATCAGCATCAAAGCTGATGAAGTCGCCGTTCCGTGTGGCCTATGTCCTGCTTGCGCCACGAGAACACGTCAGGAGGCCACTATGGAGCCGGGCTTGGTGTCCTTGGATCATCAGAGTCTGTGCAGCCACCATCCTGCAAGGCATGCATCTTGCTGACGCAATGAGGACACTTTGCTGAAGCAAAGACGTCTTGCCTCGGCTTCGATGGAGCTGACCAACTTGGTGATGTCGTTCACTCATCGGAGTCCAAGAAGTCACCATCACGTGGGGCATTCATCTTGTTGATGCAATGAGGTCATCCTGCTTGTGCCGCGAACAAGTCGAGCGGCCCGATGGAGTCCTCATGTGTGCGGCAAGGTGCGTCCCTGCATCGGCTTTGATGAAGTTGCGCCCCCAGCGACTACTCAGGGGCACGATATCGTGAGTCCCAACCAAGAACTGTCGATTGCACCCGTCATGCCGTCGGCATAAATGTGCGCCGACCGGCATTGTTGCCGCTGTGCTCATCATAAGGTGGAACCGGCTTCGGCGACTTCTGGACCCTCATGCTTCATGCGCCCACGGAGCGCAGAGGGGTTGTCGCGGTTGCCTCACCATGGCAACCCAAATTGCCCCAAGCGTGGAGATGGACCTTGACCTCGTCGGCGTAGTAGGTACGCTCTCAGCTTTGTCCAAGCATAAGCATCCACCTTGGTCCCTGCACAAGACACAAAAAGAAGACAAACCTGGTAGAAATTAACTACCCAGATAAGATTTAGGCTATCCTACAAGAGTCTCAAACCAGGTGAGACATCCAAAATAGCACCATCAGCGTGTTGCGGCTTGTTGCAGCAGCAGGACGTCCTCCAGCTTGATGTGATCACTAGCACACGGCATAGAAGTTGACACGTCATGTGTAGACTGTGTCTTGCTTGCGCCGCGAGGTCATGTCGGGCAGCCTTGACGGACTCCACGTCAGAGCCGCTAGCTCAGCATCCCGGTCAACAGTCGCCGCCATGTGGAGTCTGCGTCCCAATGGAGGACCCGTCGGCAGCCTTAATGCCTGGATGGGGACTTGATACGTGCGCTAACGTGCACCCATCCCAACGCGTCGGTGTAGCTGTTGCATGTCGTCCACGACCTCGCTGCCTCAAGCGATCGCTTTGGACGTCGAGTGACGCATGGCTTGCTGCCCTCCGGCTACGTGCTAGTCGCCGACACGCTCCTTCAGACGGGCTCCTCGTGGTCCTCGTGATTCTTACTCTCCGTCCGGCAGACAACAGAAATCTCTGCCAAGAGACGAGAGCTGCCGCTGCTTGAGGTCCGAACATGGAGGGTCCGACGTGTAGACATCGCCGATTCCTCTCCTCACTATGACAAGTAGCAACAACACAGCGCGCCCATGCATGCACGAGGCTTGCTTTGTTTGCTCGGTGCACAGTGGTTATACGACGTGCATGTACATGTCACTTGTGCACGACCATGGAAGACAGGTATATTACCTTCTTTGATCTTGAGGGCGACAGCCATCAACCGACAGCTACGACGATGTTGAACTGTTGACGGCAAGATGACAACATCACCGCACCAATCACACTATCTCGTCGTCGTCTCCTTCATGCCTGGCGACAGGTTTGGCATCAGTTCGACGTCGTGCCGCAGCATCTCAATGCCGTGGTTACTCAGGCAGGCAGCCCCCTGCACTGGTAATGTCGATTTGACATCCCTGCCATTCGGCTCTCAAGTTGAACGCTCATCTCGGCTCGGCGGCGTTTGCTCCGCACCAAAGCCGCTGAAGCTGTTGATAAGCACGCCTCCCGTTGACGTGCATGATCCAAACGTTGGCACAGGGCCCGCGCAATCTAGTACGCATTTCATACGTCGAGTGGCATGGATGGAGCCCATATGTGTGCCAAGGTGCATCTTTGCGTCCACTTGATGGAGCTGCCCCCGGCGACTAGTTAGGCTCGCCACTTGTCGCTCGTAACGGGAATTGTACCCTTTTTGCTTGTTGTGTCCAACAAGGAGTTTGGAGGCGTTGCTTTTTCAAGGCAAGCAACATTGGCTTCCAACACATGGACACCAGCCTTAGTCTTGTTGAAGTTGTTGGCACCAGAAATTGGACGCCCACTTCCAGCCCGTTCAAGGCAACGTACACCCATCTTGGACCTGTGTATGGGAACACCAAGCACCGAAACAAGTGATTAAAAATGATATAGGGCTATCACATGAGGAGCCTCACTAGCGAAGACATCCAAGATAGCACCAACTTAAAATACAACACCATCTTGGAGAGCATATGTGAAGACCAATACGACGACCATTGTTGCGCAGCAAAGATGGGAGGAGAACCATGTCCCACCGGGCGTGCCAATTTGTTTCCGCAGAAAAATCACTCAAGCGGGGAGGATCTCTCCGTGCGAAATAAAAATAAATGTGCGGGCGTGCCGGTGTACTAAATTACACAAAATAAACAAATAGAGGGAACACAAACTTTATTCATATTTAATGCAAATACAAATATATGTTCCCTAGTACATGTACGCTCCATGGGTAGCCTGCTGGCGGCAATCTGACATAGGCGATGTGGTCTTCATGGTTCCTAGGGCCTCGGAAAGCTCCTAGTTAATTACCCCCATGAGTCAGGCTCACAGAGTACCTCCGATTAAGCTGCGTTGGTCGTCGTCGTCGGTCTTCGCTTGATTTCTCCATGCATGTGTGTTGGTGTAGATGGGGTTGGCGTCGGCGTGTCCATGGCCTCGTCGGTCCATGAGCCGGTAGAACGTGGGCTAGAGTATTAGCCACGCCGCCTGTGTCGTTCGCCTCGTCGGTGTCGAACGGCACGTTGTTGTAGTGGTAGGAGCACTTGCATGGTTGATGTAGCTTGGAATGATTTGGACTTCCTCGGCAACGTCGTCGCGGTACGCCGTGGACTTGATCACGTAGAGTCGTTGAAGTTGTAGTTGTTGATGAAGACTTGTGCTCGCTTATGTCGTCCGCCTCGTCTGTGCGCGCGGGCTGGCGCATGGTGGTGGTAGTAGCTGAAGTGGTAGGTGGATGTACATGGCTAGCTCCATTGTCTGAACAGCTTTACCTGATGCATACAAAATAGAAAAGATAAAATTATATAAATAGGGCTCAACGAGCTCCTGTAGTTCGATCGCTCATACAATTAGCACGTGCATGTGCACACGCTCTTATCAGAAATAATTGAAGCGCATATACACATATACATGCAGCTTGCATTGGCGCGGTAGTTAAGCAAACATGCTCATGCACCACTGCCGGCCCTTGTCCAGGATAGCTTCATGTGAGCGCACGTACATGTGTGCGCTCGCCTCGCCTTCCCGGCACGTCGTCGGGGCAGCCTCATCTTCACGACCGGTATGGCGGCATCCGGGCTCGTCTCTTCAACACATACTGCAGCAACGTAGGGGTAGATGGAGCCGTCGTCGATGGCGTCCAGGCGGTGTCGTTGATGGTGTAGATGCAATCGAAGCTATTGTCGAAGGCACTCATTTGGCGTGAGACACGCGCCCGATGTAGCACAGTAGCAGATGCGTGCATCTCGACCATGCATGGTCTCTGACGCCGCTGGCGTCACATCGCTGGCTGTGGACTCGCGTAGACGTAGGATCTTGGGCGGCGACGGCGTGGTAGTTTGGCGCAGCTGGGGCACATACATAGCTGCACTCCGCTCCTTGCGTGCGGCCAGATCGAACAAATCGGATTCCGGCTAATGGCGTGGCCATCGTAGCTGATCTCCTTCACGGCGTCGTGTACAGGTGGGCTGCCTCGTAAGCAAATGGGGCTGGATATATGAAACCAGCGCCTCTGGATGAAGCAGTCCTCGATCGGGTTCATATGCATGCCTTGTGCGCCTGCTCGTGACACTAGCATCTCTGGCTGCCACACCGAGCTTTCGATCTGAATGGATAGCGCCGTGCGTGGCAGCGGCTGCCCATCGTGTAATCCAAGCGTCATCTTGAGGCTAGATGGAAGGAGAGAGTCATCTTGACACAGACGTCGCGTGGTGGTAGCGACTGGCTATGCACCTCGATGATCCGGCCACGGCGGTGATCCTTCGTGGTGATCGGCTGGCCCTCATCTCCGGCAGGCGCAGAGAGGTGTCTGCAGCACCGCTCGTTCGGCCGCCGGCGGCGCGGCACCTTGGTGAAGCCAGGGCGCTCGCGAGTTGCTGCTCTGTCGTCGTACACTCCGTGCTCCTGGTGGATGGATGCATGGCGTGGTGGTGGCGGCTGCCTTCTTCTTGGCGGCGCCCTCCTCTTGAGGCACGTGACGAGATGGTCCGGCCGTGAATGGATCTTGGCCGGCGGTGGCGGATAGACGTGGCACACATAGCTGCGATGCGCCTCCGGCCTCCATGGCGCCGTGCCGGCGGCAGCCTGACGGCATGTGGATGCCAAGTCTCCTCTGGGCGCCGTGCCGGCGGCTGCCTTTCCTTCAGATGCAGACCGCCATCGTGCACACCTGCTAGGCAGCCTGACGGCGCCTGGATGCAAAGTGTGATCCCTCCTCTCTTGAGTCCAGGGTGTTGTTTATATAGGCAAGGGTTAGGGTTGGGGCAGGCCCTTGACGCCGCCAGGAGGTTGTTGTGGCTTGCCGAGATATCAGCAATCGATTCCACCTTCGTACTTATCCCACACGATAGTTATCCTGATCGAGTTTTCTAGAAGCCGAGATATTTAGGCCGCGTAGACGTACGTGTACACGGCGCTTGTGCGTTCCATTTAACACCGAGATCAGTCATCAGCACCTCTCCCATGCAGCCCATGACATGCGGGCCCAGCAAGATGGAGGGCTATTCATTAATCTTCTGGAACAAGATAGACGTCATCTGGACTCGACGATCTGTAGCTGATAGGCGTACGTCGCCTAGCTGGGAATCCATACGTGTTGGCCGTATATACCGCAAGTTGTAGAATATCAGGAATATACGCTTCATAGGCCGGCGTATTTACAAACTCTACACTTGGTTATCTGAACGTACACGTATATAAGTGCACGTATATATACGTCTCATACCGCACGCGCTAGCTTCCTTGCTGGCACGTCAAAGTGTATGAATGCGTGCATGGCCTTAGCACATCAAAGCTTGTTATTAGCTTCTGATATATATGCATATACGGCGCAGCACGTAGAAGCCTTGTTAGCTTCTTAGCCTTGCTTGTTGTATGTAACAAACACACAAATATATGGATACACATGGATTTCAATGTGCCAAAAATCCATCAAACACTACTACAGAAGTGAACTACCGTGGCGGGCATTTTCAATTTTGCATGGCGGGCATTCTGTCCGCCACCGTGCTAGGGTCACGGTTAATCGTTCGATTAACCGTGGCGGACTCCATGCCCGCCATGCAAAACATATTAACCATGGCGGGCTAGTAACAAAGACCGCCATGGTTAACTAAATTAACCATGGCGGGCATCTTTACTTGCTGCCATGGTTAATATGTTAACCATGGCGGTCTTTGTTAAAAGCCCGCCACGTTAATTAATTCAGGATTAATAAAAAAATAATTCAAAAATATTATAAAATTATAAATTATGATTTAAACCACATATTAAATAATAAAATAAGAGAATATTCACATAAATCTTAAACATGCATCACAATTTAACATTCTACTAATAACATATATATGGACATTCAATTGAAGCACTTAGAGTTTAAAAGTGACCACCGTACACATCACAGTTTACAAAAACTCGATCGAACGATCGATTGATCAATCACGTTTAGCTAGCTAGGTTACAAATCAATGTCCTCCCACAAATAGTCCTTCATGTCTAGCGCGTTTCTCCAGTCCCTAAGTTCCCATAAGGCCTCGTTTGTAGCGAGGTCGCTGTTAGGGTCGAAGAATTTGCCGGTAGGTAGCACAACGTCCTCAACGACGGCCCTACAGATGGCGCTAACCAATTTCTTGAACTTAAGGTCGTCCAAGTTTTCGTTCCAAAATCCTTGCGTGGTTTTCTTCGTCAGCTCGCGCCACGTAGTACGGTACACGTCACTGCGGGATATAAATGTACAGGTATAGAAACCACACAGGTTGCTGCCGAAAGGCTGCTTACCGCACTGCACGCACGATATATGTAGCAGAAAATGGTTAGAATATTATGAGACCATTCAAGATGGACGAGCAAACGAGAGTAATGCTGCATATACCTCGTAGTCTCGCCTGATCTTCATTTCGTCCCCATGTTTTTCTTTGCGTATGCTCATCCTCCGATCGTATGACTCGGGGTCTTTCAAGTAATCCTTGTATGCCCTGTACGAAATCTCACAGTGTCATGACTTACAGAAGTTTGTACTATGAAATAGTATAAGTGTCGTGACTTACAGCTGCAGGGCCTGTTCAAAATGTTTGTAGAGGCCTTTTGGCGTATCATCCAACGAGTCCAGCCTAAGGGCACATCCATCTTGAGGGAAGATTAGCCAAGTAATCCAATGGCCAATGTGTGCTGTTGTTTGTATACCGGCAATGCTACACCATTTTATTTGATTAGAGATAGATTCCAAGTGTTCAAAAAATAAAAAGTATTGCTTTTGACTTACTTGATATGTTGGGCCGCAATGAGACAACCGGCGTCCGTTTTGATCTTCTTCATGCACTTACAGATGTAGTCTGCCATCTCTCTAACCCTTGCATCGCATAATTTTTGAAAGTGTTCATATTTTTCGGCCTTGCTCAGCTTTTCGTTCCTTTGGGCCTCCATCCAGTATCCATTAAATTCCGCCACGTCTATATACGCTGGACATAGAAACACAACTGGCTGATCCAATTCTTGGGCTATCAATGCTTGCATCCTGCAAGCACATGTGGTCACGTCATTATATATAGAATCGGAGAGCTAGAATTAGTCGTGTACGAGCGCGTAATGATCGGTAAACAAACTCACGCAGCATAGAGGGTGACAATGGATTGGTCGAGGTCCTGGCGCCGTAGCAACCGCCACATTTCGTCGAAGCCTATTGGCAGTGAAATATCGAAGTCCAAGTTAAAGAGCTCCTTAGGAACCCTGAAATGGAACTCCCTCACCCCCGATCAATCGCATGCTGATATAATCGGTGGAACCCTGCGAGTGTCCTACTCCTCTTCCTCGATTAGCTGGCCCTTGGGCACCATGAACTTGCCAAGCTCAAACCGACCGGGGCAGTCGGGCTGAACCATTGTCCCTACCGATGGGGTATATAATTCCTATCTGAAGGAAAAATACGTTAGCATCTTCTAGCTACGTGCGCATACGTAATATGTCCGCCTAAGTTTGGTTGAGATTATCACGCATATACGTACCTAGTGCTGCCCGGTCTTCACGGTCCTCGGGTTCAGCTTAGCCAATCGGAGGTCCTTTTCCTTCTCCGCTAGCTCCTTCCTGGCCTCATCATCTAAGTATTTGTTGGTCAGGGCAAGAATTTCCTTATCTTCTTTTGATAGCTTCTTCTTCCTCGGCGCTTGGGGGAACATTCGGCCTCATCCTCCTTCCGACCGCTCCGAGGCGGTGTTGAGTATCCTATGCATGTCGAATTGAACTAAATTAGCCACCAATTAATGCCTAGTACAAGTTAATTAGGCATTTTCTGAAACCTCCTCGACCATTGGGCGCTTGAACGGCGTGGGAGGACGGCCCAGCAACCTTCTTAGGAGAAGGTGTCCTCTTGCTGAGCCGTGAGTTGGTGTCTTGCCACCGTCTTCTTCTTCCGGTTCTTCCGGAGGTGGGTTCGAACGAGGACTTCCACCACCTCGGCCACCATCATCTCCTTCCCGGTACTTCGGTGGGTTGGACGAGGACTTCCGGCACCTCGGCCACCATCGTCGTTGTCGTTATCATCATCGTCATCGCCACCACCACCCGGGGGAGAAGGAGGAACTGCTGCGGCCGCTACCGTCTGAGGTGGTGTCGTCGGTTTCCACAGGACAATGTCTTCCTTGTTCCATAGGTACTCCCTCTCCTCCCGAAGGTCCTTGAGTCTTGTTTCTCCTTGTTCACCGGGATATCGAGCTCCTCATCACCCGGGCCTGGTTCTATGGAGGTCGATAAACGAAGGCATACTCGGTGGGACCGGCTCGTTATTGTACAACTTAGCACTACGTGGTGGAGCCACCACGGCGGAGCCCACCTCCTTCTTCTTCCCCTTCCCGCCAACGGGTATATAGAGTTTGCCCATCGCAGGTTCGACGAGATCGTCGATTGGGTTCTTCCGGCGACATCACTGCGTACTCACACCTTGGCTTCCTTGGATGTTGTAAAGACCTCTTGTCTTTAATGCCTCTTCTATTTTCTTGTCGACTATGTCCTTTATGGCTTGCTCATAACCTTGCATCTTAAGGTTTTCCTTGTACCTCGACCTCATGTGGTAGTCGCCCGCGTCGGATGCCCAAGAATCCACGGTCTTCCGGCTATACCTCGAGCCCCGCCCCGAACTTCGGCCACGGTGCTCGGGTCTTTCGATTGCCTCGGTCGCCTCGTCGTGCTCCCTCCTAGGTTGGAACTCCCAGCGCGCCTTGGCCTCTTTGACAAGCATCACCTTCTTCTCCACCTCATCGACCTTTGGGTCATTGTATTTGGACGGGTTGTCTTTCTTCTGCTTCTTGGGCTGACGGGCATACAAGAAGTCCCGTGTCCTCTCAGGAAGGTCTAGCAACGGATTCTGTATCCCTTTCTCAGCGTCCTCCCTTTCTTTCCGCCGCCATTGTCCCTTATGACCAAAATATCCTACACAGCCGAGGTTGTGCCTGAGGTCGTTCTTCTTTGCGAGTTCTTTACCCATTTTCGACTTGGCCTCATACTCTTCGTTAGTCGTGAGCCTGACGAACTCATCCCAGACGGGTTGCTTTAAGAAGTTGTAGGCTTGAAGTGGTGACTTGCCCGTCTGCACATAGTGTGTGTACAGATTGTTCCGCAGGGTGCGAAGCGCTTTGCTTGCAACGGTTAGCACATACTTCTTGCATTTCTTTTTGTGAAAGCCTGCCTCCGGCCCTGGATAATGGAACAGGAGTTGCACGTCTTTCCACACCTTCTTCTTCAGTGCCTTCGGGACAGTCCTCCAGTCTAGGTAGGTGATGGGCACAGCTTCCTTGGCTACAACGGAGATCTGGTTGCTATAGATGGCCCTGATAGATTCTGGCTCCACGGGATCTCCATTCGGGCCTATCCTCAATATATTACGCACCACCTCAGCTTTCTGGTGCCTCCCGTGCTGGCCTCTTTTCAAGCCTGACTTCTTGGACTTCTTGGAGGTGGTGCTCGCTGAAGTCTTTGGGGGTGGGACGGATTGTTGCCCCTCCGACCGAGCTCTTTCTTCACCAAACTCCAGGCGAGAGGCAGCAATGGTAACTATCACGACAACAACTAGAATTAGTCGTGTACTTACATGAGGCACACGACGTTGTGTTAGTCGTATACTTACGTTTTGGTTGCGTCTGTCCACTCGAGAACCCCCGTGTGTCGGGCCCCGTACGCCGGTCCGGATCAATTTCTTCCTCTCTAAGACGTTTCTTACGTGGCCTTGGTGTCAATTGTTCGCTCTCGTATCCTTTGTCCGTGGAAGAATCGGATGTGGAGGCCACATCCTCCTCGCCCGGCCACCTATTGCACGATCTTTATGGCTTGGTTCGGATGCCATTGATTCTCTTGGGGAAGACACTGAGAGCATTTTATTATAGTAATTTATAATAAAAAAAAAGTAAAGTACAGCGGTAGTATGTAGTATTGCCATCACAGAGTCATCTCAAATTATATTTATTGTATTCCTCTCATGATTACATATATATTTTTCCATTTTACATACAAGTAGTTACAAAAAAACCAAAAATTTACAAAGAAATAGATAAAATAGGTACATATTTTCCTTTTACATAGTACATACAAAAAATACAAAAAATAAACAAAAAATGTGTAACAATACAAAAAAATATGTAAAAATAAAAAAAGTGTAAAAGCGTGTATTTGGCTCGAAGTACCCAACTATCCTTATCACATCGCGTCTAAACTGGTTGCTTGTATATGTTATACAAGCCGTCCTCGTTTAGCCGCTCACAAGTATGGGGACATTTCATCATCGCTGCCTGCCTCAAAGATAAAAATATTCACATCATCGCATATGCCTTTGCCTCAAGATTAAGATTCAAATCATTACAAATGCCACAAGTAGATAGTTAAAGATAGTAAATGCCCGCCACGGAAAAAAAAAAAACCGCCACGGAAGTTCAACAATGTAGTAGAGAAAATAGAGTCTAAGGTTGCGACTTAAAAGGAGTTAGAAAGAGAGAGCCACCATATATATGTGACATCCGGCCGTGGAATCGGCCAAGTCCTCCGCCCGTTCACTTTCACCCCCGAAGGGTGCTAAATTTTTTCACGGCGCCGCCGTGAAATGTCACCACAAATCCCAAATATAGATAAAGTATGGCGGTGGCATTCGTGACACAAAGTGGCATAATATATAGATCAATATATGCTCGTTAATAAATAATCTAAAAAACTGTGAAGTTGCATCATGGGCGTGGCATTCGGCATATGCTCGGTTAATAAATAATCTAAAAATGTTAAGTTGCATCATGGGCAGCATATGATCAGTAACCATCATCACGAGCATCACGGGCAAAAAAAATGGCGAACGGGGCATCACGAGCATCACTGAGCATCTCGGAGCATCGAAAGCATCGAGCAGCATCTCAGAGCACGGACGAGGGAGGAGCAGCGCGGGGCGGCCGCACAGCGAGGGTGGGGGGAGGAGCACACGAAAACAGCGAACGCGGGGGAGGAGCAGGCAGCGCGCACAGCAGGGACGGGGGGCGGACATTGGGGGAGGAGCAGCGCGGCACGGCGAGGGACGGGGAGGCACGGACAAAGACACGGCGGGACGGGCGCGGACGTCGGGGAGGAGCAGCGCGGCGGACGTCGGGAGGAGCACACCGGGCGGAGCGGCGGACCTCGTCGGAGAGGAGCACGGGAGGACGAGGCGCTCGGGCGGACCTCGTCGGAGAGGAGCAGCGCGCGGACGGACGGAGGAGCACACCGGGCGGGCGGCGGACCTCGTCGGAGAGGAGCACGGAGGACGAGGCGGATCTCGCCGAGTCCCCGGCGCGGCTGGGGTTTCCCAGCCCCGGCGGCGGCGGATCTCGGAGCACGGGGGGAGGGAGGACGGGGACGGAGGACGGGAGGCGAGGGCGAGGCGCGAGGCGCGAGGCGAGAGGTAGGACGTGGAAGCGAGCAGCGGCGGCGGGCGGCGGCGGTGTGAGAATTTGGCAGCCCGCCGGGGTGAGAGTGAACCGGGCGAAGGACTTGGGCGATTCCGGGACGGCGCCCCTATATACACGCCGCCATTTTGCGTGGCGGGCATTTTACAATGCCCGCCATGGTTAATTGAATAACCGTGGCGGGCATTGTAAAATGCCCGCCATGCAAAATCGATTCACAAAATGAATTTGTAAAATTCATAACAATTGAAATGTTCATTCAAAAATTCTGAAAATTTTGTGTGGCCTCCCCGTGAGTATGTGTACCCATGAAAAATGTGAAACTTGAATTTTGGATAGTTCTCGCATGATTTAAAAATACAGTCTTTAATTGACAAGTCGGGACGTTTTCGAGCAAGTGCGGCGATTTCCAATACATTTTTAGTTCCTTTACATAAATGTCGTGACATATATATTTGGTTCCATTACATATTTGGTTCTATTACAAAAGGATCGACTTATTTTTTTGCCGGGGCTGCCTTTGTCTTCTTTCGACCGTCCAGGTGCGGCACTGGGGCTTTGTCTTGTTCTTGATGACATTCCCCACACGCGTGTCTTGACTTCCTTGATCTTGGTTGGATGATCGGTAAAGAGCGTAAACTCGCGTAGTTGTTGTACTCTTGATTCTGCACTCCATCGGCTCCCACGATCCTTTGCTTCCCTCCCACGACCGCATGTAGTTGCTTTTTACCCCGCGATTTGGGCACCGGGTAGTAGGCTACCCGGGCCACGCGACTTTGCGAGTACCCACTCATCATCTCCGTATTTTCGAGCTGAACGGTGGTTAACCCTACCTCGCCCACGTCAACCGCCGTTGGCTTGACCCACGGGCACGGAAAATGGGTATCGTAGCTCTGCCATAATCAAGTTCCCAAATCTCTTGGATTTGCCCATAGTATGTCTTGAGTTCCTTGGTGGCCATGTCAATGCCCTCATACCGGACACCGCTGTTACGGACGCGCTCTTGTTGTCCTTTTCTTTCGTGTGGAACCCGTATCCGTTGATGTCGTAACCTTGCCATGTGATGATTTGGCTAGATGGGCCGTATGCAAGCATCGATTCTTCGCCTCAGCGTTTAGGGGTATCCCCTCGTTCTCCGATCCACGTTGTGAAATTCAACTGGTGTTGTCTCTGTACCCACCCGTCAGGCGCCCCGCCACGCTTGTCGCGAATTTCCTCCGGATGCTTCTCACCCCACGTTTCCATTGATACTAAGCGGTTCGTAGCGCCGTCTTCCCCCTTAATCCGCCCCGACAATGAAAAAGAGAGCAGGGTAATCATCGATGGTGACCATTATCATGGCCTTTAGAGTGAACTTCTTCTTCTCGGACGCATCCATAACCTTGACCCCTTTCCACAGTTCCACCAATTCCTCCAAGATCGGCTCAATGAGCACATCTATATCAATGCCCGGGCCGCTTTGGTCCGGAAATGAGCATGGCCGAAGAAGATATTTGCGCTTCGAGACACTCGTAGGGGGGAGGCAGGTTGTATATGGTGAGGGTGACCGCCAGGCCTTTGCGAGCTACCGAGGTCTCCGAACGGATTCATCCCGTCGAGACGCCAGCGAACCTTACGTTCTGGGCTCGCCCCTAAACTCCGGGAACATGTCATCGATGCGTTTCCACGTTTTGGCATCCGAGGGGTGTCGCAGCTTGCCATCGCCCTTCATGCGTTCGCCGATGCATGCCGGGACATCGCCTTGGCATCCTCTCGGGTTCCCAAAAATTGCACGCAGCGATCGAGCACGGGTAGGTACCACACCGATAGGGCAGGGATCTTCCTTCGGGTGTAACCCTCTTCTTCCTCGTCCCGGGAGGTGGCATCCGCTTCTTCTTGCCCGTCTTCGCTTCTTGGGCCCTCTCGACGGTCCCTCCTCATCGGTGGCACGACAGCCAAGATTCCTCTTGTAACGACTCACGCCGCATCGCGACAAGCCAGTAAGTCCGCATAGTCACCCCGGTATAGAATACAGTGGTTAGGGCACGCATGAAACTTCCTAAGCTTCATCGCCACCGGACGAATCAGCTTCTTCGCCCGATAGGTATTGGCGGGCACCTTATTCCCCTCGGGTAAAAGCAATTGTCACCGAGGTACCGTGAGCAGTCATTGAAGCTCGTGGTGTCGACCACCCGTGGCGAGCCTTCATCATCAACATCGTTAGGTTAAAACGTAGCACCGTGCAATCCTTCGGACATTTGCCGTCGTCTTTGTAGAGAGGGTCAATTGCCGCTGCTTCATCCGTCTAAAATTCTCGAGCCACCTTGGATTGCCAAACAACACGTCATCTTCATCTTTGAGGTTAGCAATTTCCTCGAAAAGAGCAGCATCCTCGGGCGACATGTCATCAACATCGATCGTTCACCATCATCTCCACCCGCATTGTCGCCCGCAATGTCTTCAAGCGATTCATCTACGGTGATGTAATCGCGATTATCAACTTTTTCACGCCCTTCGTCCACCACCGTTGTTTCCGTCGTTTGCGGTCGACGGGGTCCTCCAGATGAACCGGCCGCGACACTTTCGGTTCTTTTTCACCATGATACGCCCACACGGTGTACCTCGGCTCCCCGATGAAACCATACCGCACCAAGTGCTCCACGACATCGTCATCCTTGTGTAAGAACAGATGCTTGCACCGATAGCACGGGCACACCATTAGTTCGAACCACGACTAATTCAATGCTTCTGGCGCGACGGGCGAAACTTCTTTTCGCACATGATCAACGAATTCCAAACTCATCCTCGGCTTTGTACATCCAATCCCTATTCGGCGCCATGGTCGACGGCCTACTCAAATTAATTAAACCAAAACAAAGAGTGCGATCGATGATTAGAGATCAAAATATCGATGAAAAAGACCACGTACACTTCAAATGAGAGGGGAGAGAGAGGGGGAGGAGAAAGAGGGAGCGAGAGGGGAGGAGAAAAGGGAGAGAGGAGGGGGAGAGAGGGGGAGAGAGGAGCTAGCTTGAGAGGGAGAGAGAGAGGGGAGGAGAAAGAGGGAGAGAGGGGGAGAGAGAGAGAGGGGGAGAGGGAGAGAGAGAGGGAGGGAGAGAGAGAAGGAGAGGAGAGAGGGGAGAGAGGAGCTAACTTGAGAGGGAGAGAGAGAGAGGGAGAGATCAAAACTAGATCTCAAAAAGAAAGGGAGAGAGGGGTGCCGATAGCACGGGCACACCATTAGTTCGAACCCCGACTAATTCGATGCTTGCGACGGGCGTAAAAACTTCTTTCGCACATGATCAACGAATTCCAAACTCATCCTCGGCCCGTACATCCAATCCCTATTCGGCGCCATGGTCGACGGCCTACTCAAATTAATTAAACCAAAACAAAGAGTGCGATCGATGATTAGAGATCAAAATATCGATGAAAAAAGACCACGTACACTTCAAATGAGAGGGGAGAGAGAGGGGAGGAGAAAGAGGGAGAGAGAGGGGAGGAGAAAGAGGGAGAGAGGAGGGGGGAGAGAGGGGAGAGAGGAGCTAGCTTGAGAGGAGAGAGAGAGGGGGAGGAGAAAGAGGGAGAGAGGGGGGGAGAGAGAGAGGGGGGAGAGGGAGAGAGAGGGGGGAGGGAGAGAGAGAAGGAGAGAGGAGAGGGGAGAGAGGAGCTAACTTGAGAGGGAGAGAGAGAGAGGGAGAGATCAAAACTAGATCTCAAAAGAAAGGGGAGAGAGGGGGTGAGAGAGAGGGAGAGAAAGAGGGAGAGATCGAGGGGGAGAGAAAAGAGGGGAGAAAGAGGAGAAATACCCCCTAACGGTGCCAAACTTCAATCAAACCAAGGGCAAAACCTTCCCCCTAGAAATGGTGATTTCTAGAGTTTTGAAGCTCAAAACCCTAGAAAATGGTGAAAATCCCGTGGAGAAGAAGAAGGTTGGGGCTATATTTATAGAGCGGACTTTTCCGTGGCGGGCATTGTAATATAACCGCCACGGTTAATATACATTAACCGTGGCGGGCACTTTCTGAATGCCCGCCACGGGCACGTCTATTAACCGTGGCGGGGCGTTACAATGCCCGCCACGGTTAATCGATAACCGTGGCGGGCGTTGCCTGGCGGGGCTACCACGCCAACTATTTTGCGTGGCGGTTTTAAAATTGCCCGCCATAGAAAATAAAAATTAAATGCCGCGCAAGTTCAATTCTGTAGTAGTGGAGAGCCCGCCGCAGGTCGAGGCCCAACCTCGGGCCGAGGAGGTCGCCGAGATTTCCGACGGTGAGGACGCCGGCGCGGTGGGAAGGGCGGTGCGGACCGGTGATGAGGGCTTGGAAGACGAGGCCGCCGAAGGCGCCGCCACCCTGAACGTCGCCGCCGCGTCGGGTGCCGTTCCTTGCCGGGGGGGCGATCGAAGTCGACGGGGCCAAGGTATCCGTCGCCGCCGCCGCGACGAAGCGCCCCTCCACCGGGCGCGGACGCCGTTGTCCCCCGGCCTATGCTCGGGTCGCCCGCCGCCGCCGCCGTTGTTGGAGGAAGCGGAGTCGTCGACCATCGGGCCGGCAAGAAGTGCGCCCGTCGTCTCTTCCGAGGTTTGTCGTCGTTGCGGCGGTCGGGGCTTCGTTTCGTGTCTTCTCTCTTGTTTAACCGTTTGTGGCTCGCAGGGCGCAAGGGAGGCCATCGGGGGTACAACCGCTCGACAAAGACCTCCCCGAGGATCGGCGGTTTCGTCGGCGGCCGACGACGTTGTGCGCGGAGATGTGCGACGAGCTTGGCTCGCGGCAGCCCAAAGACCGGTTCCCCGGAGGCCCGGGCGGAAGACGCGGCCAACCTCATTCGCGGAGCGGAGGAGCGGGCTGCCCGGGAGGCCCGGCGAGGGTGGAGGCCGGGGCCGCGAGGAGGCGACCCGGGCGGGAGGAGGAGCTCGAGCTCGCTCATAGCGGCGGTGCACGGCGAGAAGCGGGAGGAGCTCGACTCCCTTCGCCTGGCTCGACAACAAGGAGCTTGAGCGCTCGGCGCTTGAGCTGAGCGGAGTCCCTGCGGAAGTACAAGGACGAGCTTGCGGAGCAACTCCGCCACCGTGACGCCGAGCTCGAGGGTGAGCGCTCATGCCCTTGTCTTTCTTGTCTTGCTTGTTTGGCGCTCGAGGCCGACCGTCCTCGCCCGGGCGGGACTTCAGCCTTCGACCGTGAAGCTTCGAAGGTTGTGGTGTAATCTCCGTGCCTCGCCGGAGGCGGAGCGGGTTCGGTTTGAAGCCGAGAATTATGAGAGCTGGTACAACGAGCAAGAGCTCTACGACGAGCCGTGGAGTAAAGCGGGCGGCTGCCTTTTCTTTGCGTCCCAAAGGCCTTGTGGCTCGTGTCTAATCCGTTGCCTTTGTTTGCAGGTGAGAAGCGTAAATCTCTCGAAGGCGACGCGGGAGGCCGAGGACGGAGTCGGGAGCTTGCTGCCTCGAAGCCTCCTCGAAGCACACGCAGCTCGTCTTTGCAGGAGAAGGAGACGGACCCAAGCGGCGCAAGACCTGACCTCGTCGGCGAGGAAAGAGCTCGGAGCTTCCAAGAGTGTGCCGCTAAGGCCGTGGAGGAGGCCGAAAGCGAAGCTCGCGCCCACGAGGGCCTTGTGTCCGCGGTCGAGGGACGCCCGCGATGCCCCTCGGAGTAGAAGACGTGGAGGACCCGCCAAGCGGGTGTCGGCGATCCCGCCGCAAGGTGACGGAGGACGGGCCGTGTGGTGCACAAAGCCATCAGCGTCGTCTTCACCCACTACCCCAAATTCGAGGTCAACATCGTGAAGACGGGGTGGGCGCCGGGCGTTGATGATGCCGACACCGATCGGAAGGCCGTCGCCGCCGAGGTCGCCACCGCGGAGCTGTCGGGCCGAGCTCTTCAAGCTTGCCGCCGAGGAGCTCGAGGTGTTCGAGCCCCCTGCCGGTGGAGACGGAGCGGCCGAAGAGCCCGCCGGGGAGGAGGAAGTTGCGCAGGACGTCCCCGCCCCGACGCCGATGGACCAAGACCCACCGCGCACAGAGAGTAGGAGCTCGAGGCTTGACCTCTTTTGTCAATGAACTCGTTAAGTCCTCATAGTCGAGGCAATCAGCAAAGACTTTAAGGGAGCCCGTGCTTAATGGATATCGCGCTTCTTCTCTTTGTCGCATTTCGTCCCTACTTTGACTCTTTATGAGCTTATGATTCGAGAGTTAGATGGCGGGCCATTCCTCGCTGGCCGCGAGGGCGCGGGAGGTCACCGAGCAGTCGCGCCATGCTCTTTAGTGAGCTCACAACTTAGTCGTTTCGGGACGTCATTTGAGTTGAGAGGAGAAAGGGCGAAGTTCGTTGGTTTGAGCTCATCGGCGAGCTCTAAACTTGCTAGTTTTGCGAAAAACGGTGTGTTAAAACGTGGGGTGCGCGCCCGATCCTTGTAGCCCCGAGCAAGGCGGGCCTTTGCGGGGCAAAGGCCGGCCGTTGCTCAAGCGTGCTAAGGAAAGAAATCGAAATGCTTGCACATATTTTGCGTCAAGTTTGTGCTTTTATTGAGCCTCTCGTGGCTACAAGATTTGAAATGCATTTAGGGGTAGAAGCGACGTAGGCGTTCGATGTTCCATGCGTTGGTGAGGACTCGGCCTCGGTGGTCCTTGAGCTTTACGTGCCCGGCCTCAAAGACTTGGTCGATGGTGAAGGGACCTTCCCACGGCGCCGAGAGCTTGTGCTTGTCTTTTGAGCTCTGGACTCGCCGCGAAGACGTAGTCGCCCGATCCGAAGCTCGTCCCTTGACGTGGCGGTCGTGGTAGCGCCTCATAGACTGAAGGTACTTGGCGGAGTGAATGAGGGCGATGTCTCGAAGCCGTCGAGCTGATCGGGCGGCGTCTTCGAGCAGCGCTTGGTTATTGTGCTCGTTGAAGGCCTGGGACGCTGGGTGAACCGTATTCAAGGTCGGTGGGGGAGCACGACCCGGATCCAAGACGAGGAAGAACGGCATCCGTCCGTGTGGCTCGCTTGGCGTTGTGCGAACACTCCATACGACCGACGGGCTCTCGGCGAAAGCCACCGGGCGGGCGTATTTTTCGAGCCTCTTGAAGATGCGAGACTTCACGCCCGGCAGGATCATGCCGTTAGCTCTTTCTACCGGCCGTTGGTCCTCGTGTGACTGACTGAGGACGTGTCGATGCGGATGCCGTGATCGCTGCACCAGTCGATGAAGACCTCTCCCACGAAGTTCATGCCGTTGTCTGTGATGATAGAGTTCGGGACCCCGAAGCGGTGGATGATGCCGGTGAAGAACTTGGCGGTCTCCTCAGTTCGGCATCGCGCGATGGGCATGACCTCGATCCACCGAGAATTTGTCGATGGCGACAAGGAGGTGCGTGTAGCCCGGACCGCGAACGGCCAAGTGAGTGGGATCGCCCTCGTAGGGACCGCGGCGGGAGGTGTGTGCGCTTGGCGAAGAAGCGGCATCCTTCGCAGCGCCGACGATTCGGATGGGCGTCCCAATGGCGGTTGTCGGTAAAAACCCCGCCGAACGACTTCCGACAAGAGCTCGCGGCGCCGCATGGTGGCCGCGTCGCCGAGAGTGGATCTCTTCGATGAGCTTCTCCCCTTGCTCGCAGGTGATGCAGTATTTGGAGGACGCCGAGGCTCAGCGCCCGGTAGAGCTCTTGCCCGACAAGGATGAACGACTTGGCCCGCCCGCGCCAGCGCCCGGATTCCTCTTGCCTGGGGGGGGAGCTTGCCCTCCTTGAACCTCTCGGAGTAGTGGGATCCGCCGGTCGGGCTTTGGAGTTGTAGTGGTCGAGCTCGATCCGGCCCCCGAACCGTTGGGTGTGAGCTCGTGGTTAGGCAAGCCTTCGCGTTGGGGGAGCTCGGGCTTGTGGGAGCCGTCTACCTCCATAGGGTCCGAGCTCGGGCGTCGGGCGGTCGAGTTCGTGATCCGTCGTCGCAGGTCGTCTTTGAGTCGTATCGATGGCTTGCGCCGTTCGTGCATGAAGACGCCCGTGGGACCGGCAGCGATCCGACGCCGAGCTTGGCGAACATCCGCGTCGTTGTTGAGGTGGCGGTGAATGTGGATGACCTCGAGCCCGTGGAAGTGCTCCTCGAGCTCGGACCTTCGGTGGTAGGCGATCATCTTCGGGTTGGACGCAATCGACTTCCTTCATGACTTGGTTCTTGACGAGCTCAGTCGCCCCGGATCTCGAGGTGCCGGACGCCCGAGCTCACGCGCGATGCACAAGCCGTTCACGAGCTCGCCACTCGGCCACGTTGTTGGGACGCGGGAAAGTGCGGCGGATGGAGTACTTCATGCGCGCACTCGTTCGGGAGATGAAGACGAGCCCGCGCCCGGCCGCAGACTTCTTTACGGACCCGCCGGCAGCGGCCCCGAGCACTCGATGTCGTCGGGCTCGGGCGGCCGTCGACCTCGGTCCCACCGCGATGAAGTCCCGCCAGAGCTTGGGATTTTATGGCGCCTCCGGGGGCGTAGGTGATGTCGGGTCCCATGAGCTCTCAACCCCACTTGGCCATGCGGCCCGTAGAACCTCGGGGCTACGGATGACCTCGCCAAGGGGGAACTTGGAGATGACTTTGACCGGATGGGAGTCGAAGTAATGCCCGAGCTTGCGTCGGGTGATCAGAAGGCGCGTACCACGAGCTTTTCGAGTTGTGTGTAACGGGTCTTGGTGTCGGTGAGGACTTCATCGATGAAGTACACCGACGCCGTACCTTGAGGCGTGCCCTTCCTCCTCCCTTTTTTTGACGACGAAGCGCGGTGCTCACCACCTTCGAGGTGGCCGAGATGCAGAGGAGGATTGGATCGTTGGGCGTGGGAGCAACGAGCGGGGCGATTAGCAAGGAGTTGCTTTAGCGAAGTCGAGAGCTTGCCGGGCCTCATCGGTCCGTGCAAAGCGCTCCAATTTCTTCAACAGCCTTGTAGAGTGGAAGGCTCCGTTCTCCGAGTCGAGCTATGAAACGACTTAGTGCGGCCAGCATCCCGTGAGCCGTTGCACGCACTTGACGCGTTTTTGATCGGCCCCATATTCGTTATGGCGGCGATTTTCTGGTTGGCCTCGATGCCACGTTCGAAAACGATGAAGCCAAGCAACTTCCCTCGAGGGACCCGAAGACACACTTCCGGGGTTGAGCTTGACTCGAACTCCTGAGCTTAGCAAAGACCTTTTCGAGGTCGGGAATGAGCTCTTTCGAAGCGCTTCGTCTTGACAACGATGTCGTCAACGTATGCTTCTACGAGCTTTCGAGGAGCTCTTTGAAGACTTTCGCATGCAACTCGGAAGGTGGCGCCAGCGTTTTTCAAAACCGAAGGGCATCGTTACGTAACGGAATGCGCCAAACGGAGTGATGAAGGAGGTGGCAAGCTGATCGAGCTCGTTCATCGCGATCTGGTGGTAGCCGGAGTAGGCGTCGAGAAAACAGAGCGTCTCGCACCCGGAGGTGGAGTCAACAATTTGGTCGATGCGCGGCAAAGGAAACGGATCCCGGGCATGCCTTGTTGAGACCCGTGTAATCAACACACATTCTCCATTTCCCATTCTTCTTCTTAACTAGTACAGGGTTGGCTATCCACTCGGGATGATACACCTCCTTGATAAACCTAGCGGCTAAGAGCTTATCTATCTCCTCGGCGATTGCACGGCGTCGATCGTCGTCGAAACGTCTCGACCTGCCGCTTCACCGCCGAGAGCCGAGTTTGATGTTCAAGGAGTGCTCGGCGACTTCCCTCGGTATGCGGCAAATCCGAGGCCCTCCACGCCGAATACATCGAGGTTCGCGACGGAGGAAGTCGACGAGCTTCGCTTCCTATTTGGGGTGAGCTCGGCACCCCTGAGAGAGGGTGCCCCATCCTTGTCGACCGTGACCTCCTTGGCGTCCTTCTCGGGCTCGAATGTGCCCGCGATCTTCTCGAGCTCGGCGGACGAGCCCGTGCTTGCCACATACGGAGCTCGGCGGTTGAGCTCGTGCTCGCCTTCTTTTTGAGCTCGGGGAGTCTTGGCGCTGGCCCGCCGCCATCTTGGGCAGCATCTGCGCCGATCTCGACAGCGGCGTTGGCGTCGATGGGCGGCGGCGGCCTCGGCCCGAATGCGTGCTCGAAGGTGGAGTCGACGGTGATGACCCCCCCGGACCGGGATCTTGAGCTTGAGGTAGGTGTAGTTGGGGACGCCATGAACCGCGAGATAGCATGGCCGCCCCAACGGGCGTGGTAGGCGTTCTTGAACGGGAGCACTCGAACGTGAGGACCTCCTTGCGAGAAGTTGTCCGGGTGCCGAAGGTGACGGGGAGGTCGATCCATCCGAGCGGGAGCATTTGCTTCCCGGCACTACCCCGTGGATCGGTTCCGCGACGGGCGGAGACGTGCCTTGGGGATGCCAAGGGCTTGGAGCGCGTGGATGTAGAGGAGGTTGAGGCCGCTGCCGCCGTCCATCAACACCTTCCCGAGGCGCATGGCGCCGATGATGGGATCGACGACAGCGGTACCTTTCTTCGGTACGGGATGTGTCGGGGGATGATCGGCCTTGTCGAAGGTGATCGCCGAGCTCGACCACTTGAGGTACTCGGGGTAGGTGGCTCGGTGAAGAGGACCTCACGGGCGCGTGAGCTTCGTCGGCGCTTGACTCGTGAGTCGGTGGCCCGCCCGAAGACGGCGTTGGACGGCACCGCCCTCGATGTACATGTCGGCATCGAACTCGCCGAGAGCCGGTTTCGCGTCCTTGTCGCCGCCGCTTTGTCACCACCACGCAGCGTGCCCATCACGTGCTTCTTCATGAGACGGCAATCCTTCATCTTGTGCTTGACCGGCCCTTCGTGGTGCGGGCACGGCTCCCTCGAGCATCTTGTCGAAGTGCTCTTTGGGGACGAAGGGCTTGCCACCCTTGCCGCCGGCCTTGCGCTTTATCTCGCAACGACTAACGAAGTCATCATCGTTGTCGCCGTGGGGGCGCTTGTTCTTCTTGTTCTTCCTTCAGGGGAGTTCGATCCCGGCTTCCTCGCGTCGTCGCCCTTCGGCTTGCCCTTTGCCCGTGACGGACCGAGACGGCGTCCTCTCCCTCGGTGTGACGCGTGGCGAGGTCGAGGAGCTCCTTCACGGTTCGGGGCTTCGGACGTCGAGCTCGTGGATCAGTGGTCTCGCAGGTTGTGCCGGAGGTGAAGGCGGTGATGATCTCGAGTCGGAGGCCTCCGAGAGGTTGTTGAGAGCTTGGAGAAGCGCCCGATGTAGTCGCCGCGCAGGCTCTCCCCCTTCTTCGCTTGCAGCCTCGCAGGTCCCACGTCGTGCTCGGCCGGGCGTAGGTGCCCTGGAAGTTGCCGACGAAGACGTCGCGCGGGTCCTCCCGGGGCGGATAGTGCCCCCGGGGAGGTGCTCAAGCCACGATCGCGCCCGAATCTGCAAGGTAGAGTGGGAGGTTGCGGATGATGAAGTAGTCGCTGCCGGCACCTCCGCCCGGCGCCCAAGGCGGTAGTCCTCGAGCCATGTGGCGGGTCGGTCTCCCCGTTGTACTTCTGCACCGAGGTCGGAGCTCGGAAGCGAGAAGGAAACGGGCGTCGTGGATGCGTGGGCGGGCCTTAGGCCTCCTCGAAGCTCGAGCTCGAGGGCCGGCGATCCCGCTTGGGAGGCGGGCTCGGCGGCGCAGACCGCGTGGGGCTGCGGCTCTTGTCTTCTTCGCCGTCGTGGCGCCCGCCACGCCGCTTCTTGAGGTGCGAGAGGGCCGCTTCGTGGTCGTCGCGGTGGTACTTGTCGTCGCCCCGAGGGACGTTCTTGTCGGCCCGGGCTTCCGCCTTTGCGCCGGCGTTGATGGTGTCCCGCGGCGCCGCGGTTCTCGCCAATCCGCCGCGCGCGTGGACGCCGGGATGAGAGGAGGTCTCGTGCTCTTCCCCGCACCCGACGATGGGACGCTGAGCTTGCCGCCGCTGAACGGCCGCTTCCTCGAGAAACCTCTTGAGCTGCTCATGGGTCCTCCGTGCCTCGGGCTCCTCGGGGGCGGGCAACGGCGCAGAGGAGCGTAGCGGCCGCCCGGTTCGGGAGGCTCTTCCGAACACCGGGGGAGCTGCTCGGGGCCTTCGTCCCGGTTGATGCGGTCTTGGACGCCGCGAGCTCGGGCTCGTGCTCGTGATTGCCCGCCCGCCTCCCTCGTCGGGCGAGGAGGGCCTCGCGCTCTTGTGCTGCCCGCGCGCGTTCGAGCTCTTCGAGCTCTTCCAGCCCGAGCCTTGACGCGGTCGACGGGCGGCTCGCGCCGGCGTGCGGCGGTGTCCCGAGGCGTGTCTTTGGGAGGCGTCACTGAGTGGGACTTCCCTCTACCGCGCCCTCGAGTGTGGCACATGTAGCACCGACGCGTGGGGTCACAATCCATGAGGCTCATCCCATCGAGGGCGAGCTCGAGCTCATGGACGCTGATCCGTTGGGGCTCGTCGCCCCAAAGAGTGGAAGGCCCGCCGCCCGTCGGGGTACATCCTAGCATAGGCTGCCGTGGAACTCGTCGACCGACAACGCCTCCTCTCCGGCGAGCTGTAGGATGACGTTGGCGGCGGAGAAGGTCACATCGCGGAACAGAGCCTGCGTAGGCTCGCGTCCTAGGATGTTCGGGAGCAGGTCCTTGATGAGGACGAAGAAGCGATCCGCAGCGACGCGGATGGGGCTGACCGGCGCGGAGGTCGAATCCCGCCCCATGCTCGTCAGGACGGAGTCGGTGACGTCCCGGAGGCGGCCAGGAATGTCCTCACGCCGCATTGGGCGGGTGAAAACAGCTCCGGTGAGGGACTCCTCCGGCACGGCACTGGAGAAGTCGATGGTGCCGAAGCGCATCGCTAGCGCCGCGGCCGTCGTCGAGGCGGAGGAGGCCATTGGAGTCGAGAAATCGTAGCACTAGCGCTGCCCCTACCTGGCGCGCCAACTGTCGTGGTCTAATACCACTGTCACAGTAATTTCTGGCTAATGCTTGCTCCGATGGCCTAGCTCTTGAGACAATGACACAAGATTTATACTGGTTCGGGGCAAATCGCGCTCCCTAGTCCAGTGTGATCACTATCCGAGCTCAAATGCTCATACCGGGGCTAGTACAAGCAAGATCGAGAGAGGGAGGGGGCTCCCAAGTCTCTATGATTGAGGCTAGTGCCAATATCGAGTGTAAGAGTGCGGGTGCTGGGTGTCGAAACCTTGAACCTTGCCTCAACCGGAGGGCTGCCTCCCCTTTTATAGTCACAAGGGGCGAGGCTCGAGCTCTCATCGAGTTGAGGACCTAAAGAAAATGAAAATGCATGTACAGAGTGTCGAATGCAAAAAGAGAGCTCTCAGGACGAGCTCACGGCGCAGACGAGAGCTTCCTTCGAGCTCCCGGGCGCTTTAGATGCTGAAATTGGTCGTCGCCGTACACGGGAGTCGGGGTTTGGGCAGCGGTCAGGCGTCGCCCTGTCTCTAATCGTAGTTGGAAGACATCTTCTCGGCATGGGCGTGCCCATACCGTCGATGGGAGGTTGTACCCCGTATGTACCGCCCGATACCGTGGCGGGGCTGTTGGAGCCGACGGGTATGGCGAGGCGGTCGAATGACCTCTCCCCGTAGCTGTAGCTCTTCGGTGGCAGCGCCCGCCGTGGAGTGGTTGGGTCCGTCGAGAGTTGTTGACCAACTCCCGTACCCGCAGGCTTCTTCGGGAAGGCAGCAGGCGGCCGAGCTCTTCGCAGCCGTCCCTCGCGGTGCTCGTCGCGGGGGAGCTCGAACGAGGCGGAAAGAGGTCCCGGATGAGGTCTGGCGCGCCGGAGACGACGAGCTCGTCGCCCGGAGATCTCGAGGTGGTGTGGAGTGACGGATCTTCGCCCGAGGAGCTCATTTGCGAGGGCCCGAGCGAGGCGGAGATCTGTCCTCGCGGGGGAGCTCATGCGCGGGCGAGGACCTCACTCAACCACGCGCAGGATGTCGTTCGTTTCGTGGTCATGCTCGAGACAAGGGCTCGCTCATGGGTATCCCAAATATCGATCCCCCCACAAGGATTTATACCGATCGATAATTGGAGGCTAATATTTATACTGCCCAAAATGATCTATTATAAATTTTAGCGACCAGTGGTTTGAGGATACGAAACGCTTTACCAACCAACAATTCATCGCTATGATCTATTGTCTAACGCTACAGATTGGTTGTGGTATAGTGCCAAAAATGATCATGTTCCTGAAAATCGTTTTTGGAGTAGCGATCAAAATAAGAACAAATATATATTAATATATGCCTCACCAATCACATATGATTTTATTGACTTATTATGTTTATGAAAACATTCATAGTACAGTATAAAGTTGACAACAATTCATTTTCCCTCCGACCCTAGTATACGTACTTGCATGTATTCATTCATTCATATATGCGGCTGGCACACTACGTCTAGTATGGGCTCTGGCCGACGAAGTTGCCCGGCGGGTTGTAGTTGCAAGTGATGAAGACGCCGGCGTTGTTGTCGCAGACGACGCGGGCGCAGCCGATGGCGGTGGAGTCGCGCCACACCACCTGCGTGTAGTGGCCACACACCTGCCCGTCGGCGCAGCTGTTGGTGTCGTGGTTGTAGTACTGCTTCTCGGAGACCCACGACCCCACGGCGTCGGACGCCGACCAGTCAGCGCCGGCGGAGCCCCAGAAGATGTTCTCGCCGTAGGGCCCGCCGGAGTGGATCAGCTGGCAGTCGCCCTGCCGCTGTGCCGCGTAGCTCTGCGCGTACGCGGCCACCGTGTCGTCCCAGGACACCGGGCCGACGCCGACGTCCGCGCGCGCCGCGTTGTGCGGGTCCACGTAGTCCTGCGGCGAGTTCTGCGCCGCGCACGGCGTGACGACCATGGCTGCCAGGGACAGAGCTGCGGCTACGAAGCACGCTAGCAGCTTCAGTGACGAGGACGCCATTTTTGTTGCTGATGCTCACGAAGTTATATGAATGAGCAGATGGCTGTTGTGATCGATGATGGATCGGTCACATGAGATGTGGCGAGTAGCCAGGGTACGTATTTATACTGGTATAGGGGACACCGAGTTTAATTTGGTGACTTGTCCAAGCAAGATGCATGCCAAACTGATAAAACAAATGGTGGTGACTGTTAATTTGCTGTACGTATTTGGCGTGGTCACGGTCAATGGTGGCGCCTACAAGAACTAAAAAGAATTCCAAGAGGGACAAGAATTTCCATGGCATGGGATGATCCGATAGGATCGGCGGGAAAAATCTGGACGAAGTGGGCTTTGGTTTAGTGTAGACTCTTTTTTTTTTCCGATCACGCCTAAGCGCGTGATTGGTTTAGTAGACTCTAGCAGCAGCACTTACAAAATGGCCGGACACGGCATTCTAGAGAAGGTTTACATCATCTGATCTGGGTCGGCCATGACCAATATCTGTTTCTTCACGCGTGCAAGATTTATATTAGCTAGGGTTCCAGAAGATTGTTGTTTATCATTAGGATTTTTCAAGGGGACTTGGCCAACAAAAATACCTGCGACATTTCAATGTTGTTCGTGTTTATTATTGTTGGCCTCAGCGATCATCAGGCCACGTGTGCGGAAAAGGGGCCATGGAAACTATATATGATTTGTGATTAAAAATATACGTAAATGCAATTATATTTACCATTGTAATTAAGGTCAGGCAAGATGTTTTTCAAATTCTTTATGACGGGGAGAGATTGTCAAGAGCTTATATGATATACTGTACGGATATATAAATCCTACTAGTTAGAGATATATGTATACGTAGTTCGTCCAACTTTCTAGGGCGCGTTGAAGGTTGAAACGTCTGGTACGAAGAAATTAAATAGGATGCTTGCACGTAGAATTTCCACAGCACAGTACAAGTGTACAACACACAACTTGTGGTCTGGAAAGGTCACCGGTGACTTTGGAAATAACGACCGGCACGATCCAACTTAATTAGTTTTCCCGCCAATCGCGGCAGATGATATTGTATTACCATGCATATTAGGGCGTCCCCAACGGAGACTAAATTGCTAACTGGACTCAAATTCTATTGGCTAAAAGCGGACTAGAGCACCGCGCTAGCTCGCCCTGGCACAAAAATCCGAGAACCGAACCTAACTAACCGAACCGAAACCGAAATAACTAAAACCAAAAATTTCGGTTCCTTTCGGTTCCCACTTCTCAAGAACCGAAATTTATACGGTTAATTCGGTTATTGGGCTCGGTTAACAGAACTGACGAAAAAACCAAATTGTAGTATGAAGGCCCATCAAAATGCAGCCCAGCCCAATACACAGGTAAAACCTAAATATAAATGCTCACTCATCTCCCTCCCGTAGCCTACCGCTTGCTCAAGCCACCGGCACCGGGACGCGACCCCCGCCGCCACCATTACAATCCCGTTGCCCGCACTTCCCTCCTCGCCGCCCTAATCTCCCAGCACGCCCTGGCGCCCTCCTCCTTCCTCCGTCCCGGCCCCCCCCCTGCTCCACCCGCGACGGAGGACACCCCCTGCTCCGCTGCTCGGCTACTCCTTCCCGCCCTAGAGCAGCGGCTTCCAGGCGTGGTGGCACGGCCCTCCAAGGCGCAGTGGTGGCGGCTTCTCGTGGTGGCGCGGACCTCCAAAGCGCAGCGGCCGTGGCCCGACCTTCCCGGTGGGGCGGGTTCACGGCGGCGAGAGCGGCAGCCCCACAGACTTGCATCCATTGTTCTTTTTTTTTCTCTCTTTTTCCTTTTCTTTTTCTCTATGCTGATATGAATTCGGTTTTTCGGTTATAACCGAAACCGAACCGAAAGAATCGAAACCGAATTTGCTTGGTTCCGGAAGAACCGATTGGTCCCTGTTTTTCAGATAACCGAATTTCAATAAAAACCGAGGAACCGGACTGATCGGTTTCGGTTAACCGAATGCCCAGGGTGAGCGCTAGTGAGACAGCAATAGCCTATCTCACACGTTCTCCACAGCACGCTCGGCTATGCTTGCTGATGTCCTTTTTTTATTATTCACGGAGGCTAAGTCGCTAGCGATTTCCCTGTTATCGTTGGGGACGCTCTTACCGTGCATAGTCTAATCAAACTTTTGCATGCAAAGAAAGAGTGACAAAATTCAGTGAAGCGTTGAATGAATCGTGCACCAATGGGAAATCATGGACAGTAGGTGTGTGCTCGATTGAATTATATTGATATTGATGTAAATTTTTTAAAAATAGGAAAACTCACCTCGATTGCTTTTGCTTAATTTCTTACTGCGACTTGTAAATGATGTGGCAGTTGCTTACGTTAGTTTTAACCGTCATGCGACACGTGAGTTGCTCGGTTGGTACGAAAAAAAATTGCATGCGTGGTCAAAACTGATGCTCTGTGTCGATGTCTCAATTGAGTAACCAATATTTTTTTTTTTTCGAATTTGAGCGAACTACTCCCTCCCCTCATGTTACAAGTAAATGCCACGCATCATCCCTCAAATACACTTCACGTATTGATGTCATCTCTCACTAGATATTTTCAATTTATGAAGATACAAGACACTCACATCCAATTATATACCAATCATTACATAATTTGCGAATTAGCTTGTAGTCCAATGGTAGGGCCGGTCCAATGGGACGCTTACCCACCGGGGTTCAAATCACGGTGCTTTCGCACCTTTTTCGGGATTTTCCCAGGATTTACCGGCATTATGCGTTAAGTGGTAAACGTTCCGTCGACAACGAGGGGACAATGGTGACTTTGGGAATCTCCAGATCTGCTAGGTGCTCAGTCCTTTGGATGTGCTCATAGGGGTAGGGTTTACGTACGTGTGTTCATAGGGGTGAGTGTGCGTGCGTGTTGTGAGCGTCGGCGTTATCTTTGTGTAATTCTCAAGAAAAATTACATAATTTGATTAAAAGTTTTTTCTTATATAGATTTTTCCAGTAACATGCTCAGCTTTTCACCCTTGTGCACGTTAATGGATCGTGTTGTTGCCAGAGTATTTGGGTTCAAGTTCAAATATGGTGCAAATATGAAATGTTCCAATTCTGACATGGATTATCAAAAAATATATGGCCTATTTTTACCCCTGTATACTCCATACAACATTCAGCTGCCACTGCATAAACTTGTTACTATTTTCTTTTCCTTTTTTTTTTTTTTTTTGAGAAAAGACTTGTTACTACTTTATTAGGAGCACAGACATAGCTGTTGGGTCTCGGTTACCGGACAGCCGATACAAGACTGGACCTCCCGATTAGAGACCCATTGGGCTTTCCTGCCACGTTCATCATAAGCAGCTTTTTTGGGCCACATATTTGGGCCACAGGCCCACACAGAACGACAGAAAGAAAACAAATCCTAGGCTTTTTTTCGGAAACTGTTTATGACGGGCGTCCGGCCGTCATCCTGTTTTCCGGACGCGCGCGTCTTGGGCCTCGCCCAACCATCCGGTCCACCAAGAGAGCGCCCGTTTTTCTTATTGCTTCCGCCGGCACCCAGGTCCACGCGCACGGCGCCGCTCCTCCCGACCCTGCTCCCAACCCCCGGTGCCCGCTCTCCCCTACTTCCCAGCTTCCGGTGGCCACATGCGGGCTCGTGGCCACGGCGGGGACGACCGCCCGTTCTTCCCTGCCTCTGCCTCCTCCACGGCGACGTCGCGCGGCTCCGATACGGCAGCGGCGACGACTCCCCCTCGGCGATGTGCTCCTCCACGTACGCCGGCCTGGAATGCCTCGACTCATCGCCGCGGAACACCACGAGGTTCTAGAGCACCCCAGCTGCAGCCGCCTGTGCCTCCGGCGCATGCGGACAGGACTGCCGACAACCCGCGGCGCCGCCACTGCTGTGCACGCGTCCGATTCACGACGCCGTCAGCGGGAGCAGCAGCGGCGCACGCGTGTGATGTGGAGGTCGACGCCCGCCAGTGCACCCGGACTCCAGCGCGGCACAGGTGCGGCACCACGGCGCCGGCCTCTGCGCGGGGGCGGCCACTCGGCGTCCCAAGACGCGAGAGCAGCCAACGCAGCCACGGCCCGCCGCGAAGGCCCCCTGGAGATGATGGCGAGACGAGGAGGCGCGCGATCGACGGCGAGCTGGGAGAGCTCAAGGCGGTGGAGGTGGTCGTGCCTAGGCGCGTCGGTGTCTCCGGCCGCGGACGCTGACACGACGGGGCAGCGCGAAACGCGTCGCAGCGGCGGGAAGGCAGGCGGGCGAGGGAGGCCGGAGACCGCGAGCGACAGCGGCGGCGAGGAGATGGACGGGCGTGGCGGCGGAACGCCAGAGGAAGCTGGCGGCCGTCATGGGAAGCCGGGTGAGGGGCGAGGCGGCCCAGATGGGCGGCGTCGTTGCCTTCTCCAACTTTCCCTCGTCGCGGGTCGCCATGGCCGGCAACCTCGCCTCCCCGTCCGGTCGCCTCCTTTTCACTCACCCCGTGCCTCCTCACCGCCCACCCGCGCAAGAGCCCTGTCGTCATCCTTGTAGCGTCTCGCGGGCGGCGTGACGGGTACACGCGAGCCAAGATCCTCGACACCATGGTCTCGCCACGGGGGCGCCATGACCATGAGTTTCTGCGGATCCCGGATGCCCGACGGGGCGCGTGTCGCCGGGTCGGCAGATCTGCCCGCCGTCGCGGCTGGGAGGTGGGCTGCTTGTGTCTCCTCGCCCGCGGTGCTCGTGCTCTCGGGGACGATTGTCATGCGGCGGCGACCATGTTGCACTTCGAGGGCGTTCGGTGGCCACCTAGGGCGGCTCGGCCGGGACTTGCGAATCGGCCTCGGATCGTCCTCTCCCCGTGTTCGTGAATGCTTTGCCGAAATGGCGTTAGAAATCCCACGGGCATGGTTGCGGCCATCCAATGTTTCTCACTAGGTAGACTATGGTCGTGTGGTGGTCATGTGTTTAAGGAGTGTTTTCGGATGTTTTTAGACATGTTGCAAGACCATGTTTCAAGTGTTTTGGTTGTTTCGGATGTATGTTTCAATAGAATCATACATGTTTTAGTGTTTCAATTGCGTTGCGAGAGGATGTTTCAATAGAATCATATTGATGTTGCAAAAGTACATCGAGCATGTTGCAATTGTTTGAGAGCCATGTTGCTTTGAGCCATGTTACAAGCGAAGGTGTCCGGCGATACGGATGCCCAAAAACCGAGCAATTTGCGAGGCCGGGCCAATCGATCGATCGATCGGGCATGCGTGGGACGCAACAACCATGGGGCTGTCATGGTGCCAATGACTTCGCCTCCTCTTCATGTCGTCTGCTGAGATTAAGGTTTAGGTCGTCTGCTGAGATTAGGGTTTAGGTCGTCTGCCGAGATTAGTGTATATAGCGTGTACTAAGATTAGGGTTCATGGAGTTTCTTGAGTCACTAATTGATTTTTAAATTTAGGGTTTTGGGGCAAGTGTCTTTTTAAATGCATGCCCCCTACCGTGCAATGGGTTTTGGGGCAAATATTTTTGTTTCATCTTACGCCATTATTTGTTTGATTAGGGTTCGGGCGCCGGTTGAGATTAGGGTTCGGGGAGTTTCTTTGAGATTAGGGTTTAGGGTTCATGGCGTTTCTTTGAGATGATTGTGTAGAGCGTTTGCTAAGATTAGGGTTTAGGTTGTCTCTCGAGATTAGGGTTCATGGCGTTTCTTTGAGATTAGTGTATAGAGCGTTTCTTGAGATTAGTGTTCGGGGCATCCGTTGAGATTAGTGTTCGGGGAGTTTCTTTGAGATTAGGGTTCAGGTGTGTACCGAGATTAGGGTTTATGGCGTTTCTTTGAGATTATTGTGTAGAGCGTTCGAGATTAGGGTTCGGGGTGTGTACCGAGATTAGGGTTCATGGCGTTTCTTTGAGATTAGTGTATAGAGCGTTTGTTGAGATTAGGGTTTAGATCATCTCTTTTGAGATTAGGGTTTAGATCATCTACTTGAGATTAGGGTTTAGGTCATCCGCCGAGATTAGGGTTTAGAGCGTCTGGCCGAGATTAGGGTTTAGGTTGTCTGGCGAGATTAGGGTTTAGGTCATCTACTGAGATTAAGGTTTAGGGCGTCCGCTGAGATTAGGGTTTAGGTCGTCTGTTGGGATTAGGGTTTAGAGCGTCTGTTGAGATTAGGGTTCGGGGAGTTTCTTAGAGATTTGTTTAGGGTTTATGGCATTTGCTGCGATTATTGTGTGGAGCGTTCATTGAGATTAGGGTTCAGTGTATCTACTGAGATTATGGTATAGAGCGTTTGCTTAGAGCGTTTGCTGAGATTAGTATAGAGCGTTTCTTTGAGATTAGGGTTGAGGCGTTTGTTGAGATTAGGGTTCGGGGAGTTTCTTTGAGATTAGGGTTTATGTTTCATGGCGTTTGCTAAGATTATTGTGTAGAGCGTTTCTTTGAGATTAGGGTTCAGTTTGTCTACCGAGATTAGGGTTGGTCGTCTGGCGAGATTAGGGTTTAGTGCGCTGTTGAGTTTAGTATATATAGCATCTACAAAGATTAGGGTTCATGGCGTTTGCCTAGTCACAAACTGATTTTTAAATTTAGGGTTTTGGGGCAAGTGTCCTTTTAAATGCATGCCCCCTACCAGGCAATGGGTTTTGGGGCAAATATTTTTTTATATTTTTGTTTCGGGCAAATATTTTTGAGATGAGGGAAGCAGAGGATGGAGAGCACCCGGGCACGACGAGCCCTCCGGTCCTCCATTTCGACCATGGTTGTTTCATATGTTCTTTTAGGTTTGTAACAGTACTTAAACCTTGATGTTGCAGCTATATGCAATCTATGTTCGATTATGGATGTTGCTTTATGTTCATTTGTCATGTTTCAACAATCTATTACCAATGTTTCAAACAAACCGATTGAGATGTTTTAGCAAACCGATTGAAATGTGGCATGTTTCAGCAAACCGATTGAAATGTTTCATTGACTCACTTGTCATGTTTCACCAATGTTTTTTGACAATAGCTTCAGTTTATCTTGCCGTAGATGCTCGTAGTATTAGTTTTCAGTATATTAGATCCTCTGTTTTTAGAATGAAACATCCGCTACACTACTAGTGAAACATCAACCATACGCAACTGCAACAATGAAATTGCTAGTGTAATTTGTTTTCATGGTGGCCCTGTTTGTGAGAGCAATGAATTTTGTCTTTCTTGCGCATACTCTTTGCTATAGATGCTCTATTTTTATAATGAAACTCCTGCTACACTATTACTAAACATGATGAAGCAGAGCAGGTCCTGGAAGTCGACGCCGGCCACCGAGGTCCTAGAAGTCGACACTGGCCACAGCTTGTGCCCCAGTTCGTGGCCCTCTCCCGATGCGCACACGCGGGCATGGGGTACTGCCGCCGCGGCTCCGGCAGCCCAAAGCAGGCGCGCAGAGGCGTCGGCCTTCTGCCGGCCCCGACCAGCACGCGGGCGGACAAGGTGGCCGCGGTACGACGCCACGCGGCTCGGCGGGCAGCTGCCCCAGCCGAGCACCTCTCCCGGTTGCGATAAAGACGCAATTGGAAAATACATGTTGCATATGTTTTCAAGTGTTTCAAAGGTGTGTTGCAACAGCTTGATCAAAATGTTTCATACGTTCAAGTCTTACATTGCAAATGTTTTGATCTGGATGTTGCATTTTGTTTCACAAATGTTGCAACAGTGTGATCCTTTCCTTGTCTCTCCTGGCCTTATCCTTTCCTTCTTCTTTCTTTGAACGTATGGAGTACAACCATGCAGTACATCAATGCCAATGCTATTATCCACATGCGAGGCGCTAGCAGCAGCATGGCATAGCAGGCACATGAGCAGCAGTAGCACTCACGCTGCAGCAGCTGCACGCAAGTGCATGCGAGAGCAGGTGCAGGCACAAGCACAGACACGTAGGGCACCAAGCCAGCAGAGCATGCAAGCAGTAGGCGCAGGCACGCAACAGTATTTCAGCATGCAAGAACAACACGCAAGCAGTGGAAGCAACCGCACGCGGCGGCACGAGCATGCGGGCCGCAAGCAGCACGACCACAAGACGAGGAGGCATCAGGACGCGAGCAAAGCGGGCACACAATGACACAACACGTTTCGTGGGCCAGGCCGGAAGCAGACCCGGGCGTCCGGACGCGAGCGGCGCGCCGGACGTCCGGGCGCTAGTGCTCCCGCTTTTTTTTCCCTAGAAAGGCCAGTGCACATGACCCACCAAACCAGTCGATATTGGGCCTGCACCCACTGCTATCATTCTAAGCACAGGGCCTTTCTCGACTCATCATTCAACAATATAACACTACTTATTCTCAAAAAAAAAAAAAAAAAAACAATAACACTACAATAAAAATCATTTCTTCTAGACATCTCTATTTTTATAACCTGATTATAAATTATAAGCCACTTCCAGGGGTGTTCTGTAATTCTAATTTCCACCACTTATTAGGAAATCATATTTACACATGCGGAATCATTTTACGCGTAGCTCACTTAAAGAAATTGCAGGTTTCTTTATGGGTGGTTTCACATTGAAGCTGCTTGTGAAAATTTTTTAAGAAGTTCTATTTCTATTGTTTTTGTTTTAATTAGGTTGAACCTGACAGTAGTGATTTTTTGTCTAACCACTACCACAAAACGGAAATTCCTTGAGGGTTCAGTATTTTCTTGAGTGCCAAGATTCAACCGTCAAGGAATTTTTCATTTCCTTGGCGATTTGTAGTAAAACCTCCAAGGAAATTCATTTTCTTGGCTGTTCCACTAGGCCGCCAAGGAAATATGCATCTTTTCTTGATTTGTTGTTGTTAACCGTCAAGGAAATACCATTTCCTTGAGTGTTGGTGCAAACCGCCAAGAAAAAAAAACGTTTTTTAAATCCCTACATTTTATGAATTTTTCAAATGATCTCGGACGGAGAAATGACCTATATCAAAATTATAGTACTTGAAAAGATCTAAAACTTTTCTATTCAAACTTTTTCATGTGATTTCGTTTAGAGTGTCAAATATGCATTACAAAATTCACTACACTCAATACAAAACCATTGCGATAGCTACATAGTCACAAGTGATTGAGAGGTGTAGTGGTGAGGAAACAAGTATGTGAAGTCTCACGTTGTGAGTTCAAAACTCAGAAGACGTAGTGTTTTTGAACTTTTTTTGACATATTTCCTTGATGGTTGACATGTTTCCTTTTTTTTTTTTTTTTTGAGAATTACACAGTACAACGCAGACGCTCACAACACGCACGCACACTCACCCCTTGGAGGTTACTTACCCCCAAGAAAATGAATTTCCTTGACTTCTTTGCCTCATTTTCTTGTCGCCTTGGCAATCCAGTGCATGTCTATATTTTTCTTGGCGGTTGCCGGTCAAAGGAAAAACTTTCTTGAGGGCTAGCCGCCAAGAAAATTGTATTTTCCTTGGCATCTAGCCTTGGCGGTTCATGCTTGACGGTTGGTCGCCAATAACTATTTCCTTGACGGTTTTTCTATATTCCTTGGCGGTTTTTGGCCGCCAAGAAAATTCTGTTTTGTGGTAGTGAACAGATCATTTTAGTATACACGTTGACAATATACACCATTGTGTCATCTTTTAATTATACTTCACCATAATGCGGTACATTATAAACACGTATAACAAAAAAATGTTTACAAAATACTAACCTTTGAAAATAGTTTTTTTACTAAGAGATCAAAAGAAAAAAAAAAGGTTATCCCCCTCCTACCAACAACTCTATGGTGAGAGAGGAAGAAATAAGTATTGCACATGGAATCAGGTAGTGGATTAATTCTCTGACCAAAGGCGGCTGTTTAGTTTTTGTCGGCCCATGTGAGAAAACATCTTTTATTTTAATGCTATTTTTTAAATTCAATTCTATAGGTTGTCCATCTAATAAGGAATTGCCAAAAAGAATGGTATTTGTAAAGACACAATTTCTATGACCATTGAGTCATAGGCCCTATTTGGATACTCTAGCTAAGTTAGAGGTTAGAGTTAGTGTCTAGCTCAAGACTAACCCTGAACTAACTCTAGCCAAAGAGGTGTTTGGATGGAAGGGTTAAATTGACAATAAATGTACTTTCCCAATCATTTGGTGTGGGTGGAGGGAGAGAGAAAAGACACTTTTTAGTGGGCCCAACCTGAAATAGCTCCAATTAGCACCCGTTGGGGGATAGTTTTTTTTGGGTGGGTTTTAGATGCAACTAACTCCAATCTAACACTCATGTTTGGATACTTTAGGGCTATTTGAGTCATAAATAGCTCAAACTAACTCTAACCATGGATCCAAACAGGGCAATAGCCTTACAGGCAGTTTGTTAAACTCTTGTATAGATAGGTTATGGACTGCTTGTGCACACACTTTTTTATAGTTTTGTAAGCTCGATGTAAAAAATTCAAATAAAACATGGGCTCACACACAACTTATGACTTATACCATTTACGGCAACCCACCCATAAAAAGTTAGTGATACATACTATACATCTCACTGAGACCAGAAAAAGGCAATCCCTGGCACAGACACCTAGAGAGGTTTTGCCGTGATGCAGACCAGACAGAGATATATAGAGCCAAACGCCACCCGCAAGGGCAACAGCCCCGCCTTAGAGCACACTCGATTTCCATGGCAGGATCCAAGATCAAAGCTCGAACACTTGCCTTAAAGTCACCACCGCCGCCACGCAAAGTCGCCACGAGATCGCCTATCCGTCATTTTGTTAGGAACTTGCCTTCCTCTTTCTAGTTGTTGAGTTATTTTTATGAAAGTACTTAGTTATTGTGTAGGTGATCTATGCATGTACTTAGTCATCAATCTGTTAGTTAATAAATTAGTGCGGTGTGTAATCTGTGATATACTTGCTTTTAAATTTTGCTTTATTTTAGTTCAACTTTGAGTGAATTCTTTTCTTTGCTGACACCACCCTTTTGGTTTCTTTCAAATCTGAGCTGTTAATTTCTCATGAATTACCCTTTCACCCGATCGATGACAGAGTTGGACAATCCTAAGTAAAACCGCTTTATAATGAAAGGTTGTCACTTATAACAGATATCAAAATAAGAGGGTTTATACAGTTTTTGAATTTTTTTCCCAGAATTATTGAAATATCGCCTATTCACTACTACAACAACAACATAACCTTTTGTCCCAAGCTAGTTGGGGTAGGCTAGAGACCCATAGGAAACAGGTATAAAATATCGCCTATTCACTAGGCCCAAAAAAATTATATCAGCCATATTTTTTTTTGGTTAATTTCATCTTGCACTCCAAAATTTCACCAGCACACTAAAATGCCTCTCCATATCCTTTAGCCTCACCAAAGCCCTAAATTTCTTGAAATTTGTTTATTTTCTTCACTCACACGTTCGACGACACTAGCATATCACTACGGGAAACTCAGGCTTTGCCAAGCGCAAAATTCTTTGCCGAGTGCCAAATATCGGGCACTCGGCAAAGTCGCTCTTTGCCGGCGTCGCTCTCGGCAAAGGGAAACACTCGGCATTCCTATCTTTGCCGAGAGCTCAACCGTCGGCAAAGTACGACACTCGGCAAAGATTCAACTTTGCCGAGTGTTGGCACTCGACACAGGAGAGACACGCTCGGAGAAGAGTCGCCGCCTGTAACGCCCGTCCGCCTTTGCCTTTGCCGGCGCTAGGCGTTTGGCGCTAGGCAAAGCCTACACCTTTGCCGAGTGTCTCGCCATCCGGCACTTTCGGCAAAGAGCTCCTTTGCCGAGTGCCGGCACTCGGCATATATATATATATATATATAGGGTGAGTGTTTTTACTCCAGGGAGTAGTTACTCCCATCTTTAAAAGCACATTGCGTATGTGTTCATACTAATTTAGCAGTTTGAGTATGTTTATATACTCATATTAAGATACTTCAAATCTTACTACGAAAAAAATTTGAAGGAACCCATACTTTTTAATATTTACCAAAAATGCCACTACGGCTTTGTATATATAAAAAGTATATCCACATACTCTAGGTATGTATACATACTTAACATAAATATCACCGTAGATGGTCTAGTATGATCATATACTTCGTCTACATACACTTCGTTCAGTCATATATGCCCTAAATCTAGAGATATACACATGGGAGTAACTACTCCCAGGGAGTAGAAAAATCTTTTCCCTATATATATATATATATATATATATATATATATATATATATTGGATTTTGACTTCAAGTTTTTTCTGTAGTTTGCTACAGTATTTCTTGCTCCATGTCTAAATTTGGAAATTTTTTTCGTACTTTTTACTATATTTCTTTAATTTACCTCTTTTATTTGAATTTCTTTTCACAACTCAAATTTGAACTGCAAGTCATTCGAATAATTGAACTAAATGAATGGAAAAATGATATTTTTGCTTGTGAGTCTAACGTGAGGCCTCATCCAGGGGACACACCGAAAATTGAACATCTTGTGCGCGAAACATGTCGATTCACTTGCGGGTGAATCGTTTTCAAATTCTATAAAAGCAAACGAAGTCAAAAAATCATGAAATTTGTCGAAGTTGTCGTGATACCGCATGTGTAGGCTGTGATAAAAATTTGAGAAGGTTTCGTGCAAGGTGGCATTCGGATGGCACAAACCGTAAGATCTCCAACATGAGTTAATGAACTACCACGAGGTTTCACGCGTCACCGACATGCATCACGAGGTGAAGCACCAGGCCGTCATAACCTACCACGCGTCGGTGCTTGGCCAGAGGATGGGGAAGGATGAAGCAAGGACGATGACTTCTATCGGTAGATGAACAACATTAATATTGCTTCGTTTTGAGATTAAGTATGTTTAATTTGATCTTCTTATCTGTCAACTACTTCATGATGTGTAGATGATTCCCTGGTGGTGCCGCGCCCATGCCAACTGCTGGGAGATGATTGTGGACAGGTGGTTCACGCAGGACTACCGTGACACGCATAACGCTGCACGCAAGCGGCGTTTGATGATGCAAGGTCTAGCACACCACCAAGGCAGCCGGAGCCTTGCGGAGTACAGAGACTTATGGCTACGCGGTGTCGATGAGATATGGTCGATAGCCTAGCAGGTTGCCCGACGGGACACCGAAAACACACTTGCCCGGATTCAACTTCCACTGGTACCCGTTAAGCTTGGAGAATACCTTGGTGAGGTCGTCGATCAGAGAATGAGCCTCCCGTGTCTTTACCACAACATCATCAACAAGACTACACTGGTTGGGGTCCAGAGGGAAGATACGGTAAAGGATCAAACACCTAAAGAACTGGTCGATGAGTGTCCTTAGCTGGTCGATGAGTACTCCCAGCTAGTTAACAGGAGCACCCAACTGGTCGGCAACGCCTCCCGGTGGTCGGATAACGTCATGACTTCATCACCAGCAGCATGCAGCATGCTCGGGGACTAGCTGTGGGGGGATAACCCCAATCCCCTCATGGCCCGGCATGGGCTGAATTGTCCAGGCCGGCCTGACACAAGACCGAGCCCATCAGCGCTCTCTGGTCGGTGGCCATCGTGAGGATCACGGTGAAGGCGTGGGCGTCAAGATAGATGTTTCCTTGTATAAACCCCTAATCGTATCTAATGTAATCTCCCTCATGGTAACCGATCAGGATAGATCCCGTCGGTTATGAACCGACTTGTAACCCTGCCTCCCGGTTATATAAGGCGGGTAGGGACCCCCTCTCAAACCATCTCATAATCCACCAAGCAATACAAACTATAAGCAGGACATAGGTTTTACGCCCTCAGGGCGGCCGAACCAGGGTAAACCTTGTGTTCTTGCCCTCTTGTCTTGCTAAGACATCCTGCTAGTCGTCACGCCGCACCTCTACCACTCACGAACTACTAGCTTGGGCATACCCTGCGAGGCTATCGACCATATCTTGTCGACACGCGGTTTCTTTTATCGATTCTCGACGCTCAATCTTCTTTTATCGCCGATCCAAAGACACTAATCTTCTTCTGTATTTCGCGGTGGCGGCACATCCGGCCAGGGCGCAGCGACTTCGGGCATATTGCATGTAGCACAAGGGCAAGGCGAAGTCTGACGTATCCTACAACGTGAACGACACGCCCGAGGCGTACAGCAACCCGAGTGTCGGCACTCGCATCAGTGAGTACACGGCGGCGACTAGAGAGAAATATGGGGAAGATTACGATCCGTGCACTCAGGACATTGATACGGATGTCATCATGAGCTTGGGAGGAGGCAAGAAGCACGGGAGGTTGTGGATTGGCGACGGCATCATCAACAGTGCCGAGATCAGACTAGCCGACGTCCGAGCACGGAGGACGAGCTCTGACCCGCCGATACGACAACGGCCGAGCCCTGCGATGCACCGGGTCAACGCCCTCCAGGTTCTTCCTATTTTGCTCATCGTACATTGTTCTTTAAAAGCCTTACAAGCTTTGCATTACTGAAACACTGAAGTTAAATATTGTAGGCCCAGCTAGAAGAGGAAATGAGGCAACGTCAGGGGCAGCAGGCCCAGCTAGAAGAGGAAAGGAGGCAACGTCAGGAGCTGGAGGCCACGCAGCTGGCGATGGCGCAGAAGCTCGAGCAACTTACTCAGTTCCTAGCAACGTCAGGTGGTTTCACTCTACCACCTGGGCTCCTAGCTCCGGTCGCTCCACCTCCACCGCAGTTTCTGACTCAGCACGTTCTGGGTACTCTTGTGAGTATGATACCAAAGGGTTTCGTTTGTGCTTTTCCTGTATCGGGTAATTATGTCTAACACTTGTAACCTTTTCTCCTTTGTGCAGCCTGGATCGGCGGGTTCGAATCGGGCGCCTCAAGGTGGTGAGCAAGGCTTCTCTTCGTTGGCAACTCAGATTCCACCTTTCCCACCTCTCGGATGAACATTGGTTTGTTTTTCACTTTGTTGGTCATGTGGTGATACACTTGTGGATTTGTTGGATGGATTTGAGTACGGTTTGCTACATATGTGATATATGCAATGATGGATTTGTTATATGCGACGGATGAGTCAAATATGTGATGAATGTGATATATTTGTGTTTTGTGATTGAATAGATGTGATATATATGTCATTATTTCGTTTGTCAAGGAGGAAAGCAAAAATAAAATAAAAAATGACAAATTGCCATGGCACTTTCGGCAAAGCTGGCAAAGTCCCCGGCTTTGCCGAGTGTGCCAGGGTAATTACACTCGGCAAAGATAGGTCCTTTGCCGAGTACGGAGGGTAGTAGGCACTCGGCAAAGATTTTTTTAAAAAAAAAAAATGAAAAATCTTTGCCAAGAGCCCGGCGGTTGGCACCCAGGAAAAAATTTACAATAAAAAAAACATCTTTGCGAGACGCCGTCAGTTATGACCGGCGTTAACGGACACTTTTCTTTGCCGAGGGGCCAAATCCGACTTTCGGCAAATTCTTCGCCGAGTCTCAAAAAGGCACTCGGCAAAGAAATTCGCCGTCGGCCGATTTTCCGGGAGTTCTTTGCCGAGTGCCACACTTTCGGCAAAGGCTTTGCCGAGTGCAAAGGAGCCTCGGCAAAGAAGTTGTTTCCTGTAGTGTATGCAGCTCGCCCACAGTCAGCCAACTGTATTACTAGTGCTTTATTTATGTGATATATTGTGTTATTTCGTTGGTGTTATATAAATTTGTGATGCACGATGGATTAGGAAGATTTTTTAGTGAAATGAAGTCAATTTTTATAAATTGAATTTATTTAAATTTGATCCAATATTTTTGAAACTTCCGAAATTTGGTATTTAACGTTGGGACCAGAATTGTTTTTATACCGGTGTTAACAGAAAAATATGTACCACCAATCGCATCACTTTTTTGACATATATTACGTTTATACACACTTTAAAGTACATATAGTATGCAGTTCACAATTTTATTTCCTCCGTCGACACACGACGGTATGTATACAGGCATTCATGCACACGACACTTACACGTACGTATAACGCCAGCGCTGCAGGCGTTAGGTGTATGATGTGACCAGTGATAGTCTAGTACGGGCTCTCGCCGTCGAGGTTGCCCGGCGGGTTGTAGCTGCAGATGGCAAAGACGCCGCCGCTGTTGCTGCATTCGACGGCGGCGCAGCCGATGCTGGTGGTGCCGCGCCACACCACCTGCGTGTACCAGTCGCCCCTCTTTCCTGCTGCGCAGGTGTTACTATCGTGGTCGTAGTACTGCTTCTGCGACACCCACGACCCCACGACGTCGGCGACCGTATAGTTGACGCCGGCGGCGCCCAAGAAGAGGTTCTCGCCGTAGGGCCCGCCGGAGGGCTTCAGCTGGCAGTCCTCCTGCCGCGCCTCCGCGTAGCTCTCCGCGTACGTGGCCAGGCTATCATTCCAGGACAAGGGCTTCACACCCACGACGGCGCGCGCCTCGTTGTGCAGGTCGACGACCTCGTCCTGGTCCGACTTCTGCGCCGCGCAGGGAGTGACAACCACCAGCAGGACGACGATGGTTGCTAAGGCCACTGCTAGGGGCGCTACCTTCCCTGAGTACGCCATTATTGTTGCTGATGAACCAGTCTGTGAAGCTCGATCGAGTGATTTCAACCTTTGTATATATGTAAAGATGTCTGTGAGTAGCTTGCAGATCGCTGGGGTATTTATACTGGTAGCAAGGAGAGCGCGCTCTGTGACTTATTCTCTTCAAGCATTTATCAAGTATATCCTTAGCCTCTGAATAAATTACATACTTGATAAGGATATATACTACTACAAAATTGACATTTACTGCCGGCTCATGTCTGAAACACGGGTCAATGGCCCGATCGCAAAAAAATTGCCGGCTCATCTCTACCAGTTGTTTTGGAACCGACAGTGATCAAGTATCGCTACTGCCTACTGTACTGCTTCGTGGCTTCAACCAGCAGTGATAGGTGGACAACCACTGCCAGTTGATGGCTTGAATCAGCAGTGATAACTATTTTGTAAATTGCCACCACATCTAGAGTAGTGATATATTACCAATTGCAAGGAAGAAATTTTCCTCTGCCTTGCATCATTAATTACCTAAAGGAGTGCCCACTTGGGGTTCAGATTCATGTACGTCCTTTTGCTCATCCTTGTTCCTCTTATGCCTAATGGAGAATAGCTTCATCCCCAGCATAACAGACATTGTTCTTATACCAATTGGCAATTGCCACGAAATCATATCTAGAGCATCAATCAAAAGGACGTACATGAATCTTGCCACGTACATGGTTTGATCAAATTGCCACACAGTGTATGATATAATGGTTTGAGCATGTCGATTTTTTCACGCCCAATGTCAATGGACTTATAATTAATAATCTTCTTCGCTTCGCATATGTTGGTGAGAACAGAGTTTGGGCTACGGGAGCAACCATGACAAGAGACGCAAGAGTTCATTGAAATTAACTATAGTCCAACCAACCATACTTAGCCTTTAGGACGAGCAGCTCAAGCATAAAAAGTAGCACCGTCCAGTATGTCGCACAACTCTTCCCAACCTTGTACAAAGTCTCCCTTGGTGCCCTCTTTACCCTTTCCAAGTTTTCTAAACCTTTTGCCCCTAAGTAGCACCCCTGGTCCAATCTTCCGAAGCATTTCCTCCAAATAATCACCATTATCATTCATCCCCGATACATCCACCGTCATCATTATTGCCACCTTCTCCTAAACGCGTTCACCATCCCCTACCACCACCTTGTTCTTGGCCACCCTTTAGCATTAAGTTCAACTATACATGTGTCCATGTTTGTTATATATGCCTAGAGCATTAGTATAGGCAGCTCTATATAGAGCCGTTTCTACAAATGCATTTTTTTAGAAGCGGCTGATAATCTAAAGACCTATAAATGCATTTTAGAAGCGGCTGATAATCTAAAGACATGTTTGTAAATCGTTCGACGGCCAATCTAAAAAAGCCAGTGCCTCTATAGATCGATTATGTGGTGGTCTATACGCTATGTCTAGATATATAATAAGATTTATATATCTAAAAAGTCAAAACGACTTACGATCGACCAAGTCATATATGTAACATAATTTAGATCTATAAATTCGTACATATATGAGTACATATATTCCTCTATTTCCCATTATTGGTAGTAAGAGTATGTAGTAGGTGATGACATTTTCAAGCTAAGTGTGGCTCGTTGCTAGGTTTTAATCGTCCACAAAGGGAAACTGCAAAATTGGAAAAAAGGAAAAACACGCTCGATCGTCACAATAGCTTACGACTACACATTCGGGATTATTGATCTGGCAGTAGTTTGTCCGTCATGTAAACGCATGCGTAAAGCCAAGTACATGCAAGTAGCACATCTTTTTTCTTTATTTATTTGGATCTCGGGATCTGCCTCAATTCATTAGTCAGACTTGGCGGATCGAGCGAGACTTTCATATAGAACTACAAGTCTCCTCTTGATCGATGGTTACATTATATTTGACAACATGTATGTGATTTGGACATGTATAGAAGTTTTAGCCATGTATCAATCATCTTGTACGCATGGACATGTGTATGGTATAGCCTTGTCATGCGTTACCCAAAGATGTTTGATCATAACTGTTTTATGCAACTTCACTTACCCAAACTTGCATTCATAGAAAAATATGCAACATTTTAGATTAAGTCTATCTTTTGTACTCACGGATGCTATCTCATTAAATAACGTACTCTTCTCTGTCAAACAATATGATAATCGTATATCAGACCAAAGGAAAAATCATACAAAATATATTTAAATCGTTAATTTCTCTTATCTATACCTAATAATAAAACACGAAAATTTCTGCCAATCTGCCGTCCGTCAGCCAATCCACCGAAAAATTTCTGTCCGCCGTTTTTCCATCTGCCTTCCGTGCCGGACTCTGTCCGCCAGTTTCTTCTATGTTTTCTGTCTGCCCAGCCGTGTCCAGCCCGGTCTCTGTGTCGGCTCAACCGTCAGGCTATTGGTGAGTCCGTGTTGACCATCTAGGTGCCGTTTGGGCGGTCGCTGCCCACAGGGTGCCCACGCTGGTCGCGGAGCTCGTGCTGCAGCTGGCAGTGACGGAAGCCACGGAGCAGAAGTGGTGGCTGGATACAGCAGTGAACGTGAAGGTAGCGGCGATCTGCCTTGCCATCGTCTTCTCTCCTCCAAGCAGGGCCTCTCCATGCTGTCGCACTTTGCACCACCACCAGCAGGATCGGAGCTCCAGGCTGCGGGTCTTTCAACAGGAGCCTCTCCGGCTCTCCATGCTGCTGTGTTCGAGGCCGTAGGTATGGCTTCTGTTAGTACTTAGTACACCGAGGACTTGCAAGACTGTATTGTACCCTCCAAGTGGTTTGCAAATGTTTAATAATTGCAAACACATGCTGCGATTTGTTCTTCAATGAAAAGGAAGAAAAAAAATGTCCTGTACAGGCTCTCAACTAATGACATTGTTCATATTACATGCAACATCAGTCATCCAACATGAGCAAATTAACAAGCTACTCCTTTCTAGGCATGGCATGATTAGAGTAGGCGATCATTAAATAAATTTTTGAGTCATGAGTCGTCAATCATTCAAGTAACAGTATAATAATTAGTACATACCCGTTGCAACGCACGGGCATTTTTTGCTAGTACTATAAATTCGATGGCTAAAAATAAATATCATCTTAGATGCGTTTTTAACACAAAATCTATTTGATACATTTTGACTAATATTAGTCAAAATTCATAAAGTTTCACTTTGCCTCTGGTCTATCGATTACCATTTTTGGATGGAGGGAACAGTGTAGTGGGATCGTGTGGCATGATCACTATTTTTTGTAACTTAGACTTGTTGTGAGGCTATTGGAAAGTAGATCAACTGGTATATTTCGAAATTTGAAATAGTGAACTAATTTTATTTTATCTAAGTTGTGTCCTTTGGTGTTCATGTGCATGCTCTAAAGCCATAAAATTGCGAGTGAACCGTACATGGTGGATCTCAAGGAATAACACTAGATTATTGATGAGATTGAATTGATCTGAGTAACGACTTGGTTTAGATAATGCCGATTGTTTCTTATAACGGTGCGTAGATGACATATTATCAAGGAGCTGACATTTTCATGTCCCTTGTTCTGAGCGAGGTCTTGCGCCAATGGATGTTAAATATGTTCCCTTGAAGGGAGAAAACTTCCACGCGGTGGAAAAAATTAATCGCCAACAACAATGACAGTATTCACACGGATATGATGACAAATTGACATTTTTAGATTTAAACTTCGTCGTAATTCATGAACTTATTGTGATTTGGTTGGGTGGATGTTGTATGCTATTGAATAATATATACATCCGGTTTTAATTTATATGTCTCTAACATGACTTGTCTATCGATAGCGATATGCATAATGACCTTGTCAATTGAACCCAAAAATTACAAGTGCCTCAGCATGTAAAGCAAAAAATTCAACTTGGAAATTCTAGCACCCGCTTTTTTTGCACAACTTGGAAAACACATGTTGTGTGCAAGATGGAAAACAAAAATTCAATCCATTGTCATGATAATTTAACACAAGCAACGAATCATCGAAAGAACCATAAATGACTAGATGCTACTAGAAATTAATTTGTTCGACGAATCATCGAAAAAGAACCACAAATAACAAGGTAAGTCTTAAATTTGAAGATTAAGTTGAAAACATATGTAAGTTATACTCAAGTTATAATATATGAATAGTTCAAATGCTATTCTGATAGTTCAAAAAAAGATTATCACCCACCTTACTTCTTAGCTTTGTGTTTTCAGTAAAATCATTGTAACAATGATGGTTTGGTTGGAGCTAACCTAATAATGGAAATCTTGTGTTGCACAATATTCATATTTTTGGCTAGTCTATCAAAAATAGACTTAGGATAAATCTTAATGAATACTTTTTTTTTTTTTATCAAAGTAAGTATATCAAACAGGGGAAACAAATTCTAAACTGCTAAGGTCTTATTTGCTGCATTTTAATTTAATCAATCCATATGGATTTAATTGCAGCCATATCACGAGAAAATTGGCATGCTGGACGTCATGTCGTCATCCATGTCCAGACTTGTAGCCTTCCATATACGCTTTGTACTTCTCGTACGTTTGGGTCCCTTTCATTACTCACCTTTGGATCGAGGTTTCCCTTCATATATATAATTACAAGAAAATATCTTGTTGATCATATCGATGGTTAGAGTCGTTTACATGTGTGGTATGGATGTAAAGGTTCTTTAAGCTCATCAGTTATCACTACTTGTATGTACACATGGATATTGGATACTATGCAGGCGCCGGGACGCCAAGCGTCCGGATGCCCACGTCTGCTATGCGGCAGCGCCCGCCACACGCAGCAGGGGACCACCCGTGTCGCTGCTCGAGAACCCCCAGCGTCCCTCCTTTCCCGCCGCTCCATAGCTTCCCCTGGTACGCCTGTGCTGCTCCCCTGCTACCGCAAGCACACAGCGACACAGCTCCGGCCCTGCCCCCTGCCCCTGGTTTACGCCCGGCGCCCGCGACACACTCTCCTCCACCCCCAAGGCTCATGGGACCATCACCCCATCCCCGCCGACTCCAAGAAACAAGATGGAACAGAGGATAGAAAAAGGAGAGATCTTTGCTGAAAAGGAACAACTACGACATTGGATGAAAACAGATGAAAAATACTAGATGAAATAGATTAAAAAACAGATGAAACAGGTGAAAAATACCGGATGAAACGAGATGAAAATACCTAGATGAAATGAGATGAAAATACCTAGATGAAAACGGACGAAAAATAACATGAAACGGATGGCGAGGTCCTCCGATCTACGTTTGCAACAACCATATGATTCTAATGAAACAACTCAAAATGTACTATTACAACATGGGCGGGGAGGGAGGAAGGCGAGAGAGAGCTGCGCGGGGAGTGCCATGTGGATGGGCATGGCTGCACGACCACCACTCGAGCGTGAGAAGGAGGCCATCGAGAACACCCATTCCTACCTCACCTCGCCTCCATCTTGGCCGCCGCAGCCGGCCGCGTGTGTGAGCCAACGCGGGCCGGTATGGCCACCCGTCGATGAGGAGGATGCGATCTTGGGGTATGGCGCCACCGAGGTGGGGAATGCACCGTCGGGGTAGAAGAGGAGGACACCAAGGTTTTAGAAGGAGCGGCTCTGGCGGGACGACGCCGGCAAGCAGATCGGGAGGGTGCTCCGGCGAGCGACTTCGCTGCTACCGCGAGCGGGCGTGGGGCGGCGCTGGGTAGTGGCCCGGCGAGTAGCTCAGCGGGGGGCAGCGCTGGTGAGCGGTGCGGGAGGAGTCTGTCCGGCGGGGGCGTTGGCAAGCGGCGCAGGCGGAGTACGTCCGAGCGGAGAATCCCGTGCGCGGAGATATGCCGGCGGCGTGGGAGGAATAAGTGGATGAGGAGAGATGCGAGTGGATAAGCGCATGGTAGAATGTGTATGAGTGGAGGAGGAGCGTCGGACGAGTTACCGCAGTCCCGGACGTGTGTTAACTTTATAATTGCTGATTCCTTATTACGTGTGTTAACTTTATAATCAGGTTTTTTATAACCTGATTGAACTATAAACCACTTGCAAGGGTGTTCTGGAATTATAATTTCAACCACTTAGGAAATCATATTTTCACATAGGGGTTTCTTATGTGAACCATATAAGAAAATGGTACGATTTTTTGCGCAGATCACCTAAAGTAATTGTTTTTGTAAAAGGCTTCTTTACGCGTGGTTTCAAATTGGAGCTTCTTGTGAAAATATTTTAAGAAGTTGTATATTTATGTTTTTAATTAGGTTGACCTTCATAGTAGTGATTTTATTGGTCTAATTTATCATTTTAGTATACACATTGAGAATATACACCATTGTGTCTTCTTTAAAATACTTCACCATGCTGTCCATGATAAACACGTATAGCAAAAACATGTTTGCAAAGTAACCACATATGAAAATCATTTTTTACTAAGATTCAAAAGAAAAGGTTCTCATATCAACAACTCTATGGTGGGAAAGGAAGAAAGCATTGCGCCTGGAATGGGATGGCCCATGTGAGAAAATATCTTTCATATTTATTTTATTTTTGAATTCAGTTCTATAGGCCAGCTGTCCATCTAAGTAATTGCCTTACAATAGCACCTATACCACCACTTGAAATGAAGGATTCGACCCGAAGTGATCCATTTGGGAAAGAAACCTTCCATTTCTAGTGTCTAAAATAGGAAAATCCACTTCAGTTTGTCATACACTTTCTTAGGATCTATCTTTAAAATCACTCAGTTTCGTTTAGGATGTTTTGTCCTCATATGGAAGTCGTCTGAGTTGGATTGATAACTTGATCAGCCATTGTGCTTAATTTGTTTGTCATCACTTTGGGTAATACTTATAGCTCATGTTCAGTTAATAGATAGGTCTATATTGTTGGATCAAGTTTGCTTCTTCTTCTTTTGGGAGAAGAGTGAAACTCCAAAATCCAAACTAAAGAGTAGCAAATCACCCTTAAAGAGATCATCAAACATTCAAAATATGTCCCACTTAATTGTTTCCGAAAAATGCTAGCAAAATACAAACGGAAAACCAACTAGACCAAATGTTTTGTTATGTTCCTTACCAAACAAAACATCCTTATTCTCCTTCTCAATAAAAGGGGCATAGGGAAGTAATTTTCTGTTTGAGTGTTGCCTTCAAAAAAAAAATTCTGTTTGAGTGACTTAGAGAGATGTCATAAGTCTTGATCAACAATTCCATTGTGTTTAATTTGTTTGTCGTCACTTTGGGGTAATACTTATAAAGCTCATATTCAATAAACAAATAGGTCTATATTAAAGAGTGGCAAATCACCCCTAAAAAGATGATAAAACATTCAAAATATGTCCCACTTAATAGTTTTCAAAAAAATACTAGTAGAATTCAACCGGAAAACCATCTTGACCAGATGTTTTGTTATGTTCCATACCAAACACAACAAAACCTAATCTCCTTTTCAATAAAAGGGGCATAGAGAAGTCATTTTTGTTTGAGTGACATAGAGAGATGCCATAAGTCCTTGATCATCAAGAGTAAAGGCTTCTCGATCTTCTGATGCCCTAGATGACTCCTCTTGTAAAACCTTGTTATTACTCATTGAGGTTCAGTTGTCCCTCAATTTTACCATTCTCGTGACCGAGGGAAAATTTCTTTTCTTCCTATGCTTGCCGTTAGCAACCATTTCGAAGTATTTGTTATTGCAATCTCCTAGCAGAACATCTTTCATCTTATTAGCTCGTTGATAGTATTTAATTTCCTCCTCTTTTAGCACCTTAGTTAGGCGATAACAAGATTGAGCAAGTTGATCTCTCAAAATCAGTCAAATCCCAAACTTCAGAAACAGTGTCGAGATCAATAATAGTGGATTGGAGCTCGTCGTTTCTTTTGTCTACACACATGTAGCTCCATTATCTCCGTTATGGGCTGCCTACGCGCGTAGGTGTTATCGTAGGACACTCAATTTAGTTATCTATTTAGTGTGGTGTGTACGTAATCTCTGACATTTTTTCTTTTGAATTTTGCTTTGTCTTAGTTGGGCTTTGGGTGAATTTTTTTTCTTTGCTGCACTTTTTTGTTTATCAAATCTAAGCTGTTAATTTCTTATCTGTATTACCCTTCCACCAGAGTGCAAAGTAGACCAGTCCTAAGTAAAACAGTTTATAATGAAAGATCATCACTAACATAGATCAAAATAAGAACAGAGATATTAGATATAGGTACCATCAATCACATGACTTTAATGACATGTAATATGTTTATCAACAATAAAGTATACATATGAATATATGATATATAGACTTGACGACGATTTATATATTCCCTCTGACCGACAGTATACCTGTATTTTATTCATGCGCCATCAATCAAGTCTAGTACGGGCTCTCGCCGACGAAGTTCCCCGGCGGGTAGTAGCTGCACATCATGAAGACGCCGGCTCTGCTGCTGCAGACGACGCGGGCGCAGCCGATGGCGGTGGTGTTGCGCCACACCACCTGCGTGTACGCGCCGCACCTCTTTCCCTTTTCGCAGGTATTAGTTCTGTGGTCGTAGTTCTTCTTCTGGGCCACCCACAGCCTCACGGCGTTGGCGGCGGTCCAGTCGGCGCCGGCGGAGCCCCAGTAGAGGTTCTCGCCGTAGGGCCCGTCGGAGAGCGTCAGCTCGCAGTCGCGCCGGCGCGTCGCCGCGTAGCTCTCCGCGTACGCGGCCACACTTTGTTCCACGACACCGGGCCGACACCCACGTCGGCGCGCGCCGCGTTGTGCAGGGCCAAAGTCGTGGGTGCCACCCTGCACATGTGCGCACCGCTATATCGGCCACCCAGTTTTCTTTAGGATTCGTGCCAACTTTTAATGGTTATGTCGAGGCTACCTCCTCATTTCCGTTGTTACGGTGGTCCCAATGCAATCCCGTTCTATTAGGGCATGTGCAGCGCGGATACATGAGCCGGCTGTATGCCGTACCTTTACAAAATCACCCCCCGCTCCCGTGCGGAAAGGGAAGGTCAGGGCGGCGGGTCTCTTCCCCGTTGGCGGTGGCGGCGGCAGGCCACCTCCCCTTTGGCCGCGGATCCAGCCAGGCGACGTCCCAGCAACAGAACCAGCTCGGCGTCGTCCCATCAGCGGATGCATCCCGACGTCTTCCCAGCAGCGGATCCAGCCCGAGCGGAGGCGTCCCCGTTGGCCTCGGTTCTGACCGGCGGCCGGCCGCGACCTCCCCGTCTTCCCCAGTGGCGGCAACAACGGAGGGTCTTCCTCCATGGCTGCAGAGTCCTACCTCGGCAACAATGGAAGTCCAGCTTCACCAACAAATACATTCCCATCTCAGTCTTGGTGGTGTTCGGATCCGTCATGGTGAGTCAGGCCCGTCTTCCCCATCGGTGATTGTCCAGCAAGTCTTCGTTTTCAGTTCTTTGTGGCATGCCGTATGTTCAGTCCCTAGGTTCAAGAAGTCTTGGTATGTCAGTCGATTTCCCCACTGAACATGGCTGTAGAGTCCAGGAAGTCTTCCTGCATTTTTTTTTTATTAAAGTTATCATCTAGTTTCCCCACTGCTACACTATGGATCAATTTCAATGCGTGTTCGTATGTCAGCCATATGAGTTGTTCTCTGTATTTTCTTGTTCTCTATAGCAAATCCAATTTACTTGTTCTCTGTAACATTAAACCTGAAACCTGAAATGGAGGTACAACTATGTCAGAATAGGTTTCTTTTCTTTTGATGAACTAAATTGTTTGATTTACTTGTTCTCTGTATTGTCATGTTTGTGTTTATCGAAGCTATCTGTAATTATCTATCTGTCAGAATAGAAAAAAAGATAGAGATGGAGGGAAAGAAGCTTGAGATGGAGGGAAAAAAAGCTTGAGAAAGAATAAAAAATGATGGATGCATATAACAACCTCATCTCTCAAGATACTAGTTCAATGACAGTGACCAAAAAGCTGAGAGTTGCGGCCATGAAGTGTTTGAGAAGGATGCTTTTTCCTGAAATTATCTACTTTGGTATGTGTTCTAGCTGTGATCTGTGACCTGTGATTTTCAGTTAACACAAATGTGTAGTGATCTGTTAGTTAGCAATTTTAATTAGCAAAAGGTCTGAGAATGCTGTATTGAAAACCATGATGAAGGGCCTGCTGTACTGAAATGTCCCGTGTTCTCTTTCCAATTTCTCTTCTTACTTATGCCCCAATTTAAGAATTATCTATCAATTTTGCAGGACATGGTGTGATTTACCTGGTGCTGTGATCTGTAGAGGAAGAGTTGTGAATTGAATGCTACTAGTTACTTGAATGATTGTGAGAGTTACCTGAATGCCTTTTTTGTCTGAACCTGAAGTTACCTGAATGCCACATGTATGTCATCCTGAAGTTTAGTTTCAAATGATTCAAATGTTTGTCTGGAGCTTGTCATTGACTGCAGTGTATTCAGTTAGCTAGTTTCAAATGATTTAAATGTTTGATCGAGTTTGGCTTGTTTTCTAGTGAACTGAATGATGACAAATGGTAGCTATGCTTGTGCATTTTCACTTGCTGTGATCGTCCCAAGTTTCTGTTCCCTGTACAGAAATCCTTGTATCTACTTTTTTTTTGCTAGCGTGAGTAATACATTATAGCGTGAGTAAACACTAGCAAAAATTATAAACAAGAACACAAAAGTATACTAGATTTGTTTGGTTCTATTTTGTATAAGAAGGAATACAATAGTATACAAAGTAGTATCCACGATTGATCCTGACATCATGCACAAGCATTAAACAGCTTGGAAACCGTGAAAGAAAGAGGCGACCATTTATGCGACCTGTCTTTTTAGTTGTCTATATGTTATATTTGTGACTCTTATAGACGACCCCCTGTCTGTGGGTTCAACATGCCCTTATGTGCGGAGTACTGTTGCTTCCCGTTATAGTTACGTGGCTAGTTTTGTATTTATTGCTCCCTCTGTTTTTCCCTTTTTCCTTTTCGCAAGTTCTTCCTCTGTTCTTGTTCCTTCTATCCTAAGGGGCCGCCGCACAGATTTGCCTCTAACCGCAGTTCATCCTTGCTTTTGACTATGTAGTTTGTTGGCATCCACTCAATGTTTGGTTGGTGTGGGGGCTCAATATTTGTAAACTAGATATACTGTAGAAGTTGGACAGTGTTCTTTTGCTGCTTCAGTAAATACGTCTACAAACCCATTGTGTAAGATAACGGTATTGTTGCCAGCTAGTTACATCCTTTTAGCAAGGAATCATTTAAGGGATAGCGAGTCAACAATCCTTTTAGCAAGGAATCATTTAAGGGATAGCGAGTCAACATACACAGAACACCATAGTCTCCTTTACAGAAAAAAGACATCTATGTCCGAATGGCTAAACTGATTGCAAACGAACAAAGGTCCGAGTGTTTTTCCCTTTGCACTTGTTTTAAAGTGCTACGGTGCATCGGGCTGGTGAGAAAGGGCTGTGACTCCAATATACATGTGACCTTTTGATTATGTGTTGTTTCAGTTATAGATGTGTAGTGTTAGTTATTCAATGCAACCATTTAAGGTATCATGGATCGCCTGTAGAATTAATATCCACAATTGATTTGCTCTGCTGGAAAGTGAGTTTCTGATCCAGTGCAATTTATGGTGCAGGCCTACAGGTCAGAGCTGTGTGTGTGAAGGCAAAGGAGATTCTGATGGAGAAAATCAATGTTCAGGTTCATTGTTTTGATTGCTCTGGTTTAAGTTTTCAGCAATTCCATTTATGACCAATTGATATATTATCTTGTTAGGGACAGCTTAACTTTTTTCTTCATATATATCTTATAAGCTTTGACCCAGCCAAATGGTTTAAGTCCCCAGTTCACACTCTATGCCATACTAAATTTTGCATCCTGGTTGCTTTGCTTGTCTATTTTTAACTAATTGGATACAGATCACAATATTATGCATTTGGTAGAGATTGCAAACTACAACATGCTTAACTGAAGATAAATGAAAGGGAAGAGTTATTTGCCTATCTCAAATTGCATTGAACTTTATGGTTTGCTGCAGAATTCAGCAAGACAACGGCAAAACTTCAGAAGGAGATACCTCAAATTGGTTTGATGCTTATTGACTATGTGAATGCAGCTATACTTTGTTAAAAAAGGCTTCTGAAAACTAGTGTATCTGTTAGTGTCATGATAAAAATCAGAGCATTTAGAAAATATAAGTTAATATTTATAAGATAGTATAATAGGCAAAATAGAGCACTGCAACATGGTTCTTTCACCAACATATTTTTTGTTGTCTAAGTAAGATGAATTGCAACACGAATCAGATGCATTTTGCATGTCTTCGCAGGTGGGGATTCAGACATACATCGTCAGCTTGATGATAGAGATATCTATTAGTTGTAGCAGAGCTACAGAGTTATGATTCTTAATGAAATGTGTTTGATTAGGCATGGCAAATTGGAATGTAGGAACGACTTGGAATATTTTAGCTCTATTCTAGTTGCCAAATGTGCCATTTTCTTGATTTTAATATATTTCCCTTACTCGTATCCAATTCAAATATTTCACTAGCATGTGTTCTGATGTGCTGCGTCCATTTATGAAATGCTTTTTTCTGAATTCAGCACTACTGATGTTGTTAAGTTACAATTTACTGGAATCTTATGAAGAATTCAGGAGGGTCTCGCTATCTTAAGTTGCTATGTGTAAAGAGCTCAAGATAACCGTGCAAAGGCAACACCCAAATCCTAAAAATCACACTTCCTAAGGCTTTGAAGGCTTCAATGGAGTAGCGTCTTTTTAATGACTGTAATTTTCCTCTGTTTTGTGTGACCACTTCAAAATCCTTTGGTATTCCTGAACTGACATTCTGACCAATTCAGGCCAAGATTATTTGGATTCCTGTTTATTTGTTTAGTTTAACAAAGGGTTTTCAGATTCACTTTAGTACACTGCGCTATGTGGCTCCAATTTTATGTTTCATTCTTAGTTATCAATGAAATACAGATCCAGCACTGTTACCAAATATATGATTCTTAGTTTCAGCGTTAATGAGTTTATTATATGCTCCATTTGTTGGTTGTGATTCAGTTTCCTTAGTGATATACTAGCTGGACCTAACACTACCGCCGTTTGTCATTTGGATTCATGGTTTATATTTGACTGCACTTTTTATGTATGTAGAAACCCGCCGTTTGCAATATCCATTCTCAGTGAGGTGTCTAGTAAGTGAGTACATTCTCAGAGAGTTCAAGGATGGCTGACTTTGCACCTTCAGTTGGAGAGATCCCAGTTGTTGAGGTTTGGCATTGTTGGCTTATTTTGTTTCCATCTTACAGTTGCAGCACTTCTTATTCTTATGGCGGTCAAAACCAAATTATTTAGATTTATGTCTCATTAGTAATTCAACTTTCCAAGCCGGAGAACTATCTAGTCCTTTCGTACTTCAAACCAAATGTGTACATTTTGCAATGAATTTAAGTTCAGTTTGTCTGCGTAATTAAAATAGAACTTTGAAATTAATCATCTTTAAGTTCTATATCCCATATGGCCTTGAAATGTTATTACGTGTCTTTTTTTCTAGGTTTCCAAAAGTCGTGTTTATGTCCTGCCGCTGAAACTGATGGGTGCCGTTCACCGTGATGTACACGGAAATGAACCGGTCACTGATCAGTTCGAGACTTTCCATGAGAAGATAGAGAATCCACAATTCTCTGGTTTTAAGGTCTCCATCAGGTTTAACTGTTCATATTGGCGTCGGATGATAGAGGCGGCGTATGAACTAAGGGCGATATTCCTTTTGTCGTCGTAGTAGTCAAATTATATTGTTCATCTCTTGTGATGTTGTTATATTTAGATGAGTGTCAAACAGACTTAATTTGCAGTGTGTCGTTGTAATAATTAAGATTGTATTGTGACTGCTTTTATGCAGAATTCACCGTCTCAAACCCTTTGTGGTTCATTTCTTAATTTTAGTTCCCAGTCTTTTTTAATACCTTCAAGTACTCTGTAATCCTAAATCACTGTATTTTTATTGTGCAACCACATCCAAATCCTTTTTTTTTATACTGTTGGACACCACTTGGTTTCCAATGCATTCAATGGATTTTGTACATTGTAGCCGAGTTTGGACACTCAAACTGATTTCAAAAGACAACTGAATGTTCAGGGAAACCTGCAACGATGCTACTGATTTTCTTAATCAAATTACCATTGTTCAATAAGTTTGCCACCTGAACTCAATTTCATATGCTTCGTTCAATTCCAGTACGATTTTCTGTACACTGGTATTCAAACGCATAAGCAGCTCAGTACCTTTTAAATTAAAAACAAACTGTCGCAAACAGTGAGAACTCCTGAGCTTGGACACGAGATTGGTTGCAATGGAGGTCTGCCTTCTTCCCTCTTGAAAGACACCGTCGATGGCGGACTCAGCAAGTATAGGGGAGGAGAGGGGAGGAGATCGACGAATTTGGTGCCGCTGTGACCGACATGGCATCAAGCGGATTTTTGGGGTCTACCTGCTGGGCAGTGCTTATCCTGGCCGTCCAAATGTTCTCAAGATCTGCGCAACTGATTTTGACAGCTCTGTTTCTTTATTGTTTCTTGCTCCTTATACGTGCGTATACAACACCTATACAGTATTTTCAACTTCTATACCATATAAAAAGTGTCCTCCCTGTCTTCTCTCTCTTTTCTTTTCTCGTTCTCTTCCCGACCATCTCCCGCCCACTCATTCCAAATCCTATTCTTAGGCCTTTTTTAGATGGCAAATATTTGGAATCGAATGTCACATCGTATCTTGTTCGTTTGTTAGTGGTAAATATTATCCTACCAGTAGATGAATTCAGCTCGAAAAGAATCGTCTCGCATGAATGCATCTAAACGTGTAATTAGTTAATTTTTTTACGTATATTTAATCTTTCCAAACATACGCTTTTGGTGTATTTAATGTGATATGATGGAGAAAGTGGAAAAAAATTAAATTTTTAGCCATCTAAACAAGGCCTTAGAATCAAAAAATCCTATTCTTAACCCTAGCGCCGCCGCTCCTTCCGCCGCTCGCTGCTGCTCCATTTCCCCACAGCTCCACTCCACCGTTGCCCCAAATCTCCGCTGCTCCACTCTGCCTCGCTCCCTGCCGCTGCTCTCTGCTGCTCCATTGCTCTCGTCGTCACCGCCCGCCCGGGTCTGCTGCCTACTGAGATCTCCACCGCCAGCCTAAAATCTCCAGCGCCACTGCTCTCCACAGCCTTGACCCACACTGAGCTCTCTCGTTCCCACAACCTTCCTCTTCTCAAACCCCTCTCTTCTCCATTCTACCTTTTTTCAGATCCATCGTTCAGCACCAGATCAGTACTTTTCTTCCCCTAATAAGACATAAGACATGTTTTCTTATTTTTTTGAGTTCATATGTCTAATCTTTACTTTTGAGTTCAATTGTTTTTTATTCTCTTTTTGAATTTTGTACCTGCTCTGCGATATCCTTTTTCCTCCTATATAATTTGACTTTTTTTTTTTTTAACCGTGAGATGTCTAACCCCTTCAACTTGCTCCCATTTATGTACGCATTATAAAATATAAAATATATATATAAGTTGTAAGTTGTAAGTTGTTTGATATGCTCGTCCATAGATATGTAAGCTGTTTATTCAACAAGGGTGGAACCAATAGATTCCTCACCTTTGTTTTGAATTTCAGTCCTTATTTTCTTAACTATCTGTCTGTACCTTGATCTTCATGCATTGGTCTATGCCTTTGTTTTCAGTCAGAGCTAAGTTTTTGTAGATCACATTATATTTAGAAAAATTTGGATTTTCCCCTACCGTGAAGGAATTAAATTTTGGATCTTATATTATTTATGGCCCATGAGATTCTATCTACTTTTTGTCAGAGCCATGCTCATTCTAACTACTTTTCGATTTGGATCCCTCTCTGGAATGGAATGACAACAAAGGTCAAATTACCTCATCATACGATCAGTGTTTCTATTGCCTTTTTCTTCTGGAATTCAGGATACTTGGTTAACTAGTAGTTCAATTTGGTTTATTTATATAGCTCCTGCAATTTTAAGAATAAATAATCCATCTTAATATATATTCTGATGCAATAACTCTTCAGTTCAAACTGTAGAGTGCCTAATCATCATTTGCCTTGCACAGTTTACCGTCAGAGCTTCCTTCCTCAGATCAGGATATTGAACTCAAAGATTATTTGTTTTTTTTTTCCTCCTACTATAGATTCAGTTTTCAGATTAGTTTTTAAAATTTCGAGTATGACTGCTAGCTTCCTTCCTCAGATCCACTGCGCCACTTTGAGGTCTAGCTCACTAAATATTTAAGAGGCTGTCATTTTTAGTTGCGCATATACTCCAGCAGTCCAACTTTTAACAACTAGAGTTTGATGTTCCATTAGCATATTGAACTCCTAGACGTTTTTAAATGGAAAGAATACGTACGTGACACATTCATTGAGTGTGAAATTTAATCCGAACATAGCAGGTGACCACACATTCCTGGTTCCCCTGATGCCCTGATCAGTACTAAATATTTAGATATATGTGGTTTCAGTTGCTTGCTTGTATGTCTATGTACAATGTACTTTTGGTTTCTCGATTTTCTAAAATTAGTACTTCCCACATGTTTTTTTGGTCTTACTAAATTATATTTATCCATTGCAGCTTGTGGACTATGCCTTTGATCGTTTAGGTGCCAATTCAGAGGTAAATTATTGATCTACTGCGTATTCTCGAATATTGTTTACCTGCTACTGCATGTCCTGCGTTCTAATATATATCAGAATGCGCTCGCCTCACACCTTTACTTTTATTTTCTGGTTCAGCTGATCCGTGTTCCTAATATATATCACTTTATCATCTAGAAGCAACTGTCAGACATGAAAGCACATTGGTAAGGGATCTCCACACACTGAATCAAATTTGCTATACATAGTTTCTTCAACATTCTATTTAACACCGGCATGCAATTTAGCAATGTTTCTTCCATGAAAGTAGAATTAGTTTACAGAACCCACTTAAACTTGTCTTGTTCAAACTAGGCATTCTCGCTTTTTCTTATTGTAAGATTTTACCTTGTGTTTTTAAGTACACCTGTAATTTTGTACTCTATTCTGGCATTGGCCAAGACAAAACAATCAGTTTTTATATCTAGATATCTAATTGTGAGAAATAAAGACAATTACCTTCCTTTGTACAGGCGTGTTTATCTTCTATTGTCCTTTCACATTGGCTAAGAGGAGTGTTTATCTTCTATTGTCCTTTCACATTGGCTAAAGTTCACTAGCTGAGATTTCGTACTATGCTATATACTTAATGACTATGGATTGAATTAACTACTAGTATTACCTGTTGTAGTTCTCTTGAAAGGATTCGTCCATGGACTTCAATGCCCTGTTTAGTTTTTTTTAGCAAATGAACCCAGCTTGCAGTGCCTGCAGTGCCATAGTGTGCGTGTAGGTCTAATTACAACACTGTTACTTAGTGATCTGCTGCTCATACTTTGGGATTTCTTATTTTTGTTTATAAAAAAATAACGCTACTGAGAGGGTCTCAATATTAACAATCTTAATGGTCTTGTTCTAATATTTCTGTTTCTGCATATTTGTGGAACACATTCTTACATATGTGATGTGCAGGGTTGTCTGCTATTAATTGCTTAAGGCTCTAATCAATGCCTTTGGTCTACTTCAATTGTAGTCAGGTATGTGATATCTGGTCCTTTATATATTTCTTTATTTTCATACAATATATTTTGTTGCTGGAAAGTACCTATATATTTGATCAAACATTAATTACATGCTTTTGTTGTTTGAGGTGATAGCAACCACATGATGATAAAAGGTATCAGTCACTAGGTGTATGAGGTGATAGAAAATTGTGAAGATCACTTTGACATAAGATGATACATAAAACACAAAGATTTAAAGATTTAAACAATAGTTACTTGCTTTTGTTACTCTGCTTTTGCCTACCTTGTAATCATTTGTAACAGCATTGACATTTTTGTACCAGCCATCATTCTCATAATCCCATAAAATGAGCAAATTATTATATTACGCACTTGGTTATTAAAAGTAATGTTTCAAGGTATGATCTTGCTACAAGGGTAAGTTATTTATTCAACAAGGGTATGATTGCTAGCTTCCTTTCTCAATTTTTTTTTTTTTTTTTTTAAATTTTGAATATTATGACTCCTAGCTTCCTTCCTCAGATCCACCGCACCACTTTGAGGTCTAGCTCACTGAATATTTCATAGGCTGTCATTTTTAGTTGCACATATATTCCAGCGGTCCAACTTCTTATAACTAGAGTTTGATGTTGCATTAACATATTGAACTCCTAGATGTTTTTTAAAGGAAAGAATAGCTAAGTGACACACGTATTGAGTGTGAAATTTAATCTGAACATAGCAGGTGACCAAACATTCCATGTTCTCCTGATGCCCTGATCTGTACTAAATATTACAGTACAGTATGAATCACTAACTCATTTGCCAGCGTGACCTTGCTGCCATGCTTTCCAAAGTGAGTTATAAGAGCCATCAAGAGTGCCTAGAATCTGTGTGCGTGCGCTTTAGAACATTCCACTTGCTGCCTCAAAGACATGCATGTGTGGGTCTGAATGAAGAACTATGGAAAACTCAATAATTAGGCATATCACTGTCCCTGCCAAGCAAAGAGCATAGGAATATATTCCATGCAATTTGATTTGTGTTGATGTACGACTAGCCCTTGTGGCATATGCAGCTCTACGATCACTTATTTTTGTATCATAGCCAAGCTGCAGAGTGTGGTTGGATTTTTATAATGACCATAGCTTGATGTATGGTGTTCTGTGTCTCTCTTCTGGATGGTATAGGTTTAATTGTGCTTTGGACAAATACTTTTTGTGGTCATATATGTAACCGATAAATCATTATTGTAAAAAAAACATGCGTTGTACTGCTTATGTCCTGAAAATTCAGATCTTGAAATTGCATGATTTGCCTATTTGTATAGCTTCAATAGAGCATGGTTACTCCTCTCTGTTTAATATTTGGCACTGAAAAAAAATAGAAGGCTCATTCTAAGTTTCATGTAACTTGATTCATGTGGTGAAAGTTTAGGCGTACAATTTTTGTGAAGTCTGCATTTTTAGTTCTATAGAATGTGGAATGCAAACTGAATCATCTGACTAGGATGGGCAAAAGAATAACCAAAATGTTTTTTGGATTTGAACTTCTCTATTTACTCTATTTTAATTTCTTCATAGTGGTTTTCTGTTTTTAGCTTTGAATTGCACTAATTGAACCATCCCTCCCTATATCTTAATAGTGTAGGTCAAAGCTTGAAATAACTGGAGGTTTGTGGAGACAACCTTGATGATTCATTCTCTGTCAGGTTGCATGAGAAGCCTCAAAAGGTATATAGAATTTAATATCTTCAATTTATTTGACAACCCCTCCTCTCCAGGTTACAAATATTAATGATGGAAATCAACAAGGATTTTCAGTTGCAAATTTAGTTCTTCGCAGCCTAGTATATCTCTAGCCATCATTTGGAAAGTACATTTGCTTAATTTTTTTTTTTGAAATGTTATGGTCTACACAAGTGTGTAATAGAACCGTGACCAACAATGCTAGCTCACTTGTGCTTGCCAAAAAATAAAATAAGTTTTACATATGCTTAGTTCATTGGGACTTTTAGGTGGTCTATTTATTACGCTGCTTTGGTAGAAAATGTGGGTTGTAGACTTGTAGTTAGGTGAATCCATAGAATGAATGTTTCATTTTTGATATATCAGTAATATATGGCTACCTTGATTCGTCCTTCAGCATGTCATGTTTTTTGTTTCATATGTATTGTTTCCAATCCAATTAGTTACATTCTTTTTGCATTTTGTATCTTTGAGTTAATAGAATATCATCCTTTAGTTGTACCTGTCAATAGTATGGTTGAACATTAGCACCATTTTAGATTGTCTTACATATTTGTAACCTTTTTTTGGTGCACCAGATTTTAAGCAACAACCAGGAAGTTGCTAAGCTATTGAGAAGATGCCGCTACAACCATTGGGTATCCGCCCTCCAATGGATACCCAACAAGTCAATGACGAAGGCCGTCAAGTCTTGTTGATGCAGCAACCTGCTCATGCACAACACATTTTGTTCCCATCAGCCCAAGTCCAGCACATGGTGAGTTTCTTTTCCATCCTATACGGATAAGTTATAAGTTAATTAGTAGACAACATCATTATATTTGCATAGTGTACTTCTACACTGAATTGTAAAGAATATATCATGCTATCATTTATCTATAAAATGATTATTTTGTAGTAGAGAGTTGCTTACAGTATGTTGTCAGATGCTCACAGTCATAGCCATGGTGATGAGACCGTCTTTCATTCAAGTCCAACCATTAGTTGGCTTTTTTTATAAGATTTTTGAAGAGAAGCTCATGAGTAGAGAGTTACCAATTTTGAGAATGTCATGTATGTTTTTCCTTCTCTTATCAAAATGCAGTTGTGCAAACATAACATATATCAATGTTGTTTTCCCTTCAACTTTGCAGTCCAAGGCAATCAGTCCATCAGTACTGCCAACTATACATCCCTTTACGGCCTAAATGATCACAGGAGTGGAGAGTGAAGAACAGAACATGATGCTTCTAATTGGCACTTCCAGGAACTCTTTATGTGCAAAACGAAAAAAATGATATACTTGTTGCAGCTTTAGCATGTTGTCAGGTTTTTCAGAGTGTTTGGATCTAGTAGCAATGGGCAGCGGGATATAATCAGCAGGCTGTTATCGTCTTCATCAACTCAAGTCCTGTTAAATGGGATCCCAGGTGACAAGATTGCACATCGACGAGGGCTTCGGCAGGGCGACCCCCTTTCCCCGATGTTATTCATCCTGGTTATGGATGTATTGGGGCACATGATTTTGAAGGCTGAAAATGAAGGCATGCTGCAGCCACTATCTAGGCGCATCTTACACCACAGAATATCCATTTATGCGGATGATGTGGTTATGTTCCTCCATCCAGTTGCTGGTGACATTGCTACAACCTTGGGTATCCTCAATTTATTTGGAGAAGCAACGGGGCTCAAGACAAACTTACAAAAGAGCAATGTGTTGCCCATCAGATGTGGTGATGAGGAGCTTGCAGCAGTGCAAAACCTGCTGCCCTGTGCACTCACTGACTTCCCATGCAGATATTTGGGATTGCCTCTCTCTTTGAAGAAGCTTACCAAGGCCCAAATTCAGCCTATTATTGACCGTATTGCTGATCAGCTTCCTGGCTGGAAAGCGGAATTAATGACCAAGGTTGGAAGAATGGTTCAGATTCAGTTTGTGCTCACCGGTATGCTCGTCTATCTAATTATGGCCATCGACTTTCCACCTTGGGCTATTAAAGCAGTGGATAAAATTCGGCGTGGGTTCCTTTGGAGAGGTCGTAGAGATGCAAAAGGAGGGCACTGTCTTATTGCTTGGGGTAAGGTTTGTATCCCTAAAGAACTTGGGGGATTAGGAATTTCTGACCTTAAATCCCTTTGGCTGGGCATTGCGAAAGTGAGATGGGTCTGGTTACAAAAACAGAACCGCACGCCCATGGGCTAATCTTCCAATTCATGTGCCAGATCAAGTCAGAGCTTTCTTCGCAGTGGCTGTTTACTCTGAAGTTGGGAATGGAGCGAACACACTTTTCTGGACAGACCGTTGGCTCCATGGGCAATGTGTCGCAGATCTTGCACCTCGTCTTTTCGCTGCTATCCCTAAAAGGAGGACCAAACAACGAACTGTCCAAGATGCCCTTACCAACCAGACTTGGATTTCTGATATAAAAGGGGCTCGCACAGTTGGTGTAATTGTTGATTTCCTCCTCCTATGGGACGTCCTATCTGATTTCGTCTTGCAACCGGATGTTGAAGATAGGCACAGTTGGCGGTTTTCCTCGGATGGAAAATATTCGGCCAAGACTGCATATAGAGGACTTTTTGTGGGGTCTATATCTTTTGAGCCCTGTGAAAGAATTTGGAAAACCTGGGCGCCGCCCAAATGCCGCTTCTTTGTTTGGTTGGTGGCTCACAACTGTTGTTGGACAGCGGATCGCCTTGCACGCCGCGGTCTTCCTCATCCTGAGCACTGCCCTTTGTGTGATCAGGCTGCAGAAACCATTGATCACCTCCTAGTTCAGTGTGTCTTTGCAAGAGAATTCTGGTTCCGCTTCCTTTCTCGGATGGGACTCCAAGCCCTTTCCCCGCAGTCCATGGAAATATCCTTTCACTCGTGGTGGGAGAAAGTAAGCAGTGCTGCTGGTGACATAGTAAGGAAAGGAATCAACTCTCTCGTAATCCTGGGAGCTTGGACCTTATGGAGGCACCGCAACAGATGTGTTTTTGATAGTGCAGCCCCAAGTGTTACAGGCGCTCTGGCTGTAGCGGAAGATGACAGAAGGTCATGGTGTTTAGCGGGGGCTCGAGGATTATCCCTCTTGAATGTCCTCGCTCCGGGTGGTTAGCGCCCTGTTTTTTCTGGTAGTTTTTTTCTATGTAACAGGCGCGTTAGTTTCCTAATAGCAGCAGCAGCAGTTGCTGCAGAGTGTGTGTGCACTGTGTTGTGTTGTATGGGTTCTTACCCCTTGTTGTTATCTTCTTAATATAATGAAGCGCAGTTCTCCTGCGTTTTCGAGAAAAAAAAAGTAGCAATGGGCAGTTGAGAACTGAGACGTCCATGGATTATGACAACCGGATTGACTTCCCATGCTTGAGATTTTAGGTGCCTAGTTATTGGTAACTATACAATGAGTATGATGTCTGTAAAGGAGAAGCTAACGTAATGTTGTCGTTTATTTATTTATTTTTAAACAATGTTGGCATTCATATGGCAAGGAGTGTAGTACGTTAATGCCTTTTCATTTCACTTGAGTTTGAGTACTTCACCGAATTATACTATAATGTTTTAAAGACATTGTTCACAGTTTTGATCTAAGATAAGTCTGTTGAGATAAATATATTATTCACATTAAACATACTTTATTGTCTAAACATGAACTACGGGGTCTTGTGAGCTATGTCAACCAGCACATGATTGATGTGCCCTTTGAAATTCACTCGTTTTGTTGGTGATAATTGCAAGTGAAGTGTTCAGGAGTCCAAAAACTATGTATGTATGAGCCAACATTGAGCTTACCTGAATGGGTATAATTCTCTTGAGATTTGCACAACGTTGCATGGTACTTTATCTTTATTGTACTTGATCTTTATTTATTGTTGCGAGGTCTACTTTGGTCAACTTCCGTATGCCTAAATTATGCCTGCTGGAGCTTGTTTTTCATGTCTCATGCGTGACATTTCTCTTGGTTCATCGTCAACTAGATCCCCAATCTCTGTAATTGTTGCACTTTGTCTTTGTCGTGTTTTCTTCTCCAAAGACATGATGCCACCGCCGCAGCGCTCCATCGCACTGCCACTTCACTGCGCTGCCGCCTGAATTATGCCAACAGTTTATTTTTCGATTGTGTTGCTTGGCATTTCTTTTTCTGCCTAGCTAAGTTTGTCGTCTACCTTAGATCACCCATCTCTATCATTTCTCCACTTTTTTCGTTGCCTTTTCTTCTTCCAAAACATGAAGCCACCATCGCCGCGCTCCAACTCGCTGCGTTGTGGATCCACATAGCTGGTCCACCTCGCTGCGCCGCCATTCCACTTCACTGCACCGCCGCTTGAATTATTCCCGACTCAATTTGTTTTTCCTATCCGGTGCCCGACATTTCTTTTTATGCCTAGCTAAGTTAGAATCATCCGCTCCACATGCATACGACCAAAGTGCTAAAAGATGATCTCATATTTCGTCATCACCCCTAGATCCCCCGTCTTTGTCTTTGTTCCGCTTTTCCTTCGTTGCCTTTTCTTCCCTCAAGACATGATGCCACCAATGCCATGCTCCCCCTTGCCGTGTTGTGCATCCACATAGCCGGTCTACCGCGCGGCGTCGCCATCGCACTTCACTACGCTGACATGTATTTTTCAGCCTAGCTAAGTTAGAATCACCTACTCCACATGCATGCGACCAAAGTGCTAAAGAAGTCCTCTTAGTTTGTCATCAACCCTAGATCCCCAATCTAAGTTATTGTTCCACTTTTCCTTTGTTGCCTTTTCTTCTCCAAGACATGATGCCACAACCGCCGTGCTCTGCCGCGCTGCGGATCCACACAGTTGGTCTACCTCGTCGGGCTGCCATTCCACTATAACGGAAATGCACAACACATCAGGGTGTCGGGCGAGGTAGTCGGAACACGACGGGTCATGATATCAGGGTGTCCGACTAAGCAGAGGTGAAGATTGGCTTTTGGTTGGAGCCATGATATCCTACCAAGTCAAGACAATATTGTTTGCGCCTGGTTAAAGATACGCACCCTGGAGCAATTTAATCTTGATATGAACTCCTCTCAGTATCCTCAATAACACAACTCTACATATGTTATTTTATATAACATTAGTTATTATTGTCCTTTATTTGATCACAATATGTAATAGGAACGCTAGGAGGGCCTTTTCTTTATAGAAATATTTTTTAATATCTATATATGTAATGAAAACTAATCATTCTCATAAATGTTAAAAACAGAACATGATGTGGTACCTACAGAATAGTTTGAGTAACTATTCGGTACCCACAGACAATTTTTGATTATAACATATTAAAAAAATTGGTCTCATAGGCTGATAATTAGAAGGAGCTTGATTGACTTAAGTTTTATCCAAAAAAGGTATAAAGGAGTTGTATGGCCACAATAGATGTATCATGTACGTCATCGTGTTCTAGTTTTGATTGTTCCAAAGTATATGTAGATAGTTAGCCACTTTGATGTACTAAAAAAGTGTGAGCTGATCATAGTTTAGAACATGAGGAGTATATGGCAGGGTGTTAATTATTTCCTTGTAGTTGACCTGTAAAATGTAGTTCTTATATTGGGTGAAATAACTAAACTTGCTTAAATCATTGAGAAATGTAAATAAATAAATAAAAGAATACCAAAATAGTTGAAGAACTTGGAAAAACTAAATTTAAAAATCAATTGAAAGAAAACAACCTGTGCAAAATTGACAAAGAAAGAACTACTCAACAACAATATTGGTGGACAAAACAAAGGAAATAAATCAAGAAATAGGTACAATAAAAAAAATTTGCATGTCGTTGGAAAAAAAAATTATGAAAATATATATTGTTAAAATGAATGTAATAATAATGATGTACTCCTAAATTTTGGTATTAGAAGTCGTTTTTTTGGACAAGGTTTTGGGTCAAACATCGGGAATATAAATCATCAATAACTTTTAAGTTGTTGATTTTATAAATGTAAAAATTATATGAGTAGATTTGTCTTAAAAAATACTTTAATAAAAGTATACATATATCATATTTTCATAAATATTTTTATAATAATAAGAGGTCAAAGTTGTGTTTTGGAGGCCGGGTGCCATTTTGTCTAAACGACTTCTAATACCATCCGGAGGAAGACTTGCTTAATTACTGAGAAATATAAATAAATAAAGATTAGTCCACGCAGATGAAGAATATAGGAAAAAGAAAATAGAACACTTGAAGACTCAAAAAAAAAGAACTCTACAGCCAAATTGGCGGACATAAAAAAAAAAAAAACTAAAAACTAGTACGTGCATTTGAACTGTGAAGAGGAAGGAAGCTGGACGTGTGTGGGTCCCGCACATAGTGGAACTCTGGAGTACTATGCCACTTCTGCACCGCACGTTGGGAGGGAGGCACCACGTGCATGGGCCCCACTGTTGTACTGCTGTGCTGCTGCTGTACACATGTATTGCTGTGAAATTTTTAAAGAAAATAGGAATACAGATGGAATACTGAGGTGAGTATGGGATGGCACAAATCTTGAGGCATTTGTGGGCGGTGGAGATAGACACCGCTGAGCAGGTACATGCTGCTTCGCATTTTCGCATGGCATGTAATCAAAGATGTCGAGTATTGCGACTCGATTCAGAATCCACTTGGAGTGCCTTGCTATGTAAGGAGCATTCAATGCTTTCCTTTTTTTGGCTGCCTCATTTATGCATTCAATGCCTTTTTGCTGTTCCTGTCAATCAGCATATCTGATCGCTTCGTAATACTAGTTTGTTACGCCAATTGCTGCCGCCGGGTGCTCATGACACCGATCTCTATAGTTTTCCATGCGGCCTGTGGCCCGAAGGCCCGCCGCCCGAGGCGCGGCATTTTGGCCCGGCCCAAAGGCCGGGCCGGTGGGGCCCGGCGGGGCTGGCCCGATGAGGCCCGCCGGGCGTGCTTGGGCCGACCCCGGGCACGGCCTCAAAGCACGGCCCGGCTTTGGTGGTATTCTTTGCTTGGGCGCTATGGGGCCTGGAAATGGGATTAGCAAAAAAATAAAAAAAAAGCCACAAAGGCTAAAATTGGCCCGACCCAACGCGGCCTCCCAGTCTCCCATTCCCAACCCTAATCTTATCGCTCCCCCAACCCCTCCCGGGCCCCGGCCGTGCTCGACCTCCTCCTCCTCAACGCAGTCGCGGCCGTCGACCGCGCCATGTCGACTTGACCTCTCTCCCTCTTCCACCCGCCCCACCCCTCCCTCCCCTGCAGCGCGTCGACGCCGAGTCGCCGGCGCGGTCGCGGCGGCCGCGACCCAGCATCGGAGCTCGCGCGAGCGTGGCGGCGGTGGTGGAGTTCAGCGTCCACGTCGCTGAGCGGCCGGCGCGACCAGAGGCGGAGCTCCCGGCGGCGTGGCGGCGGTGGCGGCGTCGGCGTCAGTCGGTGCGCGGCGGCGGCGCGCGACATCGCGGCGTCAGCGGGGCGACGGCGCTTCTTCGCTTGAGGCTGAGGGCCCGCCGTAATTTTTCACCCGGCCGCGAGGTGGGCGGGCACGGCCCGATTTTGGGCCCAGGGGCGTCTGGCTGACCCGGGCACGTAGCCGTTGAGGCACGGCCCGATGAAGCCCCGTGGCCGGTGAGGCCGGCCGGGGCCGAGCCGGCACGACGCCGGCCGGGCGGGGGGCCGGGCGCCCATTGGAAATCTATACCGATCTCTACTACTTTCCGTTTTGAATCTGGGCCATTCGGGACAGTTGGCCGTTTAAATCTCAGCCCTTCGAACTGGTGCGCACATGCGCAGGGTGGCACACCCGCCGCGTTCGCAGGGCCAAAGGGCCATTCGGGACAGTTGGCCGTTTTAAATCTCAGCCCTTCGAACTGGTGCGCACATGCGCAGGGTGGCACACCCGCCGCGTTCGTTGGGCAGGTCGACCCAGTCCTCCGCCGAGTTCTGCGCCGCGCACGGCGTGACCAGCAGGACGGTGGTTGCTAAGGCCACAGCTACGCGCGCTACTAGCTGCCTTGAGTACGCCATTGCTGACGAAGCTGTGAACGGTGATTTGCACCTTTTGTATGGATTTGCCCTTGCTATCTGTGCATGAATCCAAGCGAGTGGACCGGGTATTTATGCTGGTAGCGAGGAGAGCGAGAGCTCACTGACTTGCTGTTTGAAGCAATAGAGAATGATCCGCAGTGACAAGGCAGGATATTATCACTATGGGCTCATGTCTTAACCACTAGTGATGAACTGATGATAGGTTATTTAACACACAACTTTTTTTATATGTGGGTGGATTAAGGTAAACTTTATATTAAAATTGCTTTGAAGTTGACAATTTGACATGTTTTTTAAGTCTGAATATTTAATATAAGTTCTAGACTGGATGGTTAACAATGTTAAGTGGAGACAAAGTCAACATCAAAATTGTAGTACTCAATAAGATCTACAACTTCGTGTAGTTATCAATTTTTTTCATTTGAGATTGTTTATAGTGTCATATAAGATTCGAAATTATATAGTCACGTCAGTTGTATAGTTGTGTGTCATGTAGCTCAGTTTTTTGTATCGACACTCGACAAAACGTACTGACTTTTTAACACTTACCACTAGTTTTTTTCATATGACAGTGTCCCGATTCTCTGATTCTCTTCTGTTTTTGCCAAGGTGTTTACCTGTTTTTTTCTCTAATCATTTCTTATATCATGTTGTCACTTATTAACTTGAGTGATCTAGCTAGGTTTGTAGAAGCAAAACGTTTTAGGTTGATTTTGATATAGGAAAACCTTGAAAATAATTTGTATTGGCTTCCATTCACCCTTTGGTTGTCGCCTCGTTCCTTCAATATTTTGAATAAACACATATTAAATGTACATATAAATGTGCCATGTAAAGGACAAATCTATGAATAGTGATTGGAAACATACAGATTTATTGGTAACAAAAGTTATAGCAACATGACAAAAAATAAGGATGCATCTCTATGAGTATTGTGTTATTAGATTATATAAGAGCAAATATAAACAATTTTGACAACTATTGGTCTTAATTTCATCTTAAAGTTTCTAAGACTTATCTCTTTTTTATTAACTAACTTTTTGTGTAGGAATACATTTGACTGAATAATAATAAATAATAATAAATAATAATAATAATAATGATAATAATGATGATAATAATAATGATAATAATAATAATAATAATAATAATAATAATGATGATGATGATGATGATGATGATGATGATGATGATGATGATGATGATGATGATGATGATGATGATGATGATAATAATAATAATAATAATAATAATAATAATAATAATAATAATAATAATAATAATAATTTGAAATGAAAGGTACGCATTAGAGAATAATCGCTAGCTGCCTTTCGTTTGCGAACTCGCCCCAAGAGGAAACAACACAAAACGTGGCAATCGGCGCATGTACAACTACTATAGACTAGGTTTCAATCAGTGCTAAATTGATTTCTAGATACAGACCCCACTTCTAAGCAATGCAAAAAATAAGAAATATGTTTTTAGAGAGTAATCGATACTGACCCCACTTCTAAGCATTGTAAGAAAAATAACCGTCTCGGAAATAGATTTTTAGAGAGTAAGCGATCGTAAGAGGCATGATTTGGGGCGGTCACCGGCGGCGTGGCCATGGGTGGCTGCGTTGGAAAGAGGCGGAGGCTAGGGGGCAGGAGCCCCGGGGTGGTGGCAGCTAGGGAGAGAGAAGAAATAGGGGGTGGCTTGAGGGCCGAGAGTTAGGGTTTGGAGCCTCTCGACTATTCCTTTCATAATCTGTGATGTTACATGTTGTTAGTATCTATAGTCCCAATGAGACTTAACACTTAAACAACCTCGGAGATCCTTATCGAATTTGAATTCTTCTTTCCTAACAAACTCGAAGTCAATCTCTTATCTAACCAACTCTTTCCTAATGAACTAAAGCCTGATAAGGAAACTAGGTAGCAATAGCGATTGCGGTGGCGGCCGCGGTGCTAGGGTTGGGTGCCACGCCTTAGGGTGCCCTCCCCTCTTGGGTCATAGATTGCGGTCCTCGTTGTGTATGTGACATCACTCCCCCCCTTACCACGTAGCGCGTCCCTTGCGCTGCATCCTTGGTTGATCGGTGGGCGTTGGAGATGTTGGAGAGGGACGTAAGTTGGAATTTGTAGCCCGAGTCATAGTGTTGGGGCGTATGGCGATGAGCATGTGGTCAATCAGATGAATTGTCATTCCCTATCATCGACGAAGACCGTGTTGCGCCGAAGTAGGATGCTTGTCTATACATCCTTGTCATTGTTGTCGATGGAGGTAGGCTCGAGTTGAGCGCCAATAGTTTTATGTGCCTTGGCTCCTCATGGAGCAGCACCTGCATTATTGTTGACGGTAACCAATTACAAATTGAACACCATCAACATACACCAAAACAACCTAGAGATAGGGTCTATAAACTAACAGATTCTATAGTTTTGGTGTATATTTGGCTTTGCGGGTACAACTCAAGGAAAATAGAAAAAGGCCCAAAGGAGTCAAATGGCAAGCCAAGCCAACTTACCTCGGTTGGGCCACAAACTCAAAGCTTCCAACACCAACACCAAGCCCAACACAACGAAAGAGGACAACACGCCAAGATTGGGCTGGATCGGGCCCAACCAGGGTGCGACCGCACCATTCTTTTCCCGGGTGGGGCGGGTCTTCGCATGGCGGTTCCATTACTCCGAGGAACGTCGGTTGAACCATGGACCAGGTGCGATGAACCTCCAAACTGCCTATTCTTGGTCGGTTTGGCCTTAATGGAGGGAGGAGGCATATTTCCAAAGACCCCCCTACACTCAAGCTATAAAAGGAGGCTCTCTACCTCTCCCTCAACACACCTCAAGGAGCTACAAGCACAAGTGAGCAAGAGAGAGAGAATCTTCTACCTCTACCCTTATTCTAATTCTAGAGAGTGAGAGAGGGAAGGCTAGAAGGAAGCTTGGTTCCTTCTACCTGAAGTTGTCGGAGTGCCCTCGGTGTTCCGCGGTTCCTAGGAGGTCGGAGTGCCGGACTTGTCGGTACCCGCCTCGCTTGTACCTCTACAATCTACTTACGCTTTGGTAAGACAGGTTGTGTTCCTCTTTCGGTTTATCACTTTCAAGCACATTATCTTAGCCGTTATAAACTTGCGGGATTGATAGTCGTCCTTGTGGCGGTGCTTTGGTAGAAGGACCTCGGGGACGGGTAAGCCTTGATATCACGCTAGAGTAATAATCATTGGTGCAAACATGGTGTTTGGGCTAGTGGTTGCCTATCTTTTGTGGCGCATCCCACGGTTGAGGGGGTAGGCGGCTGGGTCGTGACAGCCTTGTCCGTCCTTTGTAATCCCCCACGTTCGGGTGTGGCGCGGCGCAATTGCCGGATTAATCGTCCTTTGGGCATGGGCCGGTGCTCGGCGTAAGGAAATAACGGACAAGTGATCCCCGCCCGAGAGTGTCGGCCCCATAAAGATACCTCATTCCTCTTAGAAGCTTAACCTTGCCTAGGGTAGACACAGATCGAAAAGCCCTCTACAGCCGCCCTGAGTAAAATACGATACCCTGAATACCACCGGGTGAAGTGCTACAACGGTCTTTCCCGTGTGCTTGCGGACTTTGTCGCTTTTCGCTAAGAAACACCAACAAGCATTTCCGGCACCGTTCTTGGGGAACGGTTGTCGAAGTTGTATTTCGGACCTAGTCGACCCGTGTGCCTTGTAGTGTTTGAAAAAAACTTTTATACCTATGGAGCAACCTACTCTACAAACCCTTTCCGCTCCTAAGGGCGAGCTCTTAGAACCATGCCAATCCTCGAAGCCAATCACAACTTCCAGTTATGAGCTCCGCCCTGGCTTTATAGCCATGGTTCAAGCCCAAGCCTTTTCAGGCTTGGAATATGAAAACCCATATCATCACCTAAGGGAGTTTGAGCGGCTCGTGCGTGCATGCCTAACAATTGCGGGCATGACACACGATACATTGCGGTGGAAATCAAGTTTCCGTTCTCTCACCGAGAGAGTGAAATAAATGGTACGCCCATGGCGTAGGGTTGGTAAATGGAGAATTGGAAGAACTGCGGAATAAATTTTGTCTCGCGTTCTATCCTTTATCCGAGAATCACGGCCTGCGACAAGAGGTACTCAACTTCCGACAAATAGAGGGTGAAACCATAGGTGCAGCACGGGACCGTTTTTCCACTCTTACCAGATCTGGCCCAGATCTATCCATCCCAAACCATGTGCTTTTACAGCATTTTTGGCTAGACTTGGATAGAGGGACTGCCCTACTGCTTGACACAACTGCTGGAGGGTCATTCTCACATAGAACCCCAGCGGAAGGAGAAGCTCTTCTAAACCGTATTCTTGAGAATACTCCCCCGCTAGAACCCATCCGAGTAGAACCCAAGCGAGATCCAAGAGGAAGTCTCTTCGACCGATGCCGCACCCGATACACCCATAGAGAGACCCTCGCCTGAACCAAAACCAAAGAAAGAGGGGTCAGCATGCGCAGATCTCCCATTTTTCGAGGCCGATCCTACAGAAGAATTCGGTAAAGCCTCGAATTACGAATGCTGGAAGAAACCACCAGCCCCTGTCAATCCTAAGGAACCCCTTGATGAACTTTTTCTCAAGGAGTCCATTAAGGAGTTGACTGCCATCATGAGCACAGAGTGGTTGCAAGAAGGGGAAGGATCGTCTGAAGAAATTCGGATAACTTGTCCCTCTGCACCTCTCTATTGCAGACATCAAAGGGGATTAGTGGAGGTCATGTATAACCCTACGGTAGGTGTAAACATCATGTCCCAAAAAACTAGGCGCAATGCCTCGTAGGAGAGCCTTTCATAACCCGTACCTTATGGGCATTGCGACAAAGACACCTCGAACCACCTTAGAATGCCGAGAGATTATACATGACCAAATTCTTCAAAGATAAGGATGTCAAATTTTCTTTGGACTTTCATATTTTTGATGTCCAAGATTTTGACATCCTAATCGGGCATCCCTTGGAAAAGATTCTTGATCTACCAAAATCCGAGGATTTAGATGTCAAGTTGGGGAGAAATTCATTCTCAATTCCGGTCACACGAGCTAACAACTCAGTGACAGAACCTCTCCCATTTCATGACATGCCCAAGGAGGTCATGGGAGTCATGCTCTATGATAACCCTGAGACGGACCTTGAACTTGATGCCCAATTCTTCATAGAAGAAGAGGATGACTCAGGGGAAACCGTAGAACTTCCTCAAGAGGAAGTGCTGACTCGGCCTCAGTTGAGCTTAAACCCCCCCCCTGGCCTACGCCATGTCTTCCTAAACGGTGACACACAAACTTCGATTATCATTAGTGATAAACTTAGTGACCGGGAGACGTCCCAACTCATCGCCGTCTTACCAGGTGTGTTTGGTTGAGGTTGGGTGGGTTGGGTTGGATCCAACCCAGTTTTTGGGTTGGGTTGAACCCATCTCAGTGTTTGGTTGCAGCTCTGATTTTGGGGACGGAGTGAACCCATCCCATGTTTGGTTGGAGGAATCGGGAATTCAGGTTGGACGGCAATATAACGCCGGTAGTGAGGCATTTTTGCATCAGAACCCCTCAACTATTTAGAAATTAGCAAAGGCTAAATTAACAAATCTTTCTCTCTAACGTTTTTTTACATCAAGAACCCTAAAAAAACCAAATTGAATTTTAGTCCTTTCTTCTCCCTTCAGACGCACGCGTGCGGGAAGCCCCGCCGGCTCCCGCCGGACTTCGGCCCCCGCCGTACCCGTCGCCGGACCTGCTTTCGGCCCCCTCCACCCGAGCTGCTCGGCCCCCTCCACCGCGGCGGGCGAGATCCACCGCGCGCGCGGCGAGATCCATCGCCGGCGTCCCACGCGGGACGAGATCCACCACGCTCTGCGCCTCGGCGCGCAAGCGGCGGCTGCGCCGCTTGCTTCCTCCGTGCCGCGGGGCGAGGTGCGCCTCGGCGCCGCGCGAGGGCCGTGCGGCCCAGCTCCACCGCGCCTGCCTGCCCCCGTGGCCTTGGCGCGGGCGAGCCTCGAGGCGGCCGCTGCACGGGATGGCGAGCATGAGCTAACGGACGGAGAGACGGAGGACGCGAGCACGACGGAACCATTTGGGTTCGCTCCGTCGCCACTTTTTGGAGGATGGAGCGAACCCGCATCTTTGCGGAATATTCGCCTCGAGCCAACCCAACCCTCCCCTCTTCCATCCAAACAACCGCGAGGACGTGGTCCGCTCCGACCATTTGGGTTGGCTCTCCAACCAAACACACGGTTAGAGAAGCATAGATCGGTCTTTGGGTATTCTTTGCAAGACCTAAAAGGGGTAAGCCCAACACTCTGCACACATCATATTCCTATTGACCCTTCTAGTACCCCATCACGCGAACCCTAGAGAAGGCTCAATAATGCGATGCGTGAAGTCATGAAGAAGGAAGTTCTCAAACTTCTTCACGCCGGGATAATTTATCCCGTACCACATAGCGATTGGGTTAGCCCGGTCCAAGTGATCCCTAAAAAGGGAGGAATGACGGTCGTTGAGAACTCAAAGAATGAGCTCATTCCACAAAGACAAGTCACGGGGTGGAGAATGTGCATCGACTATAGAAAACTTAACAAGGCAACTAAGAAAGATCACTTCCCGCTTCCATTCATTGATGAAACGTTGGAACGATTAGCAAAACATTCTTTCTTTTGTTTCCTTGACGGGTATTCTGGCTATCACCAGATCCCGATCCACCCCGATGACCAAAGCAAGACCACATTCACATGCCCATATGGAACCTATGCATATCGTAGAATGTCATTTGGGCTATGTAATGCACCTGCTTCTTTTCAGCGGTGTATGATGTCTATATTCTTAGACATGATAGAAGAGATCATGGAGGTCTTCATGGATGATTTCTCCATCTATGGTAAGACTTTCGACAGTTGTCTGAAGAATTTAGACAGGGTCTTGCAACGATGCCAAGAAAAGGACCTGGTACTCAATTGGGAAAAGTGTCATTTTATGGTCCAAGAAGGCATCGTTCTTGGACACTTAGTGTCTGATAGGGGGATTGAGGTAGACCGAGCTAAGATAGATGTTATTGAAAAGCTACCACCCCGAGTGAACGTCAAAGGAATCCGCATCTTCCTAGGTCATGCGGGGTTCTATAGAAGATTCATCAAGGATTTTTCTCAAATCTCTAGACCCCTCACGAACCCGCTGGCCAAGGATGCTCCCTTTGACTTCATAGATGAGTGCATGCACGCTTTCGAAACCCTTAAGAAAGCACTCATCTCGGCTCCGATCATCCAACCCCCAGATTGGTCGTTGCTGTTTGAAATCATGTGTGATGCTAGCGACTATGCCGTTGGTGCAGTCTTAGGCCAAACAAAAGGCAAAAAGCAGCATGCAATCGCATATGCTAGCAAGACTCTAACAGGAGCCTAGTTGAACTACGCTACCACAGAAAAAGAGCTCCTCGCAGTAGTCTTTGCTATAGAGAAGTTTCGCTCTTACTTAGTGGATGCCAAGATAATTATTTACACAGATCATGCTGCTCTGAAATTTCTGCTCACTAAGAAAGATGGAAAACCTCGTTTGATCCGATGGATTCTTCTACTCCAAGAATTTGATCTAGAAATAAAAGATAAAAAAGGAGTAGAGAATACCGTTGCGGATCATTTGTCGCGTATGCAGGTCACTAATATGTAGGAACTGCCGATTAATGACTACCTACGTGACAACATGCTACTAAAGGTGACGGACACCAACCCATGGTACGAAAACATTGTCAACTTCATGGTTACAGGTTATGTGCCCCCTGGGGAGGACCGATGAAAGCTCCAAGTAGAGAGCAGATGTCACCTTTGGGACAATCCGTATCTATACGAGGGTGTCGCAGATGGCTTGCTAAGAAGATGCGTACCAAAGGGCGTAAGGGATGCAAATCATAGAAAAATGCCATGCATCACCCTACGCCCGATCACCTCGGAGTATTCCGCACTCAAGCCAAAATCTGGCAGTGCGGGTTCTTCTGGCCAACAATGTATGCCGACACGAAGGAGTTGATCAGAAGATGCTATAGCTGCCAGAAGACTGGAGGTATAACAGCCCGCGACGCAATGCCCCTACACTATAACCTTCAAATAGAAATATTTGATGTATGGGGCATTGACTACATGGGACCATTCCCAAAGTCCGGGCGATTGTGAGTATATCTTGGTGGCAATGGATTACGTGTCGAAGTGGGTAGAAGCATTACCATGCAGAGCTGGCGATGCCAAACATGCTCGGAAGATGTTCCATGAAGTGATTTTCCCTGTTTTAGAATGCCTCGCATGGTAATAAGTGACGGAGGATCACACTTCAAGGATAAGACATTCAGAACATTCCTGAAAGAACTTGGAGCCGAGCACAACATAGCTACCCCTTATTATCCGCAAACCAGTGGGCTAGCTGAAATGTCAAATAAGCAAATAAAGAGCATCCCGCAGAAGAAGATCCAACGAGATGGGGAAGGGCTGGAAAAATAAGCTACCCGATGCTCTCGGGCTTATCGGACAAAGATACAAAGCCCCCATCGGCATGTCACCCTATCACCGGTATATGGCAAAACCCGCCACTTACCGCTTGAGTTGGAGCATCGAGCTCACCGGGCCATCAAGAGATGGAATATGGACGTCAAACTCGCCGGAAAGAATCGACAAAAACAAATTTCCAAACTTGAAGAATGGCGAGAAAAGGCGCACCGTAGTGCAAAAGCTCTACAAAGAGCGCATGAAGAGATGGCATGATCGGCGCATAAAGATGAAAGAATTCACCGGGGGTGATAAGGTACTCTTATTCAACTCTCGGGTGAAACTATTTGGTGAAGGAAAGTTGAGGAGCAAGTGGAAAGGACCATACACTGTCATCAATACCTCGTCACACGGTGCAACCACAATCCAAGATGACGTAGGTAAAATACACAAGGTAAATGGTCAACGCCTCAAACTTTTCTTTGAGCCATCGCTCGATCTCAACCAAGAGCTCGATAGAGTGGACTTTTATTTCAAAAAGGATTTATGATTTATTAGCATGCAAAAAAAAAAAAAAGGGGTGCTTCTACTTCAAAATAATTAGGGCGCGCAATAGTTTAAATTTCAATATTTTCCCTTCCTATCAATTTATAATTTCTTCATGAGCGTGCCTAATGAATATTTCATAAAGTTGTCTTTGCAATATTGTGTATGTCTCCACTTGTTTTTGTCCTTTGTGCAAAAAGAAAACAAAAAGACAGTACAAAAAAAAAACAAGTGTGGGGAGGCGCATCGTCTCTCACAAGTCAAAGATACGCAAAATAAATTGTATCATTTTACACTTTGACTTGTGACATATTTCACCTCTCCTTGCCTATGAAAATCTGGGTCTAAACAAAATTGGCAAATACTCCATCTCTAGTCTACCAATTGATACATGATGTGCATACATTTTATTCCTTCCTAAAAGCTATACTTTGTCGAAAGCAACTCTCTGTTAGAGACCCCATGCTTATCTAAATAATTGAGCTTTATGATATAGAAGAATGACTGACTCTTACTCTCTCTTGCAATAAGACTTGGTTTTATTTCAAAAATTTAAAAATAAAGCATGCTCTGGTTTGATTTAGACAAATTCCTACCAAAGCCTAAATTATAACATGAATATCCACTATAAGCTACTTCCTCTTGTATTGAGTTTTGTCGGGTTCTCGAGATCTATGTTGAGAGAGTCTCATACTCCCAAGATTGAAAAAACACGTACACCCACATATACACGCCAATTCTCACCCCGAGAATTACGCACAACATGCACCCTTTCCATCCACCAAATAAATACTCCATCCATTTTTGTTATCATGATCATCTTACGTCATCAAAAATTTATCATGCAGAAGGTGAATATAGGCTATAGAAAAAAAGTATGAAAGGAAAGATGGACAAATGCCCCAAATAATGACAAGGAAGTCAAGACTCGGCCCAAAAAAAAAAAAAAAAGAAGAAAAGAAAAAAGAAATAAAGTAGCCTGTATTTCTCCAAAAGCATACAAAAAGAAAAAGAGAGATCATGAGACAAGGAGTAACCACGAAAATACTACAAATATTTCCACACACACTCACTCACACATTTTCGATCTAGGAGTATGGCACTTCCCTCCAATGATCTAGAGCTTGACCCGACAATACATACAGAGGTATACGTATGCATCACTCCACTCAAAAGATCCACAAAACCCTGCAAAAAGATAGGATGAGTGAGAGAGAAGAGTACTTTGGCAAGGAGAAAGAAATGAGTGACTATGTGAGAATCAACCATGGAGCATTGCTACTTTATTTTAAAAATTCAAAAAAAAAAAAAACAACCAAGTCTTTTGTTGACACCTGTTATAGCATAATATTATTAGTCAACTAAACATGAAATAAGGGCATAAAATGAATAATCACATAGACTAGGGGGCTTGACTAACATAGTTCTACGAGCTTTGGTGTTTTTTTATATCTTTTTGTAGGGACTAAACAGTTAAAAAGCGTATAAGAGCAAAGTGAAAAGCCCAAGAGTTTGTATCCCATACGATGAGAAGACGCGTGACCGTGAGGCAACTCAATCCGAAAAGTGGACTAAAATATTCTAGAAGACACCGGAAGACACCGGAAGGAGGCGAGAGACCGAGCAGGGAGCGAGTCCCGGGCGATTGCCGCCCGATCCCCTGGCGATCGCCGGGATGGGCCCACCTATCGGCCTCGGCTTTGGAGGTCGGTTTCTAACGACACATTGAGGTTGTATCTACGCCGTTGCTCAAGGTCGGTTTGATCCAAGGGCCATCGTTCATCGCCAAGGGCTATATAAACAGACCCCCTTACTGGGTGAAACCCTAATTCATTCTATTCATTATCTCTTGACCTGTTGGTCATGGAGGTGTCCCAATGTGAGGACAACCTCTCCCCACATTAGAGAATTAGGGCTAGATTCTCCAATGTAGTAGATTAGCAACTAGAGAGTTAGGGAGAGTGGAGGCTGCTCCAGTTCCGAGGAGATGTCTACTGAGTTTGGTATGTCTTGTATCCTTCCTTTGTAAGACTTATGATTTATATATTTATCTTCTCTATTTACTTCTATGTCTTTCATATAATTGGTTAGTATAGTTGTTATGCTATTGCATGGATCTCCGCTCGTATGGAGGGCTCTAGTTATTTGCAGTAGCTAAAGTTGTAATCGATAGTATAGACATGGTGTCTAGGCTATAGGTTACCTGAAGTTGCGCCCAAACCTACGGATAGTTGTGGTAGCCCCAGAGGTGACAGCTCTGACCGGCCAATGTAGTCCACCACGTACGGGTTGGTGTTTCGTAGAGCTTTTTGGCGGCCTTCCCCCAGCTACCCCTTCCCAGTCTTTTCGAGAGCCGGAAAGGTACCGTTGCTCCAAAGTGCATTAGTGTGATTGCTATCATAGAACCTAAGTAGTAGAGAAGTACATAGGAACCTTAATCTCTCCCGTTGTCCTCTCAACTTGCTAGCTATATGTTTATCATAGGAATTCTCTTGTGTGCGGTATTGTCCATAACTCATATCTTATCATTTACCCCCTCACTTTAGTCTAGTGGTTTGCTAAGTTAGTAGATGCATGATTGTGACTTATTAAATTCTTTAGCCAAAGCTTCCCCTGTAGATACGATACTCTAGAATACACTCCTAGGGAAAAGCTACAATGGTATTCTAAACGGCGCCATGAATCTTCCATATTCTTATTGCACTTAATAAATACCAACAAGTTTTTTTTTGGCACCGTTCTTGTGGGAAGCAATTGGCGTAAAAGATTTTAATAATAATGCTGATGTCCGCTAATTTAGTGTATCACTAGCTTTAGTAGGATTACCCTTGTTCGTTGAGTTGTGGAATAGACGGGACAAAAGATGTCGATTGCGATCTTTCAGGCAAGATTCCACAAGAAAAGAAAAATAGAAAGATTGAAGAACCTAGGGTGCCCGATCATTCAAGATTTATCTATATTGGAACCCTACGATCTCAAGGTATGCATTTAAATATATATTATTATTCTAATCATGTATAGATTAGAGAAGAAGTCGCCAATCATAAGAATTCAATGCACACATCTCAAGTGACGCATACATAGAAGCTTGCACATCGTGGTAAGTATGATTAAAAGGTGAGAAAGCCTTGCTCATGGACTATAAATTGATTGAGTAGTTATCATTTAATTTCTTGTATTGCATTGCATGTTTACTTAATCAACTCATGCATTCACTCCGCTTAGTTTATGTTTTCTCATAGTAGATCCATTGCATGTTTAGTTCTTTGCATACATCCATATCGTTTGCATCTCTAAAAAAAAAGAAAAAAAAATCCTCACCTTGATCATGTTCTTTCATCTCTATTTGATTAAATCTCTATAGTGCTATCATGCTACCTTTGTTTATTATAGTATGCTTTAGTTTGGGAGTATTTCTATATGCATATAGGGTATTTCCAAAGGCTTTTAAATTAAGCATGGTGCTTAGGTTAAAATGCCTTTCTTAATTGAATTAGACATGGAGTCTAGTTTGGTTATTGAACTAAGAATTACTTGCGTAGACATTGGCTATTGTGTTGGACTAACCCATGCAGAAAACTCTCAAATCCAATTCGGGTAAGTCAAGAGATGAACTCAGATCTGAGATGAAGCAAGGCATATGATGAACTCCAACCTTGTGCGAAAGACACGGCTCATTCATCATTGATGGAAGAATTGTAAGTCATTCACTCTATCTTTTGCTACATGTTACCTTTGCCTTGATCCACATGCAAGAGTGCAACTATAAATAAAATTTGTTATAAGACATGATAAATAAAAATTGTGCTAAGAGTAAACAAAGAACCACCTTTTCATTAGCATAGATGAGATCATATGAACCTTGGACAATAACCCCTATATCAACCATATTGTATATTCCCTCGGGTATGTGTCCACTAACATTTTGCAAAAGGAAAGGTCTATACTATGTCCATTCGATGAAGAAGAGTTCCATACAACACGATCTAGAAAAAGCAATTACTCAAAAAAGAAGTGGATGGACAAAGCAACAGGTCACAAGAACATCAAAGACAGGGAAGAACAACGTCGAAGGACATGGTGATTGCATCACACAACTAGGGATGGTTCAGCATTCACACTTAAAGTGTCGAGTGACAGGGAAGGCTCAAGCATGGGGAGGAAGGTCGACTCCTCTAAAGATCATCCGACATTACTCCTCCTCTACTCAAGCTCCCGTCACTCGACATCTTTGGTTTGCAATCCCTCTACTTACAATTACTTTATCTCCCTAAGTTTGAATGGTTAATAAATGTCATGCATAAAAATCAAACTTAAGATATCATAAAATTTCCCACTAGAGAAAAAGTAAGAGTGAACATATGCTAATTAAAATATCAAACTTTTTTGTAGCATAGATGCAACCTCTAGCTCCGTGACAATCCCGCCATTATTACTTGTATATTTCTTTGGGTATGTGTTGTCAACTAATACTGCAGGGGAATAAAACCATGAGAGGAGCAAAAAGGTCCTAGCACAATTTAAAGAACAAGAAAGAAAGTACGATGCAATAAAAAGAGATAAGGGAGGAGCAAGATACACAAGAGGCCAAAGAAGGAAAGCTTCGAGCAGAAGAAAAGGACCATCACAAGGTGTTACGATCTTTGTCACACTCCGATATTAAGGTAACATCTTGAGGTAAGTTATCATTACTTAAGCTTTACCTTAAGTATGGCTTGTTCATAAATAAGGAATTAAACATGTTAGAGTAACAACATTGCCTGATCCAACTTCATTAGCTCAACATGTTTTGTTTCTTTAAGTGTTCCTACCACCACTCTCTTGATCTCATAGTTCTAATCATGTAAGCTAGAATGTTGTTCACATTGCTTTGGAAGAATCAATATCATGCCTTTGATACTTCATGCATAGATAAAAAAAACCTTTCAAAGAGTCAAGGAGTTTGGTTCAATTTGCCAATGTTTTAACCACAAACAATCATGCTCAATCTTGATCTTGTCACCCAAGTTAGGTTTAAGCAAAGCATATAAGAAGTCGACTCTATCTTGTTTATTGTGTCTATGGTTAGAGAAGAATGAATGAAGTTTGGTTCTGTTGGTGCTTTCCCACCAACAGAGCCCATGCACTTGATCTCTACCATGACTTTGTAAGCAGGACACACTTTTGAGCAAAAAAGGTGGAGAAGCCTATCGGTCTCTCCAAAATTCAACAAGTGAATGTCTTACAAGCATGCACCCTAAACAAGATGTTGCCTACGCTTCACTCCAACTCATAAGACCAAAGAAAGAACATGGGTGACGTCGTCCTTCTCCATCTCATGGAGCACGATTGTCAAGATCAGATAATACACTCAAAGAAACAACAAGGTAAGAAGTCACGTTCGAGAGGACTTAAAACACCGAACCTTCGCCCAAAAGGTAAGATCGGTAGTTATCTATATGCATAGCATATTTACCTCCTTGCATTGCATAATTATTTTCCTTTAGCATATTTAAATTATAGCACTAGCCTTGCATTAGAAAAGAAAAATAAATATTTGTTTGTTGCATATACATTGAAAAACTCTAAGCCCCATGTGAGTAATTTTGTGGTGTGTAACAACCCACAAGGATATTTATTGTGGTGGCATAAAAATAAAATAAATATGCATGCATCATCATCCTTATTTGCCTAGAAAATCCAAAAAAAATATTAACGCTGAACTATTGTCTTAAAGGAATGATCATAATCCTTGGCAACAAGAAGCTAAGAGGCTAAAACTACTAACGCTTAACTAGTTCCACTGGCTTTGTTGTTTATTTGAGTTTAGCAGGATTCAAGGAAGAGAGACATGATAGGATGACACTATCGCCGTTGTCTACATCTACTTCCCACATCATCATCAAAGACTATGTCAACATCCAGCTTGGGGAGGGCAACCTGTTGGTGTTTCTTAGCGAAAGCGAGCAAAGTCCGCAAAGCGCACGGAAATACCGTTGTAGCACTTCACCCGGTGATAAAGGGGGTATCGTATAATTCGCAAGGACGGTTGCATTGAGGGCTTTTCGGCCTGTGTCTACCCAAGGCAAGGTTAGGTTCTACGAGTAATGAGGTATCTCTATGGGCTTAGATTTCCGGGCAGGGATTTCTCGTGTCGTTATCTCCTTACTTCGGGCACCGGCCCTCGCCCAAGCCGGGCAGAGTCCGGCAATTAGCTCTACGTCACACCCGAACATGGAGGGATTACAAGGGACGGACAAGGCTGTCACGACCACGCCGCCTACCCTCATGACCATGGGGTGCTTCGCAAAGGTAGGTGAACACTAGTCCAAACACCACGTTTGCACTATTGGTCACGGCTCTTGATGTTGGCCAAGGTTCCCCGGTCAAAGAATCCCTTCACCAAGAACTAACGCTCTTACGAGACAATCTACCCGATCCCGTAAGATTATAACAACTTAAGATAATATGCTTGAAAAGACAATAAGCCGAAAGATAATCACAAGCTTGCTCACCAAAGTGTAAGAAGCTTGTAGAGGTACAAGCGTCGTGGTACCGACAAGTCCGGCACTCCGACCTCCTAGGAACCGCGGAACACCGAGAGCACTCCGATAACTCCGAGTACAAGGAGCAAAGTTTCCTTCTAGCTTTTCCCTCTCTCACTTTCTAGAATTGGAAGATGAGAGGAAGACTAATCTACTCTCTTGCTCAAGTGTGCTGAATTCTCCTTGTAGTCATGTTTGAGAGAGGTAGGAGCCTTCCTTTTATAGCTTGAGTAGAGGGGTGTCCTTGGAAAATGGCCTCCACCACCATAATGTCCAAACCGACCAAGAATAGGCGGTTTGGAGGTTCATGAACCTGGTCCCACGGCGCCACCGACGTTCTGCGGAGTAAAGGAACCGCCACGACCGGCCCGCCCCCCACTGTCGGAAGCAGGCGCGGGGCGCAGACTGGTCGGCCCCGACTTGGCCCAGCTTCGACGTGTCGTCCTTTTTCGTTATCTTGGGCCTGGTGTCGGTGTGGAGAACCTGAGTTTGTGGCCTGGCCGAGGTAAGTTGGGTTGGTCTTGCCATTTGTCACCTTTGGGCTTTTTTCTATTTATTGATTTATTATTCTTTTTCTTTGTATTTTGGCCCAAAGTGCACATGTCTTGTCTTGTACCTGCAAGATCCAAATATACACCAAAACTATGGAATTTGTTAATTTATAAACCCTATCTCTAGGTTGTTTTGGTGTATGTTGACGGTGTTTGATATGTAGTTGGTTACCGTCAACAAACTCCCCCACACTTAGCCCTTTACTCGTCCTCGAGTGAAGGCGTAAGGACTAAAGTGGTTCAATCTCCAAGATGTAGACCTGCATACAAGTTATTCCAGGCCTCACCTGCTTTGTGAGCATTCAAGAGTGTCTACCATGTTATCTTGAACGATTGAGCAATGGAACGGCATGAATTCGTATCTCCTTGCTACTACTCATGTGCAAAGACTTGGTTGATTTTTGGATTTTTAAAGATAAAATAGCAATGCTCCATGGTTGATTCTCACATAGTCACTCATTTTGTGTTTCCTTACCAAAGCACTCTTCGCTCTCCACTCATCCTATCTTTTTGCAGGGTTTTGTGGATCTTTGAGTGGAGTGATGCATACGTACCTCTGTATGTGTTGTCGGGTCAAGCTCGGATCGTTGGAAAGAGGTGCCATACTCCTAGATCGAAATGTGTAAAAGTGTGTGGAAAATATTTTTGGTATTTTGTGGTTACTCCTTGACTCATGATCTCTCTTTTCTTTTTGTATGCTTTTGGAGAAATACAGGCTACTTTTTCCTCTATCTCTTTTTTTTTTTTTTTTTTGGAGATGTGGGCTCTACTCGCCCTCGAACATGTGTCCATTTTTCATCTCTTTTTCTCTCTTTTTCCTATAGCTTGTATCTTTTTTTTGCATGATATTTTTCGATAACAGGAGATGATCATGGTGTAACTTGGATGGAGTATTTATTTTGTGGATGGTAGGGGTGCATGTTGTGCGCAATTCTCATTGTGAGAATCGGCGTGTATATGTGGGTGTACGTGTTTTTCAATCTTGGGAGTATGAGCCTCTCTCAACGCAGATCACGGAGCCTGACAAAACTCAATACAGCAGGAAGTAGCTATAGTGGATATTCATGTCATTATTCAGGCTTTGGTAGGATTTGTCTAAGTCAAACCAGGAGCATGCTTTATTTGAATTTTTGAAATAAAACCAAGTCTCATTGCATAAGAGAGCAAGTGTCAAGTCATTCTACCATATCTCAAAGCTCAATTGTTTAGATGAACATGGGGTCCCTAACGGTAGTTGCTCATCAAAGTATGGTTTTTGGCGAGGAATAAAATGTATGCATGCCATTTCTCAATTGGTAAACTAGAGATGGAGTTTTGCCAACTTTGGTTCAGGTTTAGCATCATGTTTAAGCATTGGAGGTGAAGAAAGTATGTCACAAGTCAAAATTTTGAATTTATACATTGCGTACCTTGACTTGTGAGAGACGGTTGCCTCCCCACACTTGTTTTTTTGTACCTATTTTATTTTCTTTTTGCACAAGACAAAAACAAGTGGAGACATACACAATATTCCAAAGACAAGCTTTATTGAATTCATAAATAATTCTAAATACAAATGGAGACGCGCACTTGAAGGAATTACAAAATGATTGAAAAGGGAAATGCTGAAATGTAAAGTTGTGCGCGTCTAATTATCGGGGGAGGTAGAAGTGCCAATGCGGGCCTCTTGAGGGCGTGCCCGCATTGGCAGCTTTAGCGACCACGACAAGCTTGGTCTTAAAGCCGAGGCGGAAGGAGTCTAATTCTTTTCTAATTGCCGTGTTCTCATCTTCCGCCGCTTCTACCTCATTGGTGAGTCTTTTTCACTAGCGTACGCAAAGAGTTAACTCTAGCGTTTAGCGTTGCTAGCGAAGGATCCTTAGGTACCGAGCTGCTACCGGCTGTTTGCAGCAGTAGTACCCTCGAACGGCTCTCAAGGACATTGGGAGCCTTCCTAGGGCAGCCCGAGGAATCCTCAAAGGACCCTCACTACTCGGCGACTCTCAAACACGTTCGGGGCCTTTCTAGGGGCTGCCCGGGATACGAGTGGAGCACTAGGAGATGTCGTTGGAGTGGGAGCCTTAGTAGGCTTCTTCATCAATCCCTTTCCACGCCCACCCGCTGGTGTGTCAACACCAACAACGGTGTATGGGAAGCTTGCATCGGAGGCGTGGAAGGATGAAGTCTCCGTCGAAGAAGAACGGCCACTCGAAACTTCGGGAGCCTTCCTCTTGATGCCGATGGTGCCCACCGTAGGGTGAGGGGGGCGCCCAAGGATGCTCTTGGGTGCCCACGGACCTGCCCGTGGTCACCATGCTGTTCCCTCCGCTTGAAGAGTAGTGTGGAGGAGGAGGGGGCATGGCAAGCGAACAACGGTTGATGGTTCGACCTCATCACTTGGGAAGGGGAGAGGTCTCCATCGTTGATGGAGCAAAGCGAACAAGCGGAGTTGTAGAGGGAGAGAGCATGGCTCGCCATTGATGCTGGTTGGTGAAGAATAGTAGAGGATTGGGGAGTGGTGAGAGCAAGAAGATGAGTGTGTGAGGAGAGGTGAGGTGTGATGTGGTATTTATAGGACAAGGTGCACCCTCCGCCTCGACACGAATCAAATCGCCGGAGCAAACAGCATGAATGCTATTCATTTGCGGGTGGTAAAGGCGTTGGGCGAAGTTTGAGTGCCGGGGAGAAGCCGTGGTGCGGGCGCCCCCGGGCGTCCCCCGGTCGAGTTTTTCGGCCACGTTCCTAATTGATTTCAAACTTCAAATTCTCGCCGCTTGCCGCGCGAAGTTCTAACCCTAGATTCTCAATCCCGGGTTTGATTTCTTTTTGGATTTATTCTTGAAAATAGAAAATGATTTGTGCAAAATAATAAAACAATTCAGCAAGAACTAATCAGCATAAACTAGTGAGGGCAAAAAGGTGAAATAGTATAAACATGACCTCACAAGGGTTTTTTTTTTTTTTTTTTTGGTATCTTTGATTATCATTTAACTATTTTCAAAGCATAAATCTATTCTATCAAGCTCTTGGTTAAGATCGGGCAATGGCTCAAAGAAAAGCTTAAGGCGTTGACCGTTTACCTTTTGGATCATACTGCGTCATCTTGATTGTGATCGCGCCATGTGGCGAAGTGTTGATGACGGTGTACGGTCCTTTCCATTTGCTTCTTAGCTTCCCTTCGCCGAATAATTTCACCCGGGAGTTGAATAGGAGTACCTTATCGCCCGTGGTGAATTCCTTTATCTTGATGCGCTGATCATGCCATCTTTTTTGTACGCTCTTTGTAGAGCTTACCGTAAGACTGTGGTACGCCTTCTCTCGCCATTCTTCAAGTTCAGAGATTTGTCTCTGTTGGTTCTTTCCGGCGAGTTTGACGTCCATGTTCCACTTTTTGATGGCCCAGTGAGCTCGATGTTCCAATTCAACTGGTAAATGGCAAGTTTTGCCGTATACCAGCTAATAGGGTGACATGCCGATGGGGGCTATGTATGCTGTCCGGTATGCCTAGAGAGCATCTGGCAGCTTGTTCTTCCAGCCTTTCCCCATCTCGTTGACCGTCTTTTGGAGTATGTTCTTGATTTGCTTGTTTGAGGTTTCGGCTTGCCCGCTGGTTTGCGGATGGTACGGGGTAGCAATATTGTGCTTGGCGCCAAGTTCCTTCAGAATGCCCCGAATGATTTGTCCACGAAGTGTGATCCTCCGTCACTTATCACAATGCGTGGTGTTCCTAGAAACGGGGAAGATCACCGTGAAACATCTTGCGTGCATGTTTGGCGTCGGCAGACTACGCATGGCATTGCTTCTACCCACTTCGACACATAATCCATCGCCACCGGGATGTACCGCAATCATGAGACTTAGGGAATGGTCCCATGTAATCAATGCCCCACACATCAAATATTTCTATTTGAAGGTTGTAGTGCAGGGGCATTGCATCACGAGCAATGATATTTCTGGTTCTTTGGCAGCTTGGGCATCTTCTGATGAACTCTTTTGTGTCTTCGTACATGGTCGGCCGGTAGAATCCGCGACCGCCCATTTTTGGCTTGTGTACGGAATACTCCAGTGTGGCCGGCATAGGGTGATGCATGACATTTTTCAATGATTTGCATCCCTTCTTCCCTTGGTACGCATCTTCTCAGCAAGCCGTCACCACATACTCCATGACAGGTACGGTTCATCCCAAAGGTGTCGTCGGCTTTCTACTTGCAGCTTCTGCTTATCCTCTCCAGGTGGTACATATCCTGCAACCATAAAGTTGACAATGTTTGCATACCATGGATTGGAGTCCGACACCTTTAGTAGCATGTCGTCGCGCATGTAGTCATTGATCAGTGGTTCCTGCATGTTAGTGACCTGCATACGCGACAAATGATCTGCAACGGTATTCTCTACTCCCTTTTTATCTTTTATTTCGAGATCAAATTCTTGGAGTAAAAGAATCCAGCGGATCAACCGAGGTTTCGCGTCTTTCTTAGTGAGAAGATATTTAAGAGCAGCGTGGTCGGTGTAAACGATTATCTTTGCACCCACTAAGTAAGAGCGAAATTTCTCGATAGCGAAGACTACTACAAGGAGCTCTTTTTCTGTGGTGGCGTAGTTAAGCTGGGCTCTGTTAGAGTCTTCTTTGGCATATGCGATTGCATCTTTGCTTTTTGTCTTTGGTTTGGCCTAAGACCGCACCAACGGCATAGTCGCTAGCATCGCACATGATTTCAAACGGCAACGACCAATCCGGGGGTTAGATGATCGGAGCCGAGATGAGTGCTTTCTTAAGGGTTTTGAAAGCGTGCATGCACTCATCTGTGAAGTCGAAAGGTGCATCCTTGGCTAGCGGGTTCGTGAGGGTCTAGAGATTTGTGAAAAATCTTTTATGAACCTCCTATAGAACCCCGCATGACCTAGGAAACTGCGGATCCCTTTTGACATTCACCGGGGAGGTAGCTTTTCGATAACGTCTATCTTAGCTTTGTCTACCTCAATCCCCCTCTCGGACACTAAGTGTCCAAGAACGATGCCTTCCCGGACCATGAAATGGCACTTTTCCCAGTTAAGTACCAGGTCCTTTTCTTGGCATCGCTGCAAGACCTTGTCTAAATTCTTTCGACAATTGTCGAAAGTCTTACCGTAGACTGAGAAATCATCCATGAAGACCTCCATGATCTCTTCAATCATATCGAGAAGATAGACATCATACACCGCTGAAAAGAAGCAGGTGCATTACACAGCCCAAATGACATTCTACGGTAAGCATAGGTTCCGTATGGGCATGTGAAGGTGGTCTTGCTCTGGTCATCAGGGTGGATCGGGATCTGGTGGTACCTCAGAATACCCGTCAAGGAAACAGAAGAAAGAGTGTTTCGCTAACCGTTCCAACATCTCGTCGATGAATGGAAGTGGGAAGTGATCTTTCTTAGTTGCCTTGTTAAGTTTTCTATAGTCAATGCACATTCTCCACCCTGTGACTTGTCTTTTTGGAATGAGCTCGTTCTTAGAGTTCTCAATGACCGTCATTCCTCCCTTTTTAGGGACCACTTGGACCGGGCTAACCCAATTTGTGTGTGGTGCGGGATAGATTATCCCGGCGTGAAGAAGTTTGAGAACTTCCTTCTTCACGACTTCACGCATCGTGTTATTGAGCCTTCTCACGGGGTTCGCGTGATGGGGTACTGGAAGGGTCAATAGGTATGCGATGTGTGCAGAGTGTTGGGCTTACCCCTTTTAGATCTTGTAAGGAATACCCAAAAATCGATCTATGCTTCTCTAAAATGGCTTTGAGTTGGGTCGTCTCCTGGTCACTAAGTTTATCACTAATGATAACCGGAGTTTGTGTGTCACCGTTTAGGAAGACAGCGTAGGCCAGGGGGTAGGGGTTTAAGCTCAACTGGAGGCCGGGTCAGCTCTTCCTCTTGGGGAAGTTCTATGGTTTCCCCTGAGTCGTCCTCTTCTTCTATGAAGAATTGGGCATCGAGTTCTAGGTCTGTCTCAGGGTTTTCATAGATCATGACTCCCATGACCTCCTCGGGCGTGTCATACTCATGGAGGGAGTCCGTTACCGAGTTTTTGGCTTGAGTAACTGGTATGGACAATGATTTTCCTCCCAGTTTGACATCTAAATTCCCGGATTCTGGTAGATCAAGAATCTTTTCCAAGGGATGCCCGATTAGGATGTCAAAATCTTGGATATCAAAAATATGAAAATCCAAGGAAAGTTTGACATTCCTATGTAGAAGAATTTGGTCGTGTATAACCTCATGGCATTTTATGATGGTTCGGGGTGCTATGCGCAAAGTCCGTGCTGCGTGGGTTCTAGGTGCTTCCTTGTCACATTTCTGTGCAAAGGATTTGGACATGATGTTTATGCCCACAGCAGGGTTATACATGACCTCCACTACGTCCCCTTGATATTTGCAACGGATAGGCGTAGAGGGATGGTTCAATCGAATTTCTTCGAAAGAGGGCCCTTCCTCCTGTAACCATTCCGTGCTCATTATAGCGGTTAGCTCCTTAATAGACTCCTGGAGAAAGAGTTCGTCCAGGGGTGGTTCAGGACCAACTGGGACTGGTGGTTTCTTCCATTGTTCGTAATTCGAGGTATTACCGAATTGTTCAGTAGGGTCTTCCTCGAAGAACGGGAGATCCGACCATGCGGTCTCCCTTTGTTCCGGGTTCAGCGAGGGTCTCTAAAGATGTTTCGGGTTCGGCAAGAGCCGAAGAGACTTCCTCTTGTTTTTGCTTGGGTTCTACTCGGATGGGTTCTAGCGGAGGAGTATTCTCAAGAATACGGTTTAGGAGAGCTTCTCCTTCCGCGTGGTTTTATGTGCAAATGACCCTCCGGCAGGCTAAGTCAACAAAGAGGGCGAAGCTCTATCCAATCCCTAGCCAGAAATCTTTGTAATAGCACGTGGCTTGGAATGGACAGATCTGGACCGGATCTGGTAAGAATGGTAAAACGGTCCTAGGCTGCACCTATGGTTTCACCCTCTTTTTGCTGGAAGTTGAGTATCTCTTGTCGTAGGGCCGCGATTCTGGATAAAGGATAGAACGCGAGGCAAAACCTATGTCGCAATTCTTCCCAGTCTCCATTTACCAACCCTACGTTGTGGGCGTACCATTGAGTCGCCCTCTCAGTGAGAGAGAACGGAAACAACTTCCACCGCAAAGTGTCGTGTCATGCCCGCAATAGTCAGGCATCCACAGAGCTGCTCAAACTCCCGTAAGTGATAATAAGGGTTTTCATATTCCGAACCTGAAAAGGCTCGGGCCTGAACCATGGCTATGAAGCCAGGGCGGAGCTCATAATCTGGAAGCTGTGATTGGCCTGCAGATTGGCGTGGTTCTACGAGCTCGCCCTTAGGAGCGGATAGGATTTGTAAGGTGGGTTGCTCCATGGGTAAGGAACTGTTTTTGGTTTTTTTTTCTTTATAGGAGATATTCTAGACACACGGGTCGACTAGGTTCGAAATACAACTACGACAACCGTCCCCGGCAACGGCGCCAGAAATGCTTGTTGGTGTTTCTTAGCGAAAGTAGCAAAGTCCGCAAGCGCACGGGAAATACCGTTGTAGCACTTCACCCGGTGATAAACAGGGTATCGTATAATTCGCAAGGACGGTTGCGTTGAGGGCTTTCTGGCCTGTGTCTACCCAAGGCAAGGTTAGGTTCTACGAGTAATGAGGTATCTCTATGGGCTTAGATTTCCGGCAGGGATTTCGCGTCGTTATCTCCTTGCCGGGCACAGGCCCTCGCCCAAGCCGGGCGAAGTCCAGCAATTAGCTCTACGTCACACCCGAACGTGGAGGGATTACAAGGGACGAACAAGGCTGTCACGACCCTACCGCCTACCCTCACGACCGTGGGGTGCTTCACAAAAGGTAGGTGAACGCTAGTCCAAACACCACGTTTGCACTATTGGTCACAGCTCTTGATGTTGGCCAAGGTTCCCCGGTCAAAGAGTCCCTTCACCAAGAACTAACGCTCTTACGAGACAATCTACCGATCCCGTAAGACTATAACAACTTAAGATAATATGCTTGAAAAGACAATAAGCCGAAAGATAATCACAAGCTTGCTCACCAAAGTGTAAGAAGCTTGTAGAGGTACAAGCGTCGTGGTACCGACAAGTCCGACACTCCGACCTCCTAGGAACCGCGGAACACCGAGAGCACCCCCGACAACTCCGAGTAGAAGGAGCAAAGTTTCCTTCGAGGTTTTCCCTCTCTCACTTTCTAGAATTGGAAGATGAGAGAAGAAGACTAATCTACTCTCTTGCTCAAGTGTGCTGAATTCTCCTTGTAGTCATGTTTGAGAGAGAGGTAGGAGCCTTCCTTTTATAGCTTGAGTAGAGGGGTGTCCTTGGAAAATGGCCTCCACCACCATAATGTCCAAACCGACCAAGAATAGGCGGTTTGGAGGTTCACTGAACCTGGTCCACGGCACCACCGACGTTCTCTGGAGTAAAGGAACCGCCATGCACCGGCCCGGCCCCACCTGTCAGGAACAGGGTGCGGGCGCACGGGTCGGCCCCGACTTGGCCCGGCCTTCGACGTGTCGTCCTTTTTCGTTATCTTGGGCCTGGTGTCGGTGTGGAGAAACTGAGTTTGTGCTTTGGCCGAGGTAAGTTGGGTTGGTCTTGCCATTTGTCACCTTTGGGCTTTTTCTATTTATTGATTTATTATTCTTTTTCTTTGTATTTTGGCCCAAAGTGCACATGTCTTGTCTTGTACACGCAAGATCCAAATATACACCAAAACTATGGAATTTGTTAATTTATAAACCCTATCTCTAGGTTGTTTTGGTGTATGTTGATGGTGTTTGATATGTAGTTGGTTACCGTCAACACAACCCCCATGTATCCAGATAAGTATCCCTCTGTCTTTATATATATTAGCTAGATTTGTTTGCTTTATTGGAAAGAAATAAAAAGATGCATAACTAAGGAAACCAAATAAAAAGAGTCTATCTAGTCTTTATTAAAGAGTCTTTATTAGAGTGTGAGAATAAAATAAACTCTGAAGATAATCTCTAGCCTTGGAGATGATGAATAGTTGTCTCGTCGTAATTCCTTTCAAGTACCTACCTTTCAAGCTTAATTTCTCTCGAGCTTTTTATGCAACTACTTTGACTTGAGATTTGCTCGAACACGAAAACTGTGGGTAGCAAATGCTTGCTCTAAAGTCTAGGTAATTGATGGATATGATATATGAGAGTCCGAGCTACTATTTATCTTACTCCTAGTGATACTAGATTTACGGAGATTTATCTTTTGAAAATTAAAAGTGCACATGATAAGTTCTGTATGACAGAGTGTTGAACCTCCTACCACAACCATATATACATGCTCCATAGATTAGGAAAACCCTTTGATATATATAGGCTGCTTGCTTTGCATTGAGTTTGTTCAATTTTTGTCGGCCCTTAGAAACTTATCATGCTGATCATGTACACTCCACCTCACTCCACTCCATTCCATTCCACTTCATTACACTCCACCCCGCTCCACTCTACTCCACTTGTATTTATGCTACTTCTACCCTAGAAGTACGCATCCACAAAGCATCCACCAAATATCCATCAAAAATGTTCTACTCCTACCCCGGGAGAGAGCAACCAAAAATATTGCCTACACCCATCCATTTAGCCAACATCTTACAAAGCTCCATTACTCTTGTCTATCTCTCAAAAGTTTATCGCAAAAGAGACTTGGGTTGTTTTGAAAAAAAAAAGAAAAAATGTGAATAAAGGAGAGTTAAAAAATGGACAAGTGTCCGTTGAAAAACAATGGGTACTTAGATGCCCGCTCTCCATGAAAAAAAAAGAAGAAGAAAAGAAAAAAAAGAAGGAAAGAAAGAAAAAAAAGAAAGAGCATACAACCCAAGGTTCTCCCAAATATTCCAGATTCCAAGGAGAGATGAATTCCTCAAGGAGCAAAAGTAAAATTAGGCTTTCCCCTCATTGCATTCACCTCACCTACCATCATATTCCACCATACACATGCATCACTTGATCAGTATGACTCGTGACTTTGGATCCATTGCTTGAACTTACAATATATGCTTAGTAAGTAGATTTAGTTTTCTCCCACCTAGAGCTCCAGATATAAGCCTTAGATATAGGTGAGAGAGAAGAAGGCATAGTGTCCTACTTGCCTTATTCCAAAAATACCACATATTATGAGAGAAAGGCAACACAACATTAATGCCTAAGTGAGGATCCACAAATACCACAAATGTGAGACTTGAGAGGGTCATACAAAGGAACTTTGAGTTTTATTTTGAAAACTTGCAAAAACTCCAGAATGAACAAAGAGTTTGAGACATGATGCTTAACTTGATTGTTCTATCTTTCAATTGCCCAAGATCCTAAGAAAAGGCTATAAGCTCCATGGTTAAAGGTAATACGGGTAAGTTGAAGGTTGAAAAGGTTTATTCTAATACGGAGGAGAAATTTTGTTTGAAAGCATGTGTACTTTTGAGGCGTGAAAGCGTTAAAGCAACTCCCGATCCATTGCTAAGTTTGGCTTTGCTAGGGACTAGCAAAGGGTTTTTTGGGGAGCTTGTTGACACTGTTATAGCATAATATTATTAGTCAACTAAACATGAAATAAGGGCATAAAATGAATAATCACATAGACTAGGGGCTTGACTAACATAGTTCTACGAGCTTTGGTGTTTTATATCTTTGTAGGGACTAAACAGTTAAAAAGCGGATAAGAGCAGTGAAAAGCCCAAGAGTTTGTATCCCATACGATGAGAAGACGTGACCGTGAGGCAACTCAATCCAAAAGTGGACTAAAACATTCTAGAAGACACCGAGAAGACACCGAGAAAAGGCAGAGACCGAGCAGGAGCGAGTCCCGGCGATCGCCGCCCTCGATCCCGGGCGATCGCCGGGATGGGCCCACCTATCAGCCTCAGCTTTGGAGGTCGGTTTCTAACCGACATTGAGGTTGTATCTACGCCGTTGCTCAAGGTCGGTTTGATCCAAGGGCCATAGTTCATCGCCAAGGGATATATAAACAGACCCCCTTACCCCCGGGTGAAACCCTAATTCATTCTATTCATTATCTCTTGACCTGTTGGTCATGGAGGTGTCCCAATGTGAGGACAACCTCTCCCCCACATTAGAGAATTAGGGCTAGATTCTCCAATGTAGTTGATTAGCAACTAGAGAGCTAGGGAGAGTGGAGCTACGCTCCGGTTCTGGAGATGTCTACAGAGTTTGGTATGTCTTGTATCCTTTCTTTGTAAGACTTATGATTTATATATTTATCTTCTCTATTTACTTCTATGTCTTTCATATAATTGGTTAGTATAGTTGTTATGCTATTGCATGGGATCTCCGCTCGTATTGAGGGCTCTAGTTATTTGCAGTAGCTAGAGTTGTAATCGATAGTATAGACATGGTGTCTAGGCTATAGGTTACCTGAGGTTGCGCCCAAACCTACGGATAGTTGTGGTAGCCCCAGAGGTGACAGCTCTGACCAGCCAATGTAGTCCACCACGTACGGGTCGGTGTTTCATAGAGCTTTTTTGGCGGCCTTCCCCTAGCTACCCCTTCCCAGTCTATTCGAGAGCCGGAAAGGTACCGTTGCTCCAAAGTGCATTAGTGTGATTGCTATCATAGAACCTAAGTAGTAGAGAAGTACATAGGAACCTTAATCTCTCCCGTTGTCCTCTCAACTTGCTAGCTTTATGTTTATCATAGGAATTCCCCTAGCCAACCAGGGTGCCATTCTTCTGATAGGTGGGGCCAGGTCTTCGCATGGCGGTTCCATTACTCCGAGGAACGTCGGTTGAACCATGGACCAGGTGCGATGAACCTCTAAACTGCCTATTCCTGGTCGGTTTGGCCTTAATGGAGGGAGGAGGCATATTTCCAAAGACCCCCCTACACTCAAGCTATAAAAGGAGGCTCTCTACCTCTCCCCTCAACACACCTCAAGGAGCTACAAGCACAAGTGAGCAAGAGAGAGGGAGAGAATCTTCTACCTCTACCCTTATTCTAATTCTAGAGAGTGAGAGAGGGAAGGCTAGAAGGAAGCTTGGTTCCTTCTACCCGGAGTTGTCGGAGTGCCCTCGGTGTTCCGCGGTTCCTAGGAGGTCGGAGTCTTGGGACTTGTCGGTACCCGCGCCGCTTGTACCTCTACAATCTACTTACGCTTTGGTAAGACAGGTTGTGTTCCTCTTTTCGGTTTATCACTTTCAAGCACATTATCTTAGCCGTTATAAACTTGCGGGATTGATAGTCGTCCTTGTGGTGGTGCTCGGTAGAAGGACCCCGGGGACGGGTAAGCCTTGATATCACGCTAGAGTAATAATCATTGGTGCAAACATGGTGTTTGGGCTAGTGGTTGCCTATCTTTTGTGGCACATCCCATGGGATCGAATAGGTCGCCGATACTAGATGTAAGAGACATGACCAAGGCGGTCACCGATGGCATGGCATGGCAGCGGCTAGGGGGGGGGAGGGGTGGCGGGGACTAGGGAGAGAGGAGAGAGAGAGAGAGAGAGAGAGAGAGAGAGAGATGGTGGCGGAGCTAAGAGTTAGGGATTAGAGTCTCTCGACTATTCCTTTCTTGATCTGCAATGATTACATGCTACAATTATTTACAGTCCCAGCGAGACTTGACTTCTATGCAACCTTGGAGATCCTTATTGGATTTGGATTCTCCTTTACTAACAAACTCGAACTCAATCTCTTATCTAACCAATCTTTTGTAATCTATTAAAGCCTAATATGGAAACCAGATAGCGATAGTGATTGCGGCGGTGGCCGCGGTGCTAGGGTTGGCTGCGGCTTCCGTAGGGCGCCCTCCCCCTCTTGGGCCCTTGTTGATGGCCCGTTCATCTCCTCGTAGATTGTGGTCCCTCGTCGTGCACGTGACACTGACATTTCAGCCGACTCTATAAATTAAATATCTAGGTGCATTTTGAAGCATCAGCTGTCTCTGTAAATAGATTTCCACACGGATAGTTCGTGATATCAGCCAACCCTGAAAACTATTTTCAAACATTTGAAAGTTTCCTGGTAGCAGATTCTCATTGATCTAGGCGTATATATGAATTATTGTCTGATGATCGAATGCTAACAACGTCGCACTATACATTGTAATTTACATTATTGCGGCAGATTCTCATTGATTTAGGCCTAATATTTTGATTTCCACTCACTAAGACGCTGGTAGATAGCTATCATCTTTGGATAACAACAACAAACGTTCCTGGAAGTTGCCTATGACGTGAATGAATAATTTCATGGAGCACAGATATCGTCCTCATTTAGTGTGGTGACGTAGGGATCTTCTGAAACTGCAAGGAAACAAATGTACTTGCAGGTTAGGTTCATGATGATCATATACTCATATAGTCATGTATTTACGTGTGTCAGTGTGTGCACTCCCAACTTATATACACAATAATGGCGAGATCTAATAAGTTAGATTGCCTTGTAGCATGGTACCTTTATATACAGAATGAATCTGAGCTCAGATCTCTCAAGGTTTACATCTTACAAGGCTTTTACAACTCTAGCCGAATCGGACTCTAAAACTAACATTTATTTATCAATAATATCCCTATTCCGTCGGCAGGAGAGCCGCCGGCCATGATAACAATGGCAAGTATGTATAATTAGATTAGACTTGGCAACAACAGATTAAAGGCTACATAGGGGAGAAGAGGAATTACATCATGAGCAAATTGGCATATGCTGAACGTCGGCCACGAGAGCAAGGAAAGTTCCTGGGCAGTGGGCACGTCCGTGCGTCGCCCTTTGTCCGTTTGGTTTAGCCTTTTGGTTTTGTGTTGGTTGTCCTTGTGTATACGCTTCCTAGTTCTCGTAGCCTATGGTTTGCGTTGGGTCTCTTTCTTCATTAGTCAGCCTTTGGATCGAGGTTTCCTGCGGCGTAATTGCAGTCGTTGACTCTGTTGATTATTTAAAAGTTTATTCGAACCCCATCAGTTACCCGTCTTGCATTGTATACTTGTATGTACACATGGATGGCATTGCTTACAGTATATGATGTGTACCTTCGTTGATCGATTCATTCTCAGTTCCAAACCCATATACAAAAACATTCAGACAGCATGCGTAAACTTCTCTTTTCTTCATTCATTCAGGAGCATTTTAATTGTTTTGGTCGGTTGCTCGAGTAGACGACTAGACATCTGCTGAGCTACCCTGGCTCCATTCAGTACTAGTTCTGCAGAAAATCAAAGGACCAAACCTTTGGATCATTGCAGCAGAAGCAGATCACCTTCCATGGCTCCTTCAACAATTTTCACCTCATTTTTGTTGCTTTGTTTTCATCGTTAGGCTTCAGCCCTTTTTATATGGTGCTTTGTACATTACCCGTCCAGGTTCACTCACTACTACATAACGTTACTGTAGGGGCGGTTTTCGTAACCACCCCTAACTCTCCGTCCCTACAGTGGTTCCGCCCCTACTGTATGAGCCGCTCCTACTGTGTACTCCAGGAATCGCATTTTCAAAATTCAAAAAGAAATCGCAAAACATTTTTTTAATTGGGAGAGGACCCCACCGGCAAGCGCCCGCCCCGTCCCTCAATGTCGCAAGTCGTGGCATTTTTCACGCAAAATTGGGCGCCGTGGCGGCCGGGATTCGAACCCACAACCTCGCCGCTTCGCGCGACCCCCTCCCTCCACTACGCTACACACTTAGATGTGACCATATCCCCTTCCGCGTCCCCACATATTATACAAATTGGAGTGAAAGTTGATCATTTGAAGCCCCAAACGGATTCAAATCAAAAAGTGGTCAACTACAAAGTTTCATAACTTTTCGAGATCTACAATTCTTATTTATGCTTTTTTTTTCATCCAAGGTCGTTTATATTTAAATTTGAATTTCAAATTTGAGACATTTCAACGCTAGTTTTCGCATGACTAGATGATTTCAAATTAAAAAGTGATCAACTACAAACATTCATATCTTTTCGAGCTCTACAATTGTTATTTAGAAAGTTTTTCCATCCGAGGTCGTTGAAAAGTAAAGTTTCAAAATTTAGACATTCAAACCCACTTTTGAGGCATCAAATAAAGTCAAATGAAAAAGTGGTCAACAATAAAAATTCATAAGTTTTCAAGATCAACATCTTTTATTTAGGTCATTTTTCCCATCTGAGGTCGTTTATGAAATTTTAATTTTTAGTCCCGTATTTTAATATAGAGCCGCCCCTACGTGAACCACGGTAGGAGCGGCTGGTGATTGAACCGCCCCCGCTAATAGTAGGGGCGGCTCATCCCAATCGTAGGGGCGGCTCAAAACAAAACCGCCCTACTCAAAAAGGGAGGCGTTCCCATAGTGAGCTTTTGTAGCAGTGACCCTCTCCTTTTCAATACAGCGCGGCTGCCGGTTCGTTTAAGAAAAACCACACAACAACTGATCGGCCAACTGGTCCTGTAAAAGCACAAAAGTGCAAATGTGAACATGGAAGCCTACTGCCTTGTACGTGTGGCTTGCTGGGAGAGATATATGTAACCGTAATTTTGTTTTCTATAGCGTGATTCCGGGACAATCGTTGACTTGGCAGCATCTGGATATTATCTTACCCCAATCATATATACCCACTGGCCGGCCGGTGCATGTAATAAATCTTATTTCTAGTTGTGATGGGTTGCGAGGTGGCCAACGCTCATAAGTCGATCAAATGTCATAAACGCTCTGACTGCGATGAGATAAAGTTGTGACAAAATTATTGGCAATGGTATTGGTATTAGAACTTATTAAAACTGAGCAATCATGCATGTGATGGTGTGTGGTTAGATCGTGAGACACCTGTACTGAGCTTGATATGTCAGGACCATGGACTGGAGAGAGATATAGGGAACAGGCACAAGTAGAAAATTGAGCCAGCAGAATAATTGTGGAGGACACCCTAATAGCAAAAGGATATGGAAAATGCACATCTCTTGGCACAGCGGCTCAATATATAGCCTGTCTTGTCCTGGGATGGGAATGAAGCATAGCCAGGCGGGGGAGCAGCTGGCCATATCTTCCCAGCACATTTGTCAGTCAGTTGGCTGGGCACCGTGCATTTGGTAATTTCTTTTAACTGACTCCTTATATATAGCATCAACTTAATTATGTTGTTTTTAGTAACTTGTCGCACCATATTACTAGTTACATAATACATCATTATTAATCATGCATGTGCATTAGAGCAAGAGTAAATCCTTGTACCTTTGTGACAACAACCTGTTCTAATAATCTTGGAATTTTTCAATCAGTTGAGCCATGGATGGGAGGAATAACACAACATCAAACTGCTCCATCGCTGCACTGGAGCCATGCTACTCGCAGATGATATGCCCAACTGAGTTCAATACAAGCTTCCGCAGTAGCATCAGAAATCAGATATGGCAAGTTAACGCGCTTTTTATTCACCGAGGCTGTCTTGGCAGTAATAATAGTTGGGGTAGGAGCCTATGGCCAGCGCTATCTCCACCACCCCTTCACCCGTTTTATCTTCCTTGGAGCTACAACACTATTCTTGCCCATCGTATCATCTGTTGTCTCCACTATTTCCAACGCCAACAACCACAATTATGTCAAGATCTTTGATAAGAGTTATGATGCTGCTTTTTATGATGATGGCCCTACTGCATTGGTCGCACAATGCTATGTAATTGGCCATATCATATCTCTTGTAATCTGGGCATTGCTCGTTCAGATCGTCATGGTTAATACAAGCACTGTAGCCGCCACCGAAGGTAGAGAAGGGCGAAGTAAAGGTCCCCCTGTTGACCTAATTATTCAGGGGGTGTGGACCATTTACCTTGGTTTCAGCTTCGCGGGGCACGACTTAGCTGTTCAAGTTTACTACCTTCCTCTTTTCTTCTTATTAATCATACCTTTCTCTCTTCTGTGTGCCAAAATAGTACTAAAGTATTATGCATTTGAAAAGGCACGGCGGTCCTTTGCACTAGGACGCAACCCTGGACTTACTTTTGTTTACATGGAGAAAGCAAATCCACAATGTGAACCACCGGTAGGCAGCGATCCACCTCCACCACCACTTTTGGTTTTGAGAGAAGAGGAAAAACAAGTGGTGATTCAGTCTTGTGGTTATGCATTCAAGGGTGACTCAGGGACAGGAGTGACATTTGATAGAATTTGGCAGTTGGATAGTAGCACGCATCGGATCGTATCACCACAACTAAAAGGTCTGTGTTTGTCCTTTGCACTGTTCAAGGTGTTGCGGTGCAGATTTGCTAGGTACAAACTCAGTAATGCTGGCCCCATGGGGACTTGGACCCTCAAATTTTTTCGGAGCTTGTCGCTACAGTCCGGAAAACATGACAGGATATTTAAGCTCATTGCCCAAGAGCTTTCTTTTGTCCATGATTATTATTACTCATCCCTCCCAATCTGTTATGCTAAGGGTTGCCTACCCATCTTCAGTATCTTGCTCTCACTCTTGACCATAGGCTACTGCATCTATTTATTTGTAACGTTCGGACAAAGTCTACCAGATTCTTTGCATACTTGGGACACGCAACTTGACTGTACGATATGGTGGATTCACAATCGCTTGGTATCCAACTCTACAGATTATTCTCCTGGAAGATCTATAGTCGAAGTGGTGTTACTGCTTTTGTTTGCTCTATTAGTCTTGATAACTGAGGTCCGGGACACAATTTCTTACATTTGTTGTAACTGGACCAAAGTATCCCTTGTCTGCCGCTATGTAAACCACACCTCTTCACAGCATTCACTTGGCGTGCAGAAATGGGTAATAAGTCTTTTGTTAAGATGTCGATGCAGGCTGATCATGAAGGAGCATTGGAACGAAGAAATGAACCAATGCTCTGTTCTAGTACTTCACCACAGAACAGCCTTACCATCCTTTGTCGGGCGTTTGTTGCCTTTGCCAGACAAAACATGGAAGGTCAAGGTAACATCAGCAGTGAAGATTAGCATCATCAATGCACTAAGAAGTGTCATCAATGGAGGCTTGAGCAAAGGAGTATCATCTCTTCGCCGCAGCCAAGTCGGCGAAAGCTTCCTCTCGGCTTGCGATGGAAAGGGTACATCAGAGACTGTACTCATATGGCATATTGCCACATGCATTGTACAGGTAACACATCGTTCAGTTGAAGCTTCTGATTCAGATGATAATAAGACTGTCGCCACTCAGCTGTCACAGTACTGTGCATACCTGGTGAGCTGGTGTCCGGAGCTGCTTCCGGACAACAGTGCATGGAGCACGAACTTGTACAAGGCTGTAAAGAAGGACGCCGAGGGTGCCCTTGCTGGGTACTCTGTGACAGCAGAGGCCGAGTCATCCACATTGGCAGATCATGTTGTGGCTGCAGAGGCAGAGTCATCCACATCTGCAGATCATGTTGTGGCAGATCCGTCATCCAAGCGAGAGGATGGGTATCAGAAGCTGGTCAGGTTGCTGAGCGAGAACTCGAAGCATGAGGTGGTCAATGATGCGGTGAAGCTTGGAGAGCAGCTGGTGGCCATAGAAGACCAGGAAATCATGTGGAAGTTGCTTGCTGAGTTGTGGTCCGAGATGGTCTTGTATCTCGCCCCGTCAGACAACCTGAAAGGTCACTCAGAAGCTATAGCTCGAGGAGGAGGCGAGCTAATCACACTGCTCTGGGCGTTGCTTTTCCATGCCGGGATCGAGAGCAGGCGTGACGAGGACGACGGCACTGCTGCTACCTCTGCTGGTGTCGTTTAATGTAGCCTACAGCTGTTTTTTTTATCTTCCATGAGTGCATTGTCCGTGGATGCTGTCTACTCCTACTTCGCCTACTTCTTTGTGTGACTATCATATTCTCTTTGCTTTGGATTATGTTGTAATCTGGTAGAGGTACTGGTGGCTGCTGTCTGCTCTTGTTTCCACTTGGTGTACATTATTTAATATGATTTGGCCTTTCAAAGTATGGTGGTTGTGCATGTACCTTGTCAATTATCCTTATTTTTTGTTCATTTGATAATGGATCCAAATTAGATGCAAACTCAATCATAATCGACCGACCTACCGAAGAAACCTTATCTTTTATTTTATCCTTTAGTACTTTATTAGTTAAAAAAGGAACATTTCTTCAATACCGATATTTTCGACCTATATTTTAAAAGGGAGTGTAGAACACTCAGATAACACTCATGAGTTTATCTTTTCTTTTATATTTTACTTAATGATATGATAAAACTATAGGCGCCTCTCCGCGTCAAAATATTTTTGTGGCTCGCACTGTGTCGGAACCAATGGACAGCGGACCGTCGACGTAGGCATGGTCTGGAAGGTGATGATGTATGCTTCCTCTGCGACCAGGATCCAAGGACCATAGACCACGTCGTCGTCTCATGCTTCTTTCAGCAAGCAGGTACGGTGGAACGTCCTTGCGGAGCCTGGTCACACACAAGGCCTCCCCAACTGTGACACAATATTTGACTGGTGAACCTCCTAGAGATTGACATGGAGAGCAGACTCCGTTTTCGCTCTAGTTGCTTGGGTGAGCTATGGAATGAGAGAAATGTGGTATGCTTACAGCAACTACTTTCCATAATCAAAGAATGAAACTGGGCAATGGGTGGAAGCAAGCGCAAGACATATGTGTTGTTTACTTTCAAGTACAGTGGCTTAAGAATTTTCGCATACTAGGGAGGGCATGAGCTTCACTCTAACTTGTTGAGCCCCTAGAGCACTGCCACAACATTTGCAATCCCAAACTTCTTGTTACTTAACGCAAAGACGGCAAGCCTTTTACGTGTTCATTCAAAAAAAAAAAAAAAAAAAAAAAGCTTTCTTCAACACCTCGCTCTCTTTGCTTACTGACAATGCTGGACCGAGCCTCAAGTTTGCTATTGGGCTATCCTGGCTCCACCAACAGAAATGGGCCTGACCTCTCCTCGATTTCCCGGCCTGTAAAAGCAATCAAAGTTGGGCCTATACACAAGCCTCAGCCCATCGGCCCGTTCCTTCTAGCCCACCCAACTCCAGCTCCAGGAAAAGACAAGGGCCCACTTGCAGCCTCAGCCCCTTCACTCTCGTCTCTCCTCCGCTCCGGCACGCGGGTGGGTCCCCTCGCCAGAGTCACGCCCCTCCAGATCCCCAATTCGGACAGCCACCAGGCATGGCCGGCCGCCGCGATGGCGAGCGCCAGGCGAACCCGTGGCCATCCGGGACGGCCGCAGTGGAGGAAGACTCGGGCGCCTTCCCCTCCGCCATCATCCTCTTCGCCCTCGTCGGCGCCACCGCCACCACCGCCGCCGTAAGCCTGCTGCTCTACTGTCTCGGTGCCCCGCTTCTTCCTTTCATCGGCCCCTCGGCCCGGTAGCCCTGAGGCATCGCTTCTCCCTTCCCTCGATCCCTCACCCCGGCGGTCCTGAGGCATCCGGATGCGTGAACTCGGTGCTTCTCTTTAGTGTGGTTACGCGGAGACAAATCTTCTGAAACGATGGTCCCTTCCAACTGCTACTGCTCGTGGATTTCCTTCCGTGTGCGATGATGCATTTGCTTGCGGACTTGTATTGTAGGTCGGACAATTGCGCCGGACGGTCAGCTGGTTCTACACTCAGGTAAAAAAACTTGAAATGTGTCATTTTAGCATTTGCTTTCTGGAGCAGCACTGCCTTGAAGGTGTGTTTAGGGAAGAATCGTTGAATCGTTTTTCCTACATTGAAGCTTAGTAGGTCGGAACCCTATTTGTTCTGGGAAGACATACCTCGTCATCGACCAAATCGGGGTGGTGAAGCGTGGGAACGATATCACCAGAGGATGCGTGAAAGGAAAGAGGATCAAAGGGAAAGAGTGGTCTGTGCCTTGCTCGCGTACAAGATATTACAAATGCATTTAAACTTTTGCACGTTTAAAGTGATTCCATTAGTTTATTCATTCTATAGCCCTTGGGTGTGTTGTTATTCAGTTGCTTCTTAGAGATGAACATGAACTTCGAGACAAAAACAATTTGTATGGATTATTGAATTAGGAAAATGTTAGTATGAAGCAGCCAAGGTCATACATGGTAGCAAACAGTATTTCCTCTGCTTTTCTTTTCCCCTTGAGAACTCTAATCAGAAGAAAACTTTGATATGACAATCAAAACAACCATCTCACAAGTTGGTGTCACTATGTTAGTCACATTTCTTTCATTTCGTTTGCACGCTTATTCGTTTCAACTAATCCTGATCCAACAGTAGTGATTTCTGTAGGAACGCATACGGCGCATGCAAGATGTATTTGAAAAGAGAGATGTAAATGTCGGGATTATCGAACTTGGGAAAGCCATAATCCCAACTATTATCAGCATCATCAAAGAGATGACTGGTACCGGAATGCAGAAACATTTTATGCGAATCAAAGGACAAATTCCAGGGCAATGCCCAGGGAAGCTATGAGTTACACTATGTCACATCACTATTCTGTTTTGGGCCTTGACAGGTATGTATTAACAGTCTTTCATTTCGGGCCTGTTTAGAGCCCCAAATTCCTCCCAAATTTCACTATGCAAAAAGAAGATTCCCCATCACATCCGTCGGCCGGCAACATATATGGAGTACGAAATATAGGTAAAACATTAAAATAATTACACAGTTTAGATGTACATTGCGAGACGATTCTTTTGAGCCTAATTACGTCATGGTAGGATAATATTTACCACTAACAAACGAAACGTGCTACAGTGTACGATGTGACATATGCCACCAAAATTTTGCACCGAATTCGGTGCTCTAAACAGGCCTAATGAACATTCCTATATATTTGCCAACTGTATATGATGATGGCCTAGTTTGTTGTGAACCACTGTCATTCTTGGTCCCCTAATCACCTGTTCTATCTGTGGCAGTCAATATTAGCAAAGAACATTTGAATGTGATTAACACAATTCTTCTCGCCTTTGTACTATTTTAATTGAATTTTATGATTGCACGTGGTTTCACCCTGCTTTGTAGAGAGAAGAACCAGCTGCTTTATTATTTCACATACTTTGCATTTATGGTACCCTGAAATTGATGCTAACATGCCTGTAGTAACGTTGAGTAAATGATATCATCATAATTGCCCATAACCAAAGTTTTTCCTTTCCATTCTCCAGGTCAAGATCAGAGCCATTTTCAGATGCTGAAATCAAGGTGTGCCTTCTACCTGTTCATCTTGTGTCTACTGAGTATTTTTCTACTGAAATGAATGAAATGTGCTTTGTTCAATTCTGTACAACCTGCAGTCGAGTTTTGTGTTGAACAGTACAAAACATAAAAGCGAAGTAAAGTTTACACATTTCAATTTCTGTACAGAACTTCTGTAAGGTACTGTCTACAATCATGAAATAACTATGAGCTATAGGAGGGAGGGGTGATGTTCTACTAAATATATTGTGTCAGAAAATTGACACTGGCCTATAAGTGTTCTTTGTGTGCTGGTAGAATAAACATACATTTACTCTGTAGTCTGTATTAAGGGTAGATAAGTCATGTAAGCAAGGTATGGCTGCCCAAACAGACAATCTCGTGTCCAAGTTTGCAATCATCCCCTGTTTGGCCCAAGTCTTCAAATTTCTGTGTTCATTAGTCACGCCATATGGCCAAAGTCTCTCTGGCTTACTTGCTTATCATTGCATTACAGAATGCTTTCAGGAGAAAAGCAATGGAGTATCATCCAGACCAAAACCAAAATAATAAGGGTAAATACACTTTCCTTGTGTCTCCTCAGTCCCTTGGCCTTATGTAAGGCTAATACACCCAATGGTTATATATCTGCTCAGAAGCTTCCTTTTTTGACTATGGCAGAGGTTGCTGAGGCAAAATTCAAAGAGGTTATGGATTCTTACGAAGCAATAAAACTAGAACGACGAAACAGAAGTTGCTGAATGTGCTCACGATTTTCGGGTGATGGGAAGGACTGTTGTATATACAGTGTTTGATGTGGGACAAACTAGATCTAAGGTATAAACTAAAAGCTTGAACATGTGGATGCAGACACTGTTGTCTTTAATAACCCAGTTTTCCTTGATAACCCTTGATAAAACTACACAGAGCAGAGTAGTTCCTGCTGGCAGAAGACACCTTCAGCGTGGTGCAATTAGTTTCCTGACATTTTCCTTTTCTTTTTATGTATGGCACATGGTGCCAAACTCGTACTGATATCAATAAGATTATACTGTGCATTTGTTACCGGTTAACAACACTATCTATTTGTCTCTACTGCCATGCTACATCTGATTTGGGTTGGCTGTTTGACTTTGATCAGCCTGGAAAGGAAATTGTTTCAGTGTTCTTGTTCAGCAGAGAGTAGTTGAGACTTGAGAAGCAAAAATACAAAAGTATGTTTAGGAAAATAATGAATTCAGTTGGGGGCACGGTAGCAGGTCAATTCAGCCATTCTCTTTAAGTTATATATAGATGTACTCACATGAATGAACACGATGGGAACTGGGAAGGACCATGAAGAACCGTTTGGTCACTATTCAGCCAAGCAGAAAACTTGATGCTACATACATGTATGAGTTGAACATTGGTCTCACAGGGCAAATCAAATCTTTTAGTTATGGTTGCTAAACTCTTCAGAATAGCTTATTTGTCTGAGCCATGGTGATATGATGGATCGCTACAATAGGCTGATGGACTGTATCTCACATCAGTTTTATGGTTAGGGGCATATTGGTAGAAGCTATGAATTACTTCCTGACATGCTATGAAATAACTTCTTTTATCAGTCCGTGCCCTACAGAGTAACAGAGCTGCCTGCCTTGTTTCCGTGACCATGCATGAAATCGAACAGGGAAAAGCGCTTATGGCATGGTGTGACATGGGTGTGTGTACCAAGATGGAACATATATGGTCTTCGTTTTATCCTGTTGTGAACATAGATGGTCATCTTTGAGGTAAGTGTGGGGTGGGGGGTATATGTGATATCATATTGTTGCTGATTGCTGCTGCTTCTGCAGATCTAATTTGTGTTCTTAATTAATTAACTAGAATCAAGCCTTGATGTGGTGAATATTAAGATCTAAGTTATCTACATTAAGTATAGAGCCATACATGGCATCTACAAGTGTCAGGTTAGGACCCTAACAAGCATCTAAATTCAGCGACTGATTGAGTTGGTCATCATGTTTAGGCTAAGCTAAGTTTGAGATCATGCTCATGTTTAATTACAAATTTACGCTAAGACGAAACTACCAGTATGTACAGTATGTCAGTATGAGATATCACTTGCTTAACAGAACTCACAACAGTAGGATTTTATTATGAAATTCAGTACAGAAACATCTAGTGCAGTAGTCAAGTTAAGAAGTGGTGTGTAATACAAAAGAAAGCATCCCTCTGGAAGGACGTGAGGAGAACACATAAATCGTATGAACTAATTCATGAACTTGTTTGAATTATATTGCAAAACTACCGAGGATACCTTGAGGACAGCAAGTACTCTTCTTCTAAGCTATACTGCCTAGTCATGTCCTGAGCGCTTACTACAAGGTGAGATCTTATACTAGCCACCAATTTCTCCCCTGCAACATTGTCCAGAACATGCTCCATTGCTTGAATGGATTCGAGTGACATCTCCACTTGTCTCATGGTTGGTCGCTGGTCTGGATCCAGTTTCACACATGTCGTGGCTAATATAGCAACTTGTTCAACCTGTCTCCCTCCCTCATTGATAACTTGCCAATCTAATATTTCAGTCAGTCTACCTGATTCAAGTAGGTCAATAAAATGTGCAATAAGACCTTCCTCCTCTGAGGACACGTATGAAAAGGGCTTCTTCCTAGTAAGCAATTCAATCAGAACGACTCCAAAGCTGTAAACATCACTCTTCTCCGTGAGACGCCTTGTGTAGTAGTAAGTAGGATCCATGTATCCTATTGTCCCCTGCACCTTGGTTGTTACTCCTGTCCTATCGAATGGAATGTGTCTTGAAGCTCCAAAATCTGATACCTTCGATGTTAGAGTATCATCGAGGAGTATATTTGTGGACTTGATATCTCTGTGGATTATAGGGATTGAAACAGCTGAATGAAGATAGGCAATGGCTTTGGCTATCTCTGTCGCGATCCTCAACCTATCATTCCATGCCAACGATGATTTTGGGTCTGGGACATGAAGGTGGCGGTATAGGGTACCATTGGAAACAAACTCATAGACGAGCAATGGCACCTTTGTCTCTAGGCAACATCCAAAGAGCTTCACAACATTTATGTGGCTTATACGTGACAAGATGGCAACCTCATTTATGAACTCGTCGATCTCTCTTTGAACTGCAATCTTTGACTTCTTGATAGCAACAACATGGAGGTCTGATAAGATGCCTTTGTACACGGTACTATGCCCTCCGTCACCAAGCTTACGAGCTTTATCGAACTTGTTTGTCGCCTTCTCAATCTCCTCCAAAGGTATGATTTTCGGCAATGTCCGCCCTTTGAGCTACCAACTGCTGCAATAGCTGTCCACGGTTTTGCTTGAAGAACTTTTGTTTCAATCTTTTAGTCTTCAACTGTTTGTGTTTTCGGGTAATGATGATCCCAAAGAGAACGAGGAGCAGCAGGACTGTGCCACTACCAACACCTATCGCGATGCTTATTCCTGAAATCAAGATACAGGAGCAAACAATGCTGTTATCATTACCTTGCAAAGTTGCAGTAGTTGTGTGCTAGCTCGTGCAGCTAGTTCACACATCAGTTACAGTTTAATGCATGGCTGACCTGGAGATAAGGACCTGGCCACGCACTTGTCATTCGCCATCGTTTTTCCCTGTGGACATAAACATCTATAGCTTCCCTGGGTATTTTGGCAAGCCGTTGCTCCTCTGGCTGTGCAATTATTCATATAATTCTGAATACATTCATCGATATCTGAAAGGAAACAACACATCACATACCACACTTGGAATGGTTGCATGGAACAAACTTTCTTGTTAATTTGTTTATAAGAGCAAGTATAATAAGCCTAGTCAGCCGGCGATTTAGCCCACCACGTCAGATTCAGTCCGAGTTGGAGGGGAGAGAAAGCTGGGACGGGCGGCTCGCGACTCGCTCGCTCCGTGCCGCAGAACCGAGGCGGACTCGCCCGTTCCCCGCCCGCCATCGGCGACTGAGCAGGCGATTTCTTCCTCTCCTTCGATCCCCTGCTCCGCCCGCCTCCCTCACTGCTCTCCCCGCCAAAAACTTCTTCGCGCGCGCCAAATCGATTTCCTTCGCGCCAAATCGCTCCGCACGCACCGAATCGATGCATAAATCCCCCAAATCCTCCCAGCACATCCTAAATCGCCATATCCAAACCCTAGATAGCCATCTCCTTGCAAGATGCCGCCGTCCAAGAGAACCTCAGCGCCGCTGCCAATGGAGATTCCGCCGGCGTCGAGGACTCAATCCGTTCTTCCCCTACCAGTGCCCAGTCTGCTGTTCCTCCGACGACCACCCCTTCTGTGTTCGCCTCTGGATCTTGGTGTCCTCCATATCCACAACAATCCATGGCGCCCTCCTCCACTCCGTACTGGTTTTCTGGAGTACAACATCCAGGCATGGCTAGTTCATCGGCTCAAGGCCCTTGGTGGGCACCTCCTCCATCTGCAAGTACGGAAGACTCTGATTTGCAAGTTTGGTAAGTGTTTGATGTACTCTTAGTTTTTTTATTTTGCGAGGAACCTGTACTTGCTTGCTTCTGTCTGCAATCTCCATGTAGGCTACCTTATTCTGTTGTTCGTCAGTCATTTAGTTAGTTAGATTTTATATGTATGCATGGATTAAACTTGCTTATATTGACAGTATATTCATACCTGCAACACAAGGCCCGTTTGGACATTTTTCCTGCCTGCAAAATCCCTACCTTACCAGCTACTTCCTATCATTAGTATACTGAATAGCCGAATAGTACAGTTGAAAGGCATGTCTCTGAATTATCTCCTGGTGGCCCTTTTTTTTTTTTTCTTATGATGCTTTTCTTTGATATCTGACTTAAAGAGAATTACTGAAGCACTAGTTAACTATTGAAGCATTTTTGTGTCTAAACATTGATATCCTCCTGCATTTTGTGTCTAAACATTGATGTCCTGCATTTTTTTTTTTTTTTGTTCTAATGACTTAATGCTATCTTGACAGGGGAGTGGATTCTATCCCACCGGGTGGCATGTTTAATTTTTTGACTCAAAACACACCTAGGCATGGTCCTGCACAGCCTAAGAGCACTGGTAATCCATCGCGAACCCGATCAGTGTTGGTGATGACACCAATGAGTCTGATCGCCCTAGGTCTGGGAAGCGCTTGTTATTTTCAAAAAGAAGAAGATATTGCATTGGTTAGTTTTTTTAATTCTAATATTTCCATCCATTATCTGTTAATTAGTAGCAAAGCAATGAATCACCTTCTCTGATGGCTGCATTGATTAGTTTTTTTTAATTCTAATATTTCCATCCATTATCCTTTTAGGTTGGTGCATGGTTGAATAATTCAAATGATCCAATCCATTCAAATTACAAGAAGAATGAGCAATATTGGAAAGAAGTTACTGCTGCCTACAATAGTGCCATCCCAAAAAACCGTGCAAGGCTACTCAAGCAAGTCAAGGATCGATTTGGAAGAATTAAGAAAAGAGTTCAGTGGTTCTGTGGTAGCTGGAAGGAGGCTAATGCTTTGTGGGCTAGTGGTGAATCCGATGCAGACTTAATGAAGAAGGCATTGAACCTTTATGAAGAGGAGCACAAAAAAGACGGTCCATTTCAGTTTAGGCATTGTTGGGAAGTTCTGCGGAAAGCACCAAAATGGGACGCCTATCTGGAGCGCCTTGCAGATTTGGATCCAGAGAAGAGGAAGTACAATGTTGATGATGATGATGTGGAGCAGCATTTCTCTGTACAAGATGATGAAAAAGAAGAGAGGCCAATGGGGGGCAAGAAAGCTAAAGAGCTGCAGAAACAAAGCAAGAAACAAAGGAAGGACGAAGCTTGTATTATAGATCTTGAAGATGAGCTCCAGACATTTATTGAAACTCAGAACAAAACAAATGAGGGGCGCAAAGAGATGCTAGAGATACAAAAGCGTGTCTCTAGTGAGAATCTTGAAGCTCGGAAGCTTTCTTATCTTGCGGCAAAAGAGAACAAGGAGACAGCCATGATAGAAACATACCGAGAGTTGTTGAAGCAAGACACAACTATTATGGCAGAAGATGTGAGATCTGAACATGTGCTAGCATTGCGGTGCCTAAGGGAGAAATTATTTGGCAACACCAACTAAGGTACTACCTGAGTTCTACTGAGGATCCAACCTTTATCGTGCCTTTGTCGTCGTTTAGTCATCGTTTAGATCAATAATCAATGGCTTGTATGCCGAGAACTATGAGTTGGCTTAATGTTTTATTATTCAGAAAACTTCTGTAATGCTTAAGTACTGGTGTCATGGTACCGTATGCCATTAAGTTACGTGTGCAACGTAACCTATTATCAAGAAGTTAAAGAACCATGTTTTTTGTATGGCAGTGACTGAATGGAATTCTTATTATGTTGCTTGATGAAAGGCCACAAAGATGTATACCACAGCTGATGGTATGCATATTGAAGTATTAAATACGTTGTCATTATTATCTGCGCTCCTCTTTTAGCGGGCCTAATAGCCAGTCTATTGTATGTCTTGGCTAAATCTTTGGGCGTGCCACTTCCATTTAGCCCCGGCTGATGAAACCATTAAACTTGCTCTAAAGAGTGTAGAAAATGAACCTTTGCATCCATCTGTGACGTACGGATTGCCTTGATACCCGTCCCGGCACTTGCAACGGTGGCCTATCCTGTTGGTGGTGTTGACACATAGGCTGTTGTCGCTAACACATGCGTATGAACTGAGGTCCTTACTAGCATCCTCGCATGTGGACGACCCAATCCTCCAGTCCATTACAACTGGGACCGTGCCGTTGTATGCATACCAGAACGATGAGGACGCCCTATATATAGTGCTATAGCTAAACGCCTTCTCTTCCATCACTATAATATAGCCGCAGCCACCAGAAGTGTATTCGTCGTTGAAGTAAGTATCAAGGTAGCCCAAGCCTTTTGGGACATCCAATGCACAGCAGCCAGCGCCAGCTGAGCACGAACCGTTTTGTGCTATGTCGTCATCACATGTGGTGTAGCAACCTGTGATGTACTGCACAAACAACAGATGCACGGTAACTGTGTTAAAATTTTGTATCCTCTTTTACGATTCAATCTTGTGTCATACTACTGATTGATTGCTTCATTGGTAGTTTTATTACAACATAAAAAGAATGAATAAAAAGAAACAAGCCGGCTGACTCGGGCTGATTTAATAGTATTGTGTGAGAAAAATAAGTGAAAAACAAAGACGAAATAAGCCGAGAAAAGGAAACCAAACAGACTCTGACACTTTTTTTATAGTGCGGTAAAAAAACTTTCGCTCCGCCTCCGTGCGATACTGCACCGCGCTCCCCTCCGCTCGGTCAAAAAAAACACCTTCCGTGATATGCTCCCCAAAAAAAACTGACCCTCCGTAATCCATGGCGTTTCCGCTTCCTTGCTCTCGCTCCCCTCCACAGCGTCCCGACTCCTTGCGACAGCGCCGCCTTCCCCTCCACCTGCGACACCGCGTCCTCCTCGCCATGCCGCCGCCTTGACCTCGGCTCCCTCCTCCTCCGGGCCATCGCCCTCGCCCTCGCCCTCACCGTCGCCCTCGCCTCGAGAAACTGGGCTGGGGTGCCAGCGAGAACCCTAACCCTATCTCCTCCGTGCAAGGAGCGCACCACGCCATCGTCCTCGCCGCGGGAGATTGGTCCAGGGCGCCTATCCCCGCCGCACATCGCCGACCCCGTCGTGCCCGTGCTGCTGCGCCGCCGTCGCAAGGCCATCCCCCGATCTGCGCCCAACATACCTGCTCCTAGGACGGAGCACTAAGAAGAAGAAGGTGCCACCACTGCAAGCCAGGTGCTCACGTCTTCGTCCGCGATGAGCATGCACCCAACAGGTATACTCGCCCTTCTGTTCACTTTATGTTGTGCGAATTTTGGTCAGGTTTAACTTTTTCTACCATGAAATCGGCATATGCCCCTAGGAAGCCCTTGAACAAATTGACAGTTTCATCTCTAAACTGCACCTTGTGCTTCACACATCCTGACATTCCCATGGTTGTCATGTGGCTCATTTGACTTATCTGATGGTCTGAGATTCTTCTATTTCCAATGGTCATGTTGGTTTGCTCAGAATAGGCCAGCGATCAACACAGGAATCCAGGTTGATTATTAAATTGTAACCCATCCATGTTTTAAATACATAAAAACGAGTAGTCATCTCTAATGTTTTTTTTCATCCATCTATGTTTTTATTCAGAGTCTGAATATATATTGATCTCTCATCCATTTGTGCATATTTCAATGATAGAGAGGATGTTTTATTCCATGATGATCCGTTCTATTGTGTGCAACTATAATAGAGAGGAACTTGTGGAAGTTTGTAGAATCTAAATCGTCACTTAGATTTTACAGCTGGAACTTAATTGGTTCCTGAAATTTCGATAATGATATTTGGGCTCTACCTTACTGAACTCAGGTTCTACCATTGGAGCAGGTGCGCTGAAAGCAAGACAAGGGTCTCTGCCGTCATCGACGGCGTTGCCATGCCCAGGTTAGCTAAACCATCCATAAACTTTTTGTCAACTTTACTTTCCTACTGCAGTGAAGAAATAAGAGTTGCTTAAATTCTGGCCAATACTATTATAGGTAGCAGCAGGACTAGGAGTTTATGATTTTATCATATTTTTTGTTGTTCTTTTTTGTGCATAATATTTTTTTGGTTGTTACAGAAAATGAATAATTTATGGAATATAGTTGCCACAGTCGAGAAGGACTGAAGTTCGTACCACAGTCACCATGACCGTCATATGAAACAAATCATTAACTAGCTTCAGTTGACAAATTCTATTCATGTTTGGTTCCTTGAGCTTTTGTCACAAGCTGGAATAAAAAAGAGCTAAGATATATTCTGAGATGAAACTGCTGGAGTGAGGATGGGTGGATAAGTAAGTAGTCCTGACATTTAAGATTGTCTTGTACATTATATGACACCAGTTTTTATCAGGAGGCAGTGGCATGTCTTGTGCAACTCTTAGCTGAGCAAAAGAAAAGGGTGGGATTTGTGTTACAGTTTCCAAGTCTAAGATTACCATACTCTTTTTTTCTCGAAGGAAGTGATTTGCACAACTTGAAGCACATCTAATTGTTGAGAATTGCCATCACAGCTTGAAGGTCCCTGGAAGATTTTTGAGCCTTCACTGGTTCGTGGTTCTCAGGTAATTATGTACACACTTCCAAGATATGGTGTTTACCAAGTAATGTAATTAGGATATATTTTTAGAGTACTAGGTTTGAGTACCGGAGTTGGTACAAATTTCACTGCTATCTCACTTAACCAATTTGAGTTTCTAGCTAGGAACTTTCACTGCTCTCTAGAATCTAGCTCATTGAACTAATTGCAGTGCTGGAATTTGTACTTCACTGATGAACCCTGTTTCTCTTATAAAAAAAAATGCGCTGAGAAAAAAGTGCACGATGAGACAGTACTGACTTAGAATAAATAACTATTTGAGAATTTGCATGGTTTCGGTTCTAGCCAGACAGTAGTTGTGCAATAGCAGGGCAGACACAATGACCTGATTTGTACTACAGTTTGATTTTTATATGCAGGTTCATTCAATTTCTAAAGAGACCACGTCATGCTAAAATATTCACAAACTATAGGTTCAATCAAGTCTTCTAATACTCTGTTTGACATTTTTGTTAAGCTTCCATTTTCGTGCATCCATTTGTTACTGTGAACTGCCTGAAAATGCTATGAAATGAGCATTATATGTAGTTTTTGAACCCTGAAAATAGTTGTAGATCAATTCAGTCAGAGGAACATTTATGATTGATCATACATCCACATTTGATGAAATAGCATATCTTCTGCTAGGGTGTGCAAAAAATAAATGCAAGCAAACTGTCAGAAGGAAAAGGTGTATACTATACATACAACACGAATCTGTTTGGTTGATATGGATCTAAGCAAGCAGTATATTCATCCATCCAACCAACTGAGACCAGTTCAATTAATAAAATAAATTTAGCTAAAAAGAAATGTTAATATGACAAATTAGACCTTTTTCTCCTTTTTAGAAAGAGACTCTTGATAAGCAAGAGAGGTTTTCAAAGGAAAAATATGATGGCGGTTTCAGGGTGCAATGAAAACTTCAGAACCTTTCCAGTAAAATCGCATTATGATATTCTTCTTCTTCTTCTTCTTTTTTTTAAAAAAAGTGCTTTCTAGATAAAGAGACCTTTTTTTCTTAAGCAAAGTTGTTTGCATCAGAAACCCTTTCATATATGTTTGGTGGGAGCCAGGGAGGATTCTCAGAGTTGGCAAATGTGCGAGTAGTCCAAGATAGCAAGTTTCTTTTTAGTAGTCAGCTATAGATAATTTACTTTGGTTAACTTCCAATTTGTCAATACTTTCCAAATTGCTTCCTAGAAATTATGCAGCTTAGATGCATTAGAAGAGCTGAATGATATGTGGTTTGGGTCATCATAAAAATCCAGTTACATTCTGCAGCAAAGGGTACTTAAGCTTCTAAAAATCTACAGGGACTACTTAAGGTTTGATATTTTATACATGTATCCTTTTGCAGAAGAAGCCTATATCAACCTCACATTTAATTTCTCCGAGCCCAATACGTTCTGAGTATGACTTGGCATTCGACTGAACGCTTCTTGGGGAAAAAGACAATCAATTCAGAATACTTCACAAGGTTGGCACAATTCTATTGAAGATTTGTATCCATGATATTGTCTTCTGTCTCACATTCATGCATTAATTTGTGTGTCCAATCAGTTTGTAGAAGCACAAAGAAGCCAGGAAAGGTTTGCAAGTCTAGGAGGTACCATGCAGGTTGTTGTGCCATATCAGATGGACTGCCAAGGTACGACTCTTACCTAAGTGGAGGGGGAAAAGAGTGTTTAAGTAGATAGATGAACCGCATGTGTGGTACATTTTTGCCGAACAATATATTATCAAAGGTGTGTTAATACTAATTTAATGGCCAAATTAGAAACTGAACTATTGAGAATACCCCGGTACTGTACAATTAAATACTCTAGGTATATTATGCATAAACAACTTAACCTATAATTTGTAGTCTATTTTTTATCTTATGATGAAGTATTTTCCTTACCTTTGATTTTTTTTAGCCATCCGCTCATGCTGCATTTGTGCCAAAAAAGAGCTTTTTAGATATTGAGTCCCATTTTCTTTTCGATCTTACAAGGCCCCAAAACAGGCCTCTCATTAACTGTGTTTCAGATGCTATTGATTTTCCCAAAATCTATATCATTGCCTCATTGGGCTTGAATTGACATCGACAACGATGACCATGGCAGCTGCAAAGACTAAGCTCACGGTGCCCATGGATGGTGCCAAGGTGGTGGCAGTGGACGATGGCACCGTCTTCGCCAAAACTACCTGGCTGTCCTCACGCTTCTCCCTTGCCATGACTGATGGTGCTGATGCCAAGGTGCGCCTCTGCGGTGAGTAGTGGGACCAACCCATTGACGAGCACCTCTTCCTAGCTTGCCGGGCGCTACCTAGCCTTAGACCAGCCTTAATCCATGTACTCCCATGACACCGTCAAAGCAAGCAGATATCTTTCTTATCACACTATATGTAGAACCAAGTATTGGTGTTATGTGCTACCAGATATTGTCTAACCCTCTATTTATTGTTTGTGCAATTTTCATGGGCATGGACCGTACAGATGTCTTGCAGTCATGGTGTTCAGTAAGTCTGAGAATGAGCAACGAGTATTAGTTATTAGTATGTACAGTCCAATTGCCTATGTGTTGTACCGTGTTTTTGTTAGTTTTAAAATGTCATTTTTGCTTTGCTTTTTAATCTCCAATATGAGAAAGAGGAACTTTGTACAGTCCAGTCTGAGAGTGAAGAACTTTGTATTTTTATTAAATGTCATTTTAATGTCGGTGCTTAATTTTATAGTATTTTTATATTATTGTGCGATCTATGTATTTTAATATAAAAATTTTATTATCCTGTAGCAACGCACGGGTGTGATACTAGTGACTAATAATGGTCAGACTCAAACAGGCATCACATATGACAGTGACACTAGGGTTTGCGTATGTGTTTTTATAGGGGTGAGTGTGTGTGCGTGTTGCGTCTACGTACGTTGTCTTGTGTAATCTCGAAAAAAACTAAAAGGAAAGGAAAACAAAAGTCTGATTAAAGTGAAAATTTCTTGGTTTTAGAATTAACACTTACTCTCTCCGTCCCAAAATAAACGCAATTTTTTGACTTTTACACGCATAATTTTTTGACTTTTACAAAACTGTGTTTGACCGTTCGTCTTATTTAATTTTTTTTTACAAATATTATCACTTTTGTTATGACTTACTATATCACTAACGATATTTTAATAACATTTAATTTGTTTTATAATTTAAATAAAATTTTTGAATAAGGCGAGTGGTCAAACATAGTTTTAAAAAGTCAAAGGATTACGTTTATTTTAGACGAAGGGAGTACTACTTAATTTTGTTGGCTAAATATATAATTAATAATAAGACAATAGATATGCGTGAATCACTTACCGGCTCACTCCTCATGTACGCGAGAGTGTTGCAGCCCATGACGAAGATTTTGTTGTCTTCGTCTGAGAACCTGAATGGCGTGTGTGTGAAATCATACCAAAACGAGTCCGCCTTCATCTTTAGCGCGTCCTTATCATAGCACCGCCAGGAGATATTCATCCTCATCCAAACCTTGGCGTCGGGTACGGAGATGTTGGTCACCTCGAACGGCCCGTTGAAAGGCCTGTAGGCGCCGTCGGCGAGGCGAGTACAGTTGAGGTTGAAGCCTCTGCGGATGGCGCACTGATGACCGCCGACGATGCCGAATGGGTAGGGGATGTCGACGTCGCCGCACCTTGATGGGCAGCCTGGCCGGTCAGCTGGCGGCGGCGTTACGTCGTCGGCTGCGGCGGCTGGGACCCATACTGGTGCCGGGAGGCAGAGCAGGAGAGGAGAGATGGAGAGTAGAAGCACTGCAGTTGGGTACTTCGTCATCAGCTCTAGGTAGTAGTAGCTACTAGCTAGGTGCTGAACTAGGTTGTGGGGACTTTTGGTTCCATGCGCGTTAGTGCAATAGTGTTATTATTATATATAAAGAGAAGATTTCTTTCTTATAACCATCCCTTTAGTTGCATTAGAAAATAGGAGTTCTCTTTGGTACCATCAATTTAGATTTTTAGACCTCGTATGTACCATTATTGTGACTTTTACATGGAATTTGACAGTCACACCGTTGAAATGTCGTTGGCCTACAAGTTATGTTCCATTTTTACCCTTTTTCTACTAACGCATCATCTAAACAAGAGTTCATTCAATTCTCCCCAAAATCGATCACTCTATTCTCCTAAACTCAAACTCTTGTTCACCCAATCATTTATGTCTATTAATCGGGGCCCACCAACCAGCCCATGTAATATATATCAAAGTAGAAAACCTACCCAATCATTTCTCACCCTCCACACACCAGTCGCCGCATCTCTACCTTCTCTCTCCCATCTCACCACCGGCGTTCCCTACCTCGGCGTCGCCTCTTCTCTCCACCACCTTCCCCTTGCACTGCTCCCCACTATAGCCGAGCATGTGAGGGCAAAGGCGAAAGCGGCGACTTCATGGTGAGTGTTAGCAGTAGCGGCCGCCCGATCGGGGAAGAGGAAGGGGAATTGCGTGGGGAAGGGGAAGAACGAGAAGTAGGAGGAGGAATAACGATGGAAATTTAAATTTGTAATGAGTTCATACAAAGTTCATGTCCTTCTCTCTCGTGAGACTCTCGCCTAATATAGGAACTAGTTCACCCATTGTGGACCGGATGTCTTCGGGTTGGGCCTGGCTTCCCTCTTGGGCCTTGGTGCCTGGGCCGGTTCGTCGTCCTTCTCCGAGTGGCCGGGCCGGCAGCGGCCGGTGCTAACACTCCCCCCCCTCTTGAGAGCGGCGTGTCCCCACGCCGGCCTCGAGGAAATTGATGCCGGAGGGACTCCAAGGGCTCCTGTGTGGACAAGGAGGCTGGAGAATGGGGCCAACGCACCAGGACTTGCTCCACGGGGTGTGAGCCGTCGGTCCAGCGACGCCGCGTAACTACTGACCGGGTACAAAAACCGCACAAACTCATGGTGAGTTCGCCACGGGCACGTTGGATGCCGTGGACTTCTTCAAGCGGGATACGCGGAAAGGCGGGGTGGACTCTGGATGAAGGAGGTAATTCCAGACGATAAGCCACACTGCCAATACGTTCGTAATCTTGAACGGCCTGAAGAACTTGAATGAGAGCTTACGGTTTGACCGCGGCATCGGCCGATGTTTGGATATACCGTTGGAGTTTCAAATATGCCAATTCACCAGGTTCAAAACTGCGCTCCGAGCGGTTCTTGTCTCGCTTGTTTTTTCATACGATCCCGCTGGGAAAGGAGATCTTTGGTGAATCAGTCCCGCATCCGCCGCGCTCCTTCATCCAATCAGCAACAGGAGGGGCTCGGTGGTAGAAGAGATGTCCAACCCAAGATGGCGAGGGGAACTCCATACAGGACCTCAAAGGGTGAGCGGCCGAGTGCAGAATGAGTGCTAGAGTTATACCAGAATTCCGCAGCTGTGAGCCAACGAGACCACTTCCGAGGGCAAGCATGAACGAAGCAGCGGAGGTAGGTCTCCAAGCATTGATTAACACGCTCCGTTTGCCCGTCAGACTGAGCGTGATGTGAGGAGCTGAGCTTCAAATTGACACCCACCGGATGGAACAATGTCGACTAGAATGTGCTTGTGAAGATTGGATCATGGTCCGGCACAATTGACAGTGGCAAGCCATGTAGACGGTAGATGGTGTCAAAGAACAACTGTGCCACGTCTTCGGCCTTGTAAGGATGATGAAGGGCAATAAAATGAGCAAATTTCGAGAACTTATCGACCACCACGAGAATCGCATTAGCTGTACCAGACTGAGGAAGGCCCTCTACGAAGTCCATAGTGAGCATCTCCCATGAGGACCTCAAGACAAAAGTGCTTCAAAGCAGCCTCCGGGTACTTGGCCTGGCTGCGGCTTGGCCTAGGCACATACAACACAAGACTAAACATATGTGAGGATGTCCTTGCGCATGGCCGGCCAAAAGAATAAGTGCTTGATCTTCTGCAGAGTGGAAGGAGCCCCAGAATGCCCACCTACGGCGCCATTGGTCATGCAAGGCCGACATCACACGGCGCCGCAAAGTCACATTGGAGCCCAAACCATATGCGCCGCTTGTATCCGATGATTCCATTTATCAAGGCATATGGGGAGGACGACTGGGATTGAACAGCCAACTGAGCTAACTTAGCCTGTGCCTCGGGATCAGTCACATACCATTGCTGAAGCTCTTTCATCCATTCATGTGTAGGAGAGGAGATGGCCAGAACTGCCTGGTGATGCGGGCGATGGGACAGAGAATCTGCTGCGCCATTATCGACGCCACGGCGATATCGAATCCGATATTGTAGCCCAAGCAGCTTGGTGAAAGCTTTTTGTTGCAGAGGGGTGTGGAGGCGCTGCTCAGTAAGATGAACCAAACTATGATGATCCGTTTGAATGACAAATTCAATATGCAACAGATAATGACGCCAATGTTCTACTGCCATGATAATCGCCAGGTATTCTTTTTCGTATGCTGACAGTCCCAGGTTGCGGTTACTGAGTGGCTTGCTCAAGAATGCTAATGGATGGCCGTTCCGAGAGAGCACAGCACCAATACCCAGACCCGATGCATCTGTTTCAATATGAAAGGGCACCGAGAAGTCGGGCAAGGCTAAGACAGGAGCAGAAGCCAGTGCAGACTTCAGAGCTTCAAGAGCTGACTGATGGAGCGGAGTCCAAATAAACAGAACATCTTTCTTTAGGAACTCGGCCAAAGGTTTGGCCAAGAACCGGGGCGTCGAATGAACTTTCGGTAGTACCCCGCAAGGCCAAGAAATCCGCGCAATTCCTTGACAGACTTGAGGGCTGGCCACGACTGAATCGCCTCAATCTTGCTTGGGTCGGGCCGAGATGCCCGCTTTCACTGATAACGTGCCCCAGATAAGACACAGAGCATTGCGTGAATTTGCACTTTGACAGCTTGATCTTCCAGCCATCCGCGGACAGCCACTGAAACACCGTAGCCAGATGAGCAAGGTGTTCCTCATATGTTCTGCTATACACCAGAATATCATCAAAGAAGACTATGACGAACTTGCGAAGACCAGGTGTGAGGGTCACGTTCATGGCACCTTGGAAGGTCCCGGGAGCTCCTGTGAGTCTGAAAGCCATGACACGGAACTCGTAGATTACCCAGATGCGTCGAAAAGCGGTCTTATGCTCTTCGCCGGGATGTAGCCGGATTTGATGAAAGCCCGCCCGCAGATCTAGATTAGAAACCAGCTAGCATGAGTCAGCTCATCCATCAATTGATCAAAAACGGGAATAGGGAATTTGGACTTGGCGATACATCGCATTTAACCGGGACGAAGTCGACGCAGGTTTAAAGGAACCGTCCTTCTTTTCACCAACAGTACAGGAGAGATGAAAGAACTAGCACTGGGCTGAATCAAGCCTTGAGCCATCATGTCCTTAACTTGACGTTCGATCTCGTCCTTTAACCCCGGAGGTACCTGTAAGGCCGGGTAAAAACCGGTGGAGCACCTGGAATCAGTGGAATCTTGTGGTCACATGCCCTGGTAGGAGGCAGAGACGTGGGAGCTTTGAACAATGGCTGAAAGCTCTGCAAGAGGGACTGAATCTCATCAGTAATCATCATCGAATCTCCTCGCACCTTGTGGTAATGCAAAGGCAAACCGCAGCTGACCGATTAGGAACGGCAGACCGTTTGCCCTCGTAGAAGCACCGTCGGGCCTTGATATGGAATCTGCAACCACTTCTGTGCCCAATGAACCTGCATCGGGCTGTGTAACTCAAGCCAATCCATTCCCACAATTGCATCATAAGAAGTCAACTACAACACTCTGAAGTTGGTAGTGAAGCAATACTGACCAACAGCCCACTGAACATTGTGAAGGACTCCGGGATCGGACAAAATAGAGCCACCGCAACCCGAACTCCGGGTGCGATCGGTCACAAGAGATAGACCAGTCAACTGCTTAGCCACAGCAGAGCTTAAGAAGGATGCAGTGCTGCCGGAATCAATCAGGATCGACACTTCATGTCCTTGGATAGATTCCTGAAACTGAATGGCACGCGGCCGGAGTAGTGCCGGGCCGTAGGCCGCTTTGGACAACGCCATGAGATAAGCGGCCGACGCCCTCTCGCGCCGGTTCAGTGTTTGCCACTTCGTCATCTTCATCGTCTTGATAGCCAGACCACAGAGCTTCCACCGCCATGAGAACCTCAGGAGGGCACTGATGCTCCCACGTCCATTTGCCGATGCACTTGAAACAGAGCCCTTGAGCTCTGCGGTATGCCTTGAGTGCCCTCATTGCGCTATCAGGTGCTTAAGCCGGCATCGGAGTCCCTTGAGCTATGACGGCCTGTGTGCCTTATCCGCCTTCTATGGGGGTGGCAGCAACGGCAATGACTGCTGGTTTGCCGAGCCGCCCCTGGATGAAGACCAATCACCGGAACAAAATTGCTTGTGTTGTTGCGGAGTTGCCACCTCTTCCCGTGAAATGAGCAAGACGGCAAGCAGTATCCAGATTTGGAGGGTGGTGCATGACAACAATCACTCGAATATCATGTTTAAGACCATCGATGAAACGTGTGGTGCGGAAAAGGGGGTCAGCATTAGGCGAATAGGACTTGAGCTGGTCAACTAATTGGGAGAAAGCTGATACATATGAGGTTACTGTGGATGTCTGACGGATGTTAAAGAGTTGACGCAACAGAGACTCATGCTGATCACGATCGAATCGATCATACGACCCGGCGTAAGGTATCCCAATTAGCGGTGGGCAACTGGTAAGACAGAGATTGGTACCAACAAGCAGCAGCACCATCCATGTAATGCTCAACAATCCCAACCCACATTGTCGAAGGAACCTCATAGGTTTTGAAATACTTTTCATAGAGGGAGCGTCATCGACGGGATTGTCACCGATAGAAACATAGGAAATGGCAACTTAGGAAGGCAATTTGTGTGACTGTACTACGTGGATTGTTCGGGGAGGTTTAGGTGGCGGGTAGCGAGGTGGTAAGACTAGGGTGGATCTCGAAGTTGTCGTGGGCGAGTGGGATTAGGCTGACCAGCGTAACCATAATGTAAACCAGAGGAACATGTGGATGACCAAACGAATGCTCAATTGAGTACACACGGGGTTCTCGAGACGCACCCTTGGCGGGATGGGGATCCAGTCGTGGCGACCCGCATCCCGTATCTCGTGGAATCACCCGGCGTGGTGCCCAACGACGGGCGGGCTGGCCGTGAATCCGAAGCAGTAGGCGCTGGACGGCCTATGGTGGCGGCATGGTCGGGCGGGCGTGGAGGCACTTGGTCGAACACCGCGGGCGCGGTCTTGTTCGAGCTTCGCACCTTGTTGCGGGACGCCGCCCGGGATGTCGCCCATCGCCGGTTGCCATGCCTAGAACGACCGCATAGACGCTCCGGTGCCGCCCCACGCGCCGTCGGCTCGTCACGAACGACTGGAGGTGGAGCGCCTCCGGCTTCGGTCAAGCGCTGCCGAGTATCCGCATCGAGGTCGAGGGAGGCCTCCACGACGCCACCGCGACTCCACGGCGCCGACACGGGATCCGCCGGAGCCGCCTCCGTGATCTACGACGCGGGCGGGACAGAGCATCGGCGTCGTGGCGACGCTCGTCTCAAATACGGTGAAGCGGTTGTCGACGGCCGTCGTGCGCCGTGGATGCTACGCCGAGCTCTGAGAAGCGACGGCCGAGGTTGGCATCCCGCTCTTCGAAACGATGCCCGAGCCGCGATTTCGTTGAGGACGAAGCTTCAGATTAGGCTCCATCGCCCCCCCGGGAACATTGGAATCGAGTGTAGTGGTGGTGCCGGGAATTTCCGGATCGACTACGGGCCCGATACCAATTGTTAGCGGCGATGCAGCCGCCGATCGGGAAGAGGAAGGGGAACTACGTGGGGAAGGGAAGAACGAGAAGTAGGAGGAGGAATAACGATGGCAATTTAAATTTGTAATGAGTTCATACAAAGTTCATGTCCTTCTCTCTCGAGACTCTCGCCTAATATAGGAACTAGTTCACCCATTGTGGACCGGATGTCTTTGGGTTGGGCCTGGCTTCCCTCTTGGGCCTTGGTGCCTGGGCCGGTTCGTCGTCCTTCCCCCGAGTGGCCGCCGAGGGCGTCTTCGGTGCTAATAAATGAGCTAGCCGTGAGCTCAAAGATGAGGATGTAGCATGCCGGACCGAGGAGGTGATCCGCACCACATCAGCCACGAGCTCGACATGAGGATTTTTAGATCTCGATCAAAATTTTAAAATATATGCTAGAAAAAAGAAAGAGAGAGCAAAAATTATTTTTTTACGTTTGCCGTGAGCTTTTAGGGTTTGCTCACGGGAAAGGGATCCTCTTTCCCATGAGCTAATAGTGAATGCTCACGGAAAAGGAGTGGCCCCCACCGGCGGCGGCAACATTTTAAATTTGTTTTTTTACCCTTTCCGTGAGCCGGATCGTGCGGCTCACGGGAAAGGGGGCCTCTTTCCCGTGAGCTAGATCGTGGGGCTCACGGGAAAGGCTTCAAGGGATTTTTTAAAAAAAGAAAACCCGATCGACACTCCTCACTCCCTCACTCCTCTCTCTCCCCACTCGCCCCGACGCACCCGCCGCCGCGTCCCCTCCCGACGCGCCCCGACCCCGATGCCGCCCGGGCCACGCCCCACCCGGGCCGCGCCGACACCACAACGCCCGGCCGCTCCCCGTCGCCCGACGGCGCCGGCCCCGCCTCGCCTGCCCTGATACGCCAGCCCTTCCATCTCCTCCCCCGTGCCCACGTGCCCCGACGCGCCCCGGCCTTGCCCCCCTCCGCCCCGATGCCGCCTGGAAGGGAGGAGGGTGGAGGGGGAGAAGGGAGTAGGAGGAGGAAGGAGGGAGGAATTAAGGAGGGTGTAGGGGGGAGGAGGCCGGGAGAAGGGAGGAGGAGGAGGACCCGCCCGCTGTCCTTATCACTGGCGCCTCCCGACCCGCACCGCCGCCTCGCCGTGGAGGAGAGGGAGTAGGACTAGCCTCCGTCCGTCCGTCCGGCCCCCGTCTGTATTGCTCTCGGCCCGAGACGGGTCCGACATCCCTATCGCCGTCTTCGCTTTCGCAGGTTGTCGGCCATCGAGCCATGTGAATGTGTTTGTCGGCCATCGCGGCCGTATGTTTTGTTTGCGTGTTTTGGAAACCTCACCATGCGGGGAGGTTCTGCCGAATTTTTTAGCCGAGCCCGTGTGTTTCTTTTTATGCATAGAGGAGCCCGTCTGAGCCGAGCTGGAGTGCCTTGGCGAGCGGGAGTGCCTTGGTAGGCCTCGATCGTCTTCCTCGCCGGTAGCCTAACTCCACCGTGACCCTAGGTATAACCCCTCTTTCTGTATCATGGTTGTAGCTAGACCGTGCAACTCAGTTAGGCGTCTCCCGTTCGAAAGAGATACGGTTGTAAGTATGTAGATCTCTGCATACCTATAACGGTATCTATTTCGAATTGTCCATGTTTTTGGACAACCCGAGGATGCGTAGATGTGGTTAGTTTCCATGTTCTACTCCTATCTGATTCAGAGTTTCTACAACATCTCCCTATTGTTCTTCGAATACACAATCTCCTTATCGGGACATGTATTTGGAGAACAGTGGGGAGGTGCTTTCGAAATTATGTCTCGGATAGGAGTAGAGCATGGAACTGACCTCATCTATGCATCCTCGAGTGGGATTAGGAACTATCTTCACCTATTAGATCGTAGGATCCTTGTGTAGATACCGCGCATTCTTATATTCTCGCGTATATGATAGAGAATGGATGACAGTGCATGGATATATGATGGTTGGAGGAGTTTTGGAGATTATGACAATGAATGGGTTAGGAAGAGCAAAGTGGTTTCATGGAAAAAGTTTTCAGAATGCTCGAGGTGCGAGTAAGGTTTGGTGTCCATGCAGCAAATGTGGGAATACACGAAAGCAAAGTAAGGCGGACATGTCTAAACATCTTGTGATGAATGGATGGACGGCCAACTATAAGCAGTGGATCTTCCATGGTGAAACCGAATGTCCGAGAGACGAGGTGGTAAGGCAACGCATCGATGATCTTGCTTCGATGCCGGGGTAGGAGATATGTTAGATGACTTTCATGCCGGAAACTTTGGTGAAGGACATGAGGATCGGGGAGGAGCCGTAAAAAAGCGCAAAGGCCTATTATGCCATGTTGGAGGCGACACGTAAAACCCCTTCACGACCATGTAGAGGTCTCGACTAGATGCCATTGCACGCCTTATGGACTTGAAGGTTCGGTGTAATATGAGTCGAGACGGCTTTGACAACATGTTGGTAGTCTTAGAGACCTTGCTTCCATGAGGTCACAACCTTTCAAAGAACATGTACGAGTCGCAGAAACTCCTCAAGGTACTTAAGATGCCATATGAGCAGATACATGCTTGTGAGAACGGGTGCGTCTTATTTATGAAAGACTACAAAGATGCTACGCACTGTCCAAAGTGTAAATCCTCAAGGTACATAGAGGTAGACTCTGGTGATGGTCACAAAGAGGCAGCTTCACATCCCCGTGAAAATCATGCGGTACCTTCCCTTCATACCGAGGATACAACGGATGTATATGACCGAGGAGTCTCCGCGAAACGGATGACATGGCACAAAGATGGGTGTCACTACAATCCAGATAAGATGGTACACCCTTCCGATGCCGAAGCATCGACCCATTTTGACAATATTCATGCTGATAAAGCTATAGAGGCTCGTAATGTGTGTGTTGCGCTGGCAACAGATGGGTTCAATCCTTATGGAATGATGTCCGCCCCATACACTTGTTGGCCTG